>FN648456.1:0-66736 GCA_000310025.1 Ectocarpus siliculosus
CAAGGTGCATCTCTTTCTTTTCTTTCTTTCCGGTACACATGCCTACCTATCTATCAATTATCTCTTACCTACGGTGCCCCCTTTGATCTTTCTAACCGTTCTGCCAAAACCACACGTGTTCGCGCCTATAGGAATTGAAAAAAAAGTACAGACAGGAAATCACGCCGCCGGTTTCAGCGGGGTTAATTTTGTTTCATCCCCTCCCCATATTGGACATGGCTGAGCCCAGTTCTTTCACCACCTCGTGCTCCTTACACAGACCTTGTCGTTTCACAAAAACAGGCGGGCGCTTCAAGCAAGTCATACCCTCCATCGGAAAGCTGGTTTTACCCTTTGATTTTGCTTTGAGCCGGAGAAATGTCTAGCGATCTGAGTTGAAGCTGCCTTCCTGCTGCTGCACGCAACCTTTTCAGCTCTGAGAAGCAACTTTCATCCAAGTTGGTTACCCGCTTCAGAGTCCCAATTCGGCCAAAACTCCGCACCATAGCAGAGATAAAAGACCATAGAATGAATGTATGATGTGCACTAAATGGGATCTGCACCACAGCGATGGCAGTGGGCCTGCAAAAGTCGGCCTAAATTCAAGTCTAAACTCCAGTAGTCAGCAGAGAGCCCCCCAGAACGATCATGAGCCTACCTCCAAAAATATAGGGTAATCCAAGCCATGGAAGCACGCACCGCACCTAGATGCCTTTTGGTTACCCACGTAGGGTGGACCAAATCTCACGAAAATTGGTGTGTGTGTGTCTTTACATGTGGGCAATCCATAGATGACGTGCACTAATTGGGATCAGCACTACAGCGCGAGTTGTGGCAGAATAACCAAAAACACTGCGCGGAGAGACTGCTTCCCGATGTGATTCCAGGATTTGTAATGTCTGCATAAAAAAAAATATATGGAATTTTTTCCATAGGCGCGAACACCTGTGAAACACCAGGTTGTACAACACAACCTTTCCACGTGTGTGTATGTATGTATGCGGTATGCAGTAGCGTGCAAGTGCAACCAGGCGGTCGCACGGATTTGAATTTGACTACAAATAAATAAGGTACAGTAGAGGTCCCTGTTTAAGGCCGCCCTGTGACAGACGAAATAACCGGCCTTAAATAGGGCACCCGGCCTTATTGGGAACGGGTCTTGTTTAAGGCCGGTACCGGCCTTATAGAGGATTGAGTTTTCCTCAATAAGGCCGATACCGGCCTTATTGAGGAATATTGATGCTGCACTCAAGCCTTTCGGGACGGTGGCGGGCCCCAACTTGTCTGAAGGCTCGCAGGAAGCACGCTATACATGAAAGATAAATATTGCCGCACAAGTCGTGACAAAAAATGATGTTGCATATTTCCAAATATGTATTACTTGCTGCCGCAGCTGACGTCAACAGAAAATATGTAGAAGTATATTAGAAGTATTTCACTTGGTACGTGCGAAGTACATACATATCTCATCGAGTGACACCCTCGTGAAGGTCGACAATAATACTGCCAATCCTGATCAGAATGAGAGGACGCCCACAGCAAAAAAAAGTCCGACGATCTGCACAACACAACAACCATGGAAAAATGCACATGTTGCACCGACTGACCAACTGGTGCTTACCCGTCGAACACAAAGTCGACACAAAAATCGAACAGCCCGACCTCTCCACCCCCAGATACACTAACAACGGCACACGAAAGTTGAAAATACAAGGATGAAACTGGACATGACACCGGACGCGTGAGAACCACACTCAATCAACTGATGCCTCCCCCCTTGCGCCTATCGAGTCTACAAAAATTGCCTCATGTCTGTCTGCCTCGTTGCCTTCGAACCATGCGCTGCGATCATTGCCATTTTGGCCTTCTGAATGTGGAAAGCGGCGTCATGGTTGCCGCTCCCCTCCGCTGCCGCCTCCAGAGCCCCGAAGTGCGACGAAAGTGCCTCGAACGCGGCAAGATACGTCCTCCTGGCTATGAGCTTCCACTGGATGCCGGTCTCGTCGACGTTGAAAATGTTCCTCGCCGGGTACTTCTCGCAAGCAGCGCGGACCTCCTCCATGCCCTCTTTGATGCGGTCGTGGTCGACGCTGCCGGCCGTCCCATGAAGTTTGTGGCTGTGGAGGTCGTTGCGCTTCACGAAGTTCTTGCTCCACTTGTCGCCAGCCTTGAAGTCCTCGAGCCTCTTCCTCACGGAGTCAGTCGTTTTTTCCGAGCCCAACAGGGTGGCCTTGGCAGAGCGGCCGAACGATCGGATAACGTTGCCGGTGACGGTGTACTTCGCCATCCGCGCCTTGTTGACGAGGTCCAAAACTAAAGAATCCAACTGTACAAAGTCAGCAGCAAGCACCACAGGGTTCAAATCGGTGTGCGCGGGTTAGAACGGTACTGCTTTCACGGATGAATAATATCACAAAGTTACGCACCAGCACGAAAGTTCACGCCACCCTAGCCAAAATGCACATGCAGATAAAATGAGCAGTGGAAAAAAATGTGTATAAATTTAAATATGTTTGTGCCTTTTTTTGTCGTGTGTGGGTGGTGCATCAGATGAAAAATGTTCGTGGTGCTTCCAATGCAGTTGACCGCGCAAAGCATAATCTCAGTGCATAATCCAGACTGCTTTGGGGGGGGTCGCTATTTGCACACATGAAGCACTGCGATTTTTTCTTGAAAGTGCGATATCAACCGAGTGTGGTACAAACGGCAGGCTGACAAAAAAAAAAAATCAACACCGAGTGGTACAATTCAGGCTGCAAAAAAAAAATCAATACATACTCTAGCATACCTCGGGAAAATCCCCCGCCCGAAGGTTCTTCCTTGAGGTGGCGCTGCTGCGAGTTTTGGCGGCCTGATTCTCTATCTTCGCCCGCTCGGCCTTGACGTTACGCACCGTGCGCTCCCCGCAGTTGAACTGCTCTGCGATCGACTTCTGCGTCCGCGTGCCCTTGTCCAGCAGACGTAGGATCTCCATCTTGGTGCCGATGTCCATCCGCGTCCGTCCGCGAACCAGTCATGTCCGGGTGGTTGGCTGGTTTCGTTTTTTTTGGTCTTGCCGTGTCTCCGCTCTCCGTGGCTGACCCTTTGCGCTTGCCCTTGCCAGCTGTGGAGCCCTTGCCAGCTGTGGAGGCATCACTAGCCTTTTGCTTTTGCTTGGAGGCAATGCACGCATAGCAGATGCGGGCGGTTTCGAACTCCGCATCTTGGTCTTGTTCCCCACACAGTCCGTGCAGTCTGCCGCCACACCCTCCGTGACATTGGTGGCCGTCAGGGGCTTCTGGCGTACGGTCTGGCAGTTGGCACAGTTCACCAGCCGCACAAGGCATGTGTGCCCCTACTGGTTGGGTCGGTAGGGGTATGCGCTAGGTATTGCTGTTGTGTAGATCTCTGGAGTGGTTGTGTTGCGGCTTGAATAATGCTGGCGAAGAACTGGGTGCGTCACACCAAAACCGGCCTTATATAGGGTGCGCGGATGCCCTAATAGGCCTTAAATAGGGACTAACCCTGTTTAAGGCCTATGCGGCCTTAAAAAGGAAGGAAAGTGTGACAGACGATTTCACCGGCCTTAAAAAGGGCCACCGGCCTTAAATTTGCGGCCTTAAACAGGGACCTCTACTGTATGGCATACATGTACTTCCATGATGTGAGGACCGGGCAACAGCGGCAGGCCTTCATCAATAGAGTGGCAGCTAGACACAGTGGGGGGCCCTCTATAGTGCCGGTTGAATAGTGCCAACTGCCGGTATAGTGCCGGTAAAATCTCTCCACACAGAAAGCGCCCTCAATAGTGCCAAACGGCACTATTGAGGGCGGGCCTGGTATAGTGCCGGTTGGGCACCACGTCAGCCCGCAATAGTGCCGGTTCACACACGCACGCACACACACCACCACACTCCCAAAATACAGACACCGTGCTGCTGCAGTCCAACACAGCTCTACGCAGAGGCGCACCATGCCGTGTGCGGAAGGTGAACTGTGCCTTCAACAGAACAGAACGCCGAAGGCCCCTGATGGCCACGTCTGCAAGGGAGGATGTGGCGGGCGGCTCCATGGCACTTGCGGCAGCGTGGAGGGTGACTTCGAAACATCCCGCATCTGCAGTTCTTGCGTCGCTGCTAAGACTGGCAAGCGCAAAGCGACCGCAGCTGGGGTTGATGCTGGGGCGGGACCATCTAAACGTCCGACAGAGAAAGGGGGGGGGAAGAAGGCTTCTCGCGCGCGGCTGAGCAACGCTGACAAGGTTGAGGTCCTCAAGCTGCTGGATGCCAAGATTTCTCATGAGCAGTTAGCAGATCGCTTTAAGTGCTCGGAACGGCTGGTCCGCAAGGTGAAAGCTGAACGGAAGGAAGTGGAGGCTAAGGCAGCTGCAGGCGACGGAAGCCAGAAAACCGCACGCAGAGGAGACTTTCCGGAGGTAGGTAGAGTACACGACATCCCTGGCAATTTCCTCTCGAACGTTGTTTTTCCCTGCCATTTTTCAAAAATGCCCTCATGTCGCCGATTTCTACTGCTGTATGTACCTTTTTTTTTTTGCCCTTCCTTGTTTCTTTGCCTTTCCCTTTTCGTCTTTTCGATGTATCATATGGTGGGTTTTTTTTTCATGTCACCTCCTTTTTTTCTTTCTGTTTGCCTTTTTTTGTTATGTCTTTGGCCTTTGAGGTCCTCGATGTCCACACTCATAGACCTTCCGATTATTTGTCCTTGAAATTGAAAGAGCACTGTTGTGTACATATTCGCACCCGCTTTTTTTTCAAAACAAACAAGCAGATGTAAGCAGATGTAAGCAGATGTAGCCTGTACGAGCGTCTCCTCGCAACTTTCCCTTTCCCCTCCCGCAATTTTTTCTTTCCGGGTGTAGTGGCACTTAAAAAACATCAGCTTTGTTTACGGTGTACCGCGGCGTCGTCCCTCGTATCTGCGCCGCGCAGTGTAGATGCTTACGTTTGAAACTAATCGTTGGTCGCTTGAACCTCTGCATTGTATACTCTTTTTCGCCGGCAGGTGGATGAGATAGTTATTGATCTGCTCGATAAAGCCCGGAAGGCCAAGATGCCCGTCACACGGGACGTACTTCGAAGCTTCGGCCGTTCCACGGTGGCAACCCTGCTCGCTGAGCCCGCTACTTCTGCAGCAGTGAGGGCGAGGGTCGAGGACTTCAAGGCCGGTGAAAAGTGGGCCAAGAACTTCGTGAAGCGCAACAAGGTGCTGAGTGCGAGACTTCATGGCGAGGCTGGTAGTGTCGACCCAGCGGCCATCGAGAAGGGCATGGAGGAAGTCAGGAGCCTTTGCGCGAAGTACCCAGCTAGGTTCATCTTCAACGTGGACGAGACAGGCATCCAGTGGAAGCTTATGCCCAGGCGCACGTATCTTTCCTCCTCGGAGGACCGCAAGAAGGCGCGGGGCTCCAAGAGCATGTACTTCAAGGATCGGATGTCTGCCATCATGTGCAGCAACGCCGACGGCACTGCAAAGGTGGACATGGCCATCATCGGGAGGTGGAAGGTTTTTCGACAGGATGCAGCGGACGAAATGACGGCACAGCTAGCGGGAACGCGCCTATCTACCTGCCGCGAGGAGGAATCCGAAGATGAGGCGGACAGTGATCATGAGGACACGGGGGGCGGCCGCCGCGCCCCACCGGCTTACGGTGAACTGTCTTCTCACTTCGGCGTCCTGGAGGTGGCCGCGCGGGAGAGTGGAAACGGGGACGCTGCGTTCCACCTATCGAAAGCGAAGATGGCGATGATCGCGGCGCATGCCGCTAAGGGCGTGCGCCAGACAGACATGAGAAAGTTTGTTGATGAATGAGGGGGGGACAGCTATTATACCGCAGTTTTTTTCTTTTTGTTTTGTTTTATTTTTGTCCGCTTCGTTGCTGGCGCGTTTATTGGTTTTGTTGGCGTGTCTCATCACGCAACATCGTAGGGAGGCAGCGAGGAACGTGATATTTTTTCAAGTATACTAAGTTGCACGGACGGGAGCTGTACACGGGGTTTGGCTCCGAAGGTGAATTCTGCGCGTGCATGCGGGAATGGTTTCGCGGCAAACTCACCTATCAGAGTGGAACCCACATTTGTCTCAGAAAAGGCTGCCCCTGCCGCCCACAAAGTATATTCACCACACTCGATCCACATGCTACTCTGTTGGCCTCGCAAATGGTAAGCGATACACCATGAACTCAAACAGCAGTGCCTCAGTAGTGCCAGACCGGCACTACTGAGGGATATCGATCACCCGAATAGTGCCGTTTGGCACTATTGAGGCACTATTCCCAGTTGTGCCGGTGCCCGCTATAGTGCCGGTGAACGCCCTGCGCACGTACCGGCACTATAGAGGGCCCCCCACTGTACGTGAAACACCAAATAGCCATGGTTGGTTGTTGTGGACACCAGCGTGCCTGTGTGCAGTGCAGGAGGGGTTTCGTCGTGAAGAAAATGCGTGGACAACAATAGTTGGGCAATGGCGTGTAGCAGCTCTAACAACTACCATGTCGATAGCTGCACAAACATACAAGCACAGCAACACGTAAACCTGCTGTGGACAAACATCAGCGTGTCTGTGTACCGGGGGTTTCGTCATGAAGAGCACCGTGAGGACACAGCGTGTGCAAGAGGGATCGGAGAGCGGCACAACGGTTTGCAATAGTTTGCAACATCCAACGAGACGTAACCAAATGTGAAACGTCTGACAGCAACATCGGCGTCTTATGTGCAACAACAGCTGTATGTAGTACCGTATCAGTGCAAAACGAACAAGACCGCAGTCATCAGAGAACAAGCTGCCTGTGTTCGGCGACCCGCAGTCAAACGAATTATTAGTTGTGTTGATTGCGCGACCTTCATGGGAGAACGTCAACACACAACGAACGGTGCGCGCACCGAATTGTATATAACGAGAGTGTAGCTGAAGCAATAACCACACAACAAGAAGGAGGCACTCCTTCGTGGTGCGACCCCAGGCCGCCTCATCAGTGTGTATGGCAGACATACGTGTGTGAGACCAAGCAGCCATGTCCGCCCCAGAGTTGTGGACAAACCGAACACCGAGCAGGTGTTCCACGGGCAACATTCGTGCGTGTGTCAACAGTGCTGCATCGATCGCAACGGAACCATACAGCAGTGCCATCCGACACACGACGCGCGCGCATGTCTCCGCGCGGACAGACAGCCTAGCACGGGCATGACACGTCAACTTGGAGTACGACGTCATACCCCGAAGAAAACTCGCACGCGAACCAACGGGTGCAGATGTCAGCACGAAACATTCGTGTGTGTGCATTTTTTTTTTTTTTGAGAACTAACTAGCAAATCCATAACGTAGGTATGTTCTTCCGCAGAAATCAATGATGCTTGTCCGCACATAAGACCACCATGGTTGCAGTGTCCACGTCAAGAATACCGCCAAACACCATCCTGCACGCGGCACAGGGACGGACACCGATATGGCGGTGCAGACAAAACGGTTAGACTATAGTGTGGCGAGACCTACCAGCGTAGTCTATATATTTCGAAGGGCGTGGAGGAGGAAAACTCGCACCACAAAGATTGGCACACAACTTGTACATGAGTGTGTGTGTATTTGTTTTTTTTCTTTTTTTCATTCCATTGGCACGAAGCGGGCATCGCACCTCTGGTTTGTCGTGTGCCCAGTGAGCAGCGCTGTTGGAAGAAGCGGCACCCAGATGTGGGCACTCCCCCCAAACGCAAAAGCACGTCCTCTAACAACGAGCCCTGATCGCTCAACTCATGCGGTTGTGGTCAAAGGACCCCCCCAAGGTCCAACGTAGCCCCCCCCCGTGCCCGGCACCAGCGCGGTGTAGCACGGCGAAGCATAGGCCGCGATGGTCGCGTCCACGAACGTGGCCGTCTAGCGGTCAGGTTGACGAAGGAGTGGAGGTAAAAGCGGGCCTACCGGTGAGCGCGCAGTCGCTGTGGGGCCGAGAGAGCCACCGCCAAGCAGTCGCCGAAGCCGCCGCGGCGGAACGCCGCGTGTTGCGAGGCGGCCTGTTACTCTCTCAAGTATTTCCTGTCTCCTCGATAGCTCCGGCGTGTTTCGGGAGAGAGAAAGAAAGGGGACTGAACGAGGTAGAGTCATCTCCCTTCTTCCCCTCGCTGCCTCGGCAAGGTTTTGCTTAGGCATGACCCAAAGCGAGGGGGGGGGTCTTTCTAGCGAGCAGGGCTAGACTCACCCTCAAGGGACCGATACCTTCTTGCTACAAGGCGCACCCTCCGCGAGGCGTGCGTAGTGGTGGAGTTGGGTCGGCACTGGTGCGTCAGGTACAAAGGTGCAGATGCGCGGGCCTCGAGGCCGTCGGTGCAGGCAGCAATGCCCATCTCATCTTTGTGCGCGGAGGCAGACGCCACCAGAAAGGTGGACGGGCACTATGTACACGGCCCTATGTTTGCTAGAGGGAGCTGTACTGTCTCAGTAACCTGGTTTCGCCATCAAATGAGGAGTGGACAGGTGGTGACGAGCTGACTGGGCTGGTTGACCCTTCGGCGCGAGAATTTTCAGACCAAGAACCCTAAGTGCAACGAGGGAGAAAGCGAGGAACCGACTGGGAAGGACAGCAACGAGAGCGTGTACGAAGCGGAGCGGGTCGAGTTTGGTCGTGCTAGGACTGGCCACAGCGAAACCGGAGAAGCGGCACCGGAGCAGCGGCACCGGAGCAGCAGCGGAACCGGAGCAGCCGGACGGCATCGAACCGTGTCGCACGGACAAACATCTCTTGTGTTGTCAATTATTCTACGTTTTTTTTTTCCTGAATATAGGTGTTAGGTATGTGTGATGACGTCACTGGTTTTGTAGAGAGACGCGGCAGAGATGGCGCGGATAACCCGGGTGCCTTAATTGTGTACCTGCATCGTGGAAGACCCCTTCAATGTGGAACGATTCCTAGTCAGTGTCGATGTTTACACTGCTGTGTCTAACACAGATGATCTGGATAGATTCGGGCGATTGTCAAGTGCAATGATGATGGCTTTGGTTGGTTGTTCTTCTTCGTTGTATGTCCACGGACCCATTCTGACAGCACTTCAGACAGCAGCTGCATGCCCCGAGCTTGTTGTGCACCATACACCATGCATGGTGTTATTTTTGTGCAGACAGCACTTCAGACAGCAGTACGCTGTAGTCGACAAACATTCATTTTGGTCAAGTGCGGGACAAGGGGGGCGATGCCGCCTGCTGTAGTAGTCGAATTGTAGTGTGTGGGCGTGTAGGTCAGTTGTGAGCACGTAAACGTGCTGCAGGGATTGTAGGTGTATCTCCTTGGGCTTGTGTACCCTTTTCTTGCTAATAGTGTGCGTGTTCTTTAGATCTTCTGATGGCTTTAGCATTTTTGTGACCACGGGCCGAGTCTTTGCTAGATTTTGGGATTAGCAACTGACACGAGTTTAATGTGAAGAAAAACAAACAAAAACAAACAAAAAATTTCCAACATAGTATTACATGCTTCATGGGATATCTGACTCTTCCCGATTTCGTTCCGAAATCCGGATTCGTCTCAAATCCGAGATTACCGAGGCATCCTCAAAATATCGCGAGGCGCGCCCTGTAGGGCGATATCGGTCTGTTGGCTGGTGTCAATCAAACAGTAAGAATTGCTTTCTCCGAACCTTGCTCGATCGAGAAGACAAACAGAGCGATGAAGCGCGGTGAAGACGAGATACTACAGCAGTATATATATACTTGTAGCGCGCATGGTCGCAAATGGCCGCAACCTTGTGGCGTACGCTACTGTACGTCAAAAAATGTCTACGAAACTGTGCGAGGGGAGGCATACTCAAGATGGCGGGACGTGCACCGTACTGGAGGTCGACCCAGGTCTGTTGATTCTGCCTAACTAACAAGCTCACCATGAGATTTAAACATTATTCCAAAAAGAGCGATGACGATAGGAAGGAGGTGAACCAGTGAGGAAGACGAGAGAGAAACAGCGCGCATGGTCCAATCATATACACTATCGTTATTCGTGCCCATGGGTACCCATGGGTACCCATGGGTACCCATGGGTACCCATGGGCACACACGGCCACCAACGGCCCACGGAGGACCGTAATGGCCTTCACCTCCACGGGGATGGATCACAACGGGTACCAAGATTAAGCGTACTCTATAACATCGATTAGGCGGGGTCGACGAAGGCGCGGCCGCAGCGAGGTGGTACACCCAAGGTTCCGTGGGAGGCTCACAGCACAGCAGTTGGTGAGTCCAGCATTATTCCAGCTCGGCGCAAGAATGTAAAGAAAGAAAGGATACAACTGAACTGGCTTGGTGTGGGCGTGGAGGAAAGCGCGTCAGTGTGGCCTCACCCAGATCCACGGCGCTAGGCTCACCCAGGTCCACGGCGCGACGCTGAGGGCGTAGTCGCATCTCCCGTGTTTCGTACAGTGCACGCGCACGCCGAGGCCTTGGGCAGGTCTCTTCATCATACTGACTTGTTTCAGATTTAAACGGTACGGTGGGTTTAGTTGTTTTCAAAGCTCCAAGACATGTCGTCTTTCCTTCGTCAGGACGAACAGGTCCCTTGGTGATCATCCCGAATTCCCGTCGGCACCCGTAGGGTGCTACACCACCGATACCAACGGATCGCTACCCACGGTTATCACCAACGGGTGCCTGTGGCTACCCACGGTGACGAAAATGGGCTAGCGTTAGGCATCAGTTTGGGTGCCCATGGGTCACCATGTGTGTGGCCATATGAGTCACCATGGGCACCCATAGGCATTGCCCGTGGTAACCCATGGGTACCCATGGGCATTGTCTGTGGGAACCCATGGGCATTGTCTGTTGGAACCCATGGGTACCTATGGGCATTGTCTGTGGGAACCCATGGGTACCCATGGGTACCCATGGGTACCCATGGGCATTGCCCAAGGTGAACGTGGGTACCCACTGTTGATTGGCCCCAAGCCGAGTGCTGCTGGATGAGCACGGCTGTCCCGTTTGACAATGTGAAGAGATGGTAAAGTCGTTTTATTGGTCGTCCTCGTAGACACAAGCAACGGAAGAGAGTGGGCACCCAGGTGCATCACAAACACCGAGGCACGCGAGCAACAGTCGCAAGACGCATTCGGAACTCGGAATACATGACAGCAAGGAATGCGCGACAACTTGCCAAAGATCCTACTACCGGAGATACCCCGAAGATCCAAATGACCGATGGACGGTCACGCACTTGCGCACCTGCATAGCTCAAAACCACACATAAGTACTACCGCAGTAGCCTTCGTAAGGATGGCATAATCCACCTCACGAACACCCTCCCTGATTCTGTACATCATAACGAATGCTCTCAAAACCAAAGCGCTCAGGGTACTCATAGAAAACTCCAAAAAGAAACAAAAATAAAACAAACGAAGGGAAACCCGGCCACCGGATCAAAACCCTCCGCCCCCACGGGTCATCCTGCTGATTGAACTGTCAACACAATCAACACAGCAGTCACAAAGTTGCAAACCTACACGTCTACAACTGTCAGGCATTTGTACTACCCCTTTTCAAGTAGTCCCCTCCCAGCCAACAGGATCCCTACTGTATCGAGTTGCTGTCAGCACCGCGGCGCGCCTAAGGCCACAAGCACCAATGCCAAATTGCAGCGGTAAAACGTAAAACCTAACGCTACATCGCTAAATGACATTTTTATAGAGGGCGATCAACCAAGAGGAAGATCAAGCAGTATCTCAACCACAACGGTACCCCGCTTCGAGAGACACTGGACCTAGACATTTTTTGCTACTCCTTCACAAGTAACTCCCTCCCAGCAACAGGATCCCTACTGCTGTATCCAGCTGCTGTTAGCAACGGGGCGCGTCTGCAACCAACCCCGATCACCATTGTCGATCACATGACAGTGAGGGGTGCCCCCCTCGGTCTGTACATCAATGAAAGATCATATAAAAGGGCAATCAACCACATGTTAGGGGAGGGTGCCCCCTCTCAGCCTACACATCAGAGGACGATCGAAGCAGCATATCAATCACAAACAGTTCATCAACCAGCCTGCCGGTACCTGCTAATATGAGAGACGCTGGTAGCCATCTATCACGGAAAAAGGCGTCATTCATCAGCCCTCCCTGATTTCAGGCAAAATAATTCCGAACATCATCAATCAAATTGGTGTGACCGCAGTGCCCTGCGGATCACCATTCCTCAAAGTGAGACGACAACGGAATGCCACACCATCCTCAGTATTTCATCGTGCAATAAGCCTCATCATGGCTCAACCTACGCGGTTAGTTACTGAGATGCGCATGGTATACCGGACAGGCAACATCGAGTTTCGTGGACTGCGTTCGTATCCCTATCGAACACACAAGAAAAAAAAACAACGAGCGAACGGCGGAAAAGTAACAGGCCAGAAAAAATTCCCCTTTGTACTTTCGTCAGTCGTATCATCAAAATCGGCTCTTGATGGGGAAATGCCGACGAGCCGAATTGCACGCAAGGCACGAAAGCGAACGGGCGTTGATGCACCGCTGGGAAAACAGATCTAGACAACATCAGAGTGCTTCGTATGCGACGTCCAACTCAACACCACCGACTCCAACTTCAATCGCGGCGACTGCAGTTTCAGTTCTCGATGGGCAGTTTTTCGCGTTGTGCCCCTTTTTTCCGCACCTCTGGCAAAGCTTCTCTGGGCATGCACTCGCATAGTGGTCACCATCACAGACGTAGCACTTGACTCTCTTATCGCTAGCTATATTCGCCTCTTCGTAACCTCGGTTTTGTTTCGGACGTCTCTTTCCTCCCCCCTTCCCCTCTACTGCTACGAACGCATGATGGTTCGCTCGCCGATCACTCTTCCCCTTCTTTTCCTCCGCTTTCAGTTGCCCAGCCCGTGTGCGAAGCACTCTCAAAATCTCTTCTTCATCGAGTGTTTTCTGGGCGAGCAGCTGTTGCTTTTGAATCTCGAATTCCGGGGAAAGCGCATCGAGGAACCGTGCATACACGAGCATTTTTGGGATGGGCTGGTCGAATGCCAACTCTAGGTTAGTCACTACGCACTTGAACTCCTGGAAAAACACTCGGGGTTCCTGGTTCTTCCCTTGTTGGGCATTATAAAACTTTCCGATCAGCGAGATCTGCTCGCCGCCGGTCAAGGGGGTGAATGTTTCTTCTAACGCACGCCACGCTGCCGAGGGCCCCTTTCGATCGTACACCAGCATTTTTGTGGAGTTGTTGGATATCGCTCCGGTCAGCATCCCCCACAAATCCCGGTACATGGCTATCTCTCCTACTTCCACTCCTTGCTCTATCATGCCATCATCGTCTACGCCTAGGACCCTCAATGTCTCTGCTGTCGCTCAAGGCGCGACCCATCCCACAAGTCTGAACCTGCGTAATGAAATCGTTTCGGAACATCAGCCAGTTTTTCTCGTCTCCGTTGAAGTCCAACTGTTTCAGGCGTGGGATACGGGCATGCGAGCTGAAAGCATACCGTGAAGCTTGCTCCTCTCTGCTGATTCCCTCTCGCGAGATAGCACCGTGTGGTGGTGTAGGCTCTCGTGTTTCCGGGCCTCGCAGTCCTCTCGCTCCCTCGAGCCCTCGTCCAGTATTCGGCGCTTGGTCTAGCTGACCCGCGCCAGGGAAGGCGTGCGTCCTCCCCTGTGACTCCCCCCCGCCGCCCGCTGCGGTCGCACTTCCGGCGGGCGGTGTCCCGGGCACTAACCGGGACAAGGTGTTCATGATGCCTTCCAGTTTCTCCGTCACCATCTTCTCCATTCTGGTGCTGGCGTCGCCCACGGCGTCGTCGATGGCCGTCCTAAGCTCCTCATGAGTCGGGCCAGCCTCGCCCCCGCCAGAGTTCACAGAGTCGTTCGAAGACATGTGTGTCTGCCGCACTAGACTATGACGTTAACGCCACAAGAACTCTAGAGTGTTGATTGGCCCCAAGCCGAGTGCTGCTGGATGAGCACGGCTGTCCCGTTTGACAATGTGAAGAGATGGTAAAGTCGTTTTATTGGTCGTCCTCGTAGACACAAGCAACGGAAGAGAGTGGGCACCCAGGTGCATCACAAACACCGAGGCACGCGAGCAACAGTCGCAAGACGCATTCGGAACTCGGAATACATGACAGCAAGGAATGCGCGACAACTTGCCAAAGATCCTACTACCGGAGATACCCCGAAGATCCAAATGACCGATGGACGGTCACGCACTTGCGCACCTGCATAGCTCAAAACCACACATAAGTACTACCGCAGTAGCCTTCGTAAGGATGGCATAATCCACCTCACGAACACCCACGGGGTAATATCACTTGGTTCTGTATGGATTGGGTACCCGTGGGTACCCATGGGCATTGCCTATGGTGCACGTGGGTACCCACCGTGTGATTTCACTTGGTTATGGGCCAATGTATCAAACATCTGCACCGAGACACAGAAATAAACGGAGAACCCCGACGCAATGAAGAGGGCCGCGGGGCGGGAAAGCTTCGGGTATGGTTTGAAACCCTTTTGTCACCTGAGCGGGCACGCACGAATGCGTGTATACTACCTCGGCGAGAGATAAAGTAAGGAACAGAACGTCAATTGGCAATGCGGGTTCGCTTCGGCGACGATATGAAACCCGGTATGTATGTCGTGACCATCTCGTGTCCACGTGGTTGAAACCCCCTTACGCTTCTTGGGGCGGGGTCGCTTCTGCCACGACCTGAATCCCTTACCCCTTGCTGTATATGACCCATATTCGGCACTATTTGGCTCGGTCCTGAAGAACCACGAAGGAAATACTAACATACGTAATGACGCCACAAAAAGACGATGTTGTGAAAAATATATGAAGCCAAACACCGCACCATAGAAAATCCACGCTCGACACCTTCACGACGAACTCCGCGTGGGACATTGTAAAATATCGTCGTTACGCTGTGTACGACGCAACAAGGAAAAAATATGTCGTCGGAACCAAGATATTGACAAGAAGTCGGAACCACGATGTTGACATACACACGGCACATATCGTCCCGAGAACAGACAACACTCCTGTTTGGGGTGCTCGGCAGAGTATACTGTCTATGGGGCCTCCGGGGGGTACGCGGATGAAATGTGTTGATGGGCATGCTGCATGGCGATGGTTTTGCCTACCGCATGTCTCTCACTCTCTAATCAACCAAGGTCTTGAGTCAACCTTCTTTCTCTTTCGGCCTCTGACGGGCTACCGCACCCAAACACAATATATTGTGCGGCCTGGTGTTGGTAGTGGGTATTGGCGTCTGAGCTGTATGTGCCGGGCCAATGGGGCGGCGAATACGATATATATAGCTAAGCTGGGACGTGGCCAACGGGGACGGGACAGCACGGCAGCGGGTAGTGTATAGCTGGGACGGTGGCCATCGCGGACCGGGACAGCAGGGGGTGTACTGCTGGGACAGCGCTTCAGGGCTGGGACAGCAGGGTACGGGATATTTTTCAAGCGTAGACTATGGCGGAGAGAAGCGGCGGAATAGGAAGAGATTCGCAAAGGGAGGAGGGTACAGTTGTGCGCATCAAGATGGAGGAGAGGTCGCGCAACGCAGCAGAGAAGCTACGAGCTGCCGAGTCGGAGGTGGAGAGGCTGGTGAAGGTGCTCAGAGCTGCGGAGGCTGCCGAGTATGAGAAGGAGAGACTTAGGCGGCAGCAACAACAACAACAACAGCAGCAGCGATGGAGTGCTCAATGGCAGCAGCAGCCATCGCAGGTACAGCAGTGTTCTCGTGGTGGTTTTGTCAGTCAGCAGAACCAACATTGCGTTTTCACTCAGAGCCACCAGGCGCGGCAGCACCAGCAGTTGGCGCGGCAGCAACAGCAGCTGCCGCCAACCGGAGTTGGTGGGATATATGACTGCGGGAGCAACGCCGTGTATTTCCAGCAGGAATCACCCTCTCCGCCTGGTACGGTATACCATTGCACTCGGTGCGGCAGGAACGGCCACCACGGCGAAGAATGCGCCGCACCCCGCAGGTTCGAGGGTACGTGCGGCGCCTGTGGTCAGTACGGCCATATGTGGCGGAACTGCGCCGTGCATCTTCATGGCAGCAGCGGCGAGGATGACGGCCGTATCGTCCGCGGTGGCTGCTGGATGGGCGTCAATGGCGGCGGCAGCTGCATGGACATCGGTGGAAGCTCGGTCGTACAGCAGCAGGTGGTGGTAGAGAGCGAGTACCGCTCTGATTTTGTCGACCTGGTTCACGTTGGCGGCGAGGTGATGGCAGAGAGCGAGTACCGCTCTGATTTCGTCGACGTGGTTCACGCTGGCGGCGCTGTGGACGGTGATGATGACGGATGGTTTGGATGGAATGATTCTGTGGACATGGTTCACGCTGGTGGCAGTGTCTGCGATGATGTTTTCCCCGCCGCTGGGGCGGGAGAAATGGCCGGAGCGCCTGCGTTGGCGACTGGAGTGGCGGCATCGGCAGCAGCTCCAGCGGCGACGGCGGCGATCTCCGGCGGCAGTGTTTTCCCCGCGGCGGCGGCGGGGGGAACGGCCGGGGTCCCCGCGGTGGCAGCACGAGCGGCGGCATCGGCAGCAGCTCCGGCGGCGATGGCGGCGACCTCTGGCGGCAGTGTTCCCCCCGCGACGGCGGCAGGGGGGATGACCCGAGTCCCCGCGGTGGCAGCACGAGCGGCGGCATCGTCGGCAGCTCCAGCGGCGACGGCGGCGACCTACAGCGGCGGTAGTGTTTCCCTCGCAGCGACGGCGGCGGGGGGAATTGCCGGGGTCCCTGCAGTGGCGGCAGGAGCGGCGGCATCGGCAGCAGCTCCAGAGGCGACGGTGGCGACCTACGGCGGCGGTAGTGTTACCTTCGCAGCGACGGCGGAGGAAGCGCCCGGAGGACTCGCGGCGACAGCTGGAGTAGCGGCATCGGCGGTGGTTCCAGCGGCGACGGCGGCGGTGCCTGGCGACACTGTTATCTCCCCGACGGTGGCGGGGAGAACGACCGGAGCGCCCGCGTTGGTGGTTGGAGCGTCGGTATCGACGGCGGTTCCAACGGCGGCGGCGGCGGCACCCGACGGTGTTGTTTCTCCCGCTGCTGCGGCGGGGAGAATGGCTCGAGAGCCCGCGCAGGTGGCTACAATGGCGACATCGGCGGCTGGAGTGGCGACATCGGTGACGGCACCACCCGCGACCGCGGCGATGGCACCGGCCGCTACGATGGCGACCGTCGGTGACGTTCCCCCCGCCATATCGGTTGGGGGGGCGGCCAGCAACGGAGAAGCGGTGGTCAACGGCATCGACGACGGCAGCGATGATGGAGGTTGGTGCGCAGGTGAGGTTGATGGCTGCTGGGATGACAGCGTCTGTGGCGAGAGGGGGGCGTCCACGCACCCTTTCGATCCCGGCACCGTGTGTTCGGGGGTGCGCGGCGCCAACTATCCCGGGGTGGACGACCTGGTCGATGGCTCCCGCAGCAGTAGCGGCAGCAGCAGCAGCAGCAGCAGCAGCATCGGCAGCAGTAGCAACGACGAGGCAGAGGGGGTGGATGTGGCCTGGTTTGGGGCACTGCTGCGCCCCTTCGACCCGGGGAAGCTGTGCCGGCTGAAGGCTGGGAGAGTGGGGCTGGTGATGGGGATGGACACCCCGTTCGACCGTGGAAAGATGTCGCGTGGGCAACGGCCGGGGAGCCCGTGTTCGCGACCGGAGCAACGACAGGAGGATCATGAAGCGGGGAAAGGAGTTCGGAGGATCGGGCGAGTCCAACAATGACGGCAAGCAGCGCGACTTCTGCTGGGGTCTTAAACTCGCCAAGGCACGTGACGTTTGTTTGCGTATTCTTGTCATTTTTCTGAAATTTGTTTTGTGCACGATGTTGTTCTTGTGTTTTGATCTTCAGATACAATGCTGCATTTTTCACCGTCTGCAAATCATTTTTCCTATCGTTGGCACATTTGCAGGTTTGGATTTGTTTTTGTTTTGTTCTGTAGAGATGCCCACCCGCGTTTTACCTTGCAGGGACACTAATTTCCACGGCCAAATGGCAGGGAATTTCCATGGCTGATTATTGTTGTTTTTCTGGGAGACAAATGGAATGTTGCGGCCGGGGGGCTGTTGTTTGTCAAGACAATATGTCAAATGGCGGTGGTAGTATTATTTCTGCGTACGGTTTGTTCCACTTTGGTTTTCCTTCTTTGTTGGGATCACATTCTCTCTATGTTTTTCTGATGGTACTGGATGTATGTAGTAGGCATTGGCTTGGCGTTCGACGTGCTGGGTAAAGACGTTGGGGGGCACGCACCGTTTCTCTGTCCCCCCGATGTACCGGTACCCGACGAGTCAATCCTTGCGGAATACCAATTTCCTTTCCAAGTAGGCCTGTACGGCAGGCTGGTATGTGCTGGACGTGTGACGCCTTTTCTTTGATATGTTTTGTTTTCTTGTTTCGGTTTGGAGTTGATGAAGTTGGATGCAGAATTGGCATGCTGGATTTTGCGGAATCACGCCTGATTGTTGCACTGCTGTCGGAAATCATGGGGGGGGGAATGTGATACCATGCTGTCCGCCGCAGCACAACAAGCAGTGTTTCTGACATCGGGTTTGGTAGTTCATGTTGAGATTTTCCGTGTTTTCCCTGGGGATTTTATATGGAATTGATGTTGGCTGAGGGTACTTCATGTCTGGATCGTTTTCCGCGTTTTACCTGCGGAGGTGACATGGAATTGAATATTGAATGGGATTTTCGTTGCGTTTATATGAGATGTCCCAGCAGGGGGGATGCGGGATTGTTGATTGTCTGTTTTGGATTTGTTGGTTTCTTCATGTTTGTTTCGGACTTGTTTGTTTGGTTTCTTCGTGTTTGGGATGGGTGTTACAGCAGGGAGGCTGTTGGACTGGTATGTTTGTCAAGGTATTGGGTATTGGAGGAAGGATTTGGCATGTTCTCGTAAGTCATGGTTGAAGCCTTTGTGCTTCCGAAGGTTATTTGAGCTGGTCAATGAGTTGAAACATGAATGCTTATCTGAGGAATTTGTTCTGAGTAAGTCAGGACGTTGGACACATTTTTCCGGAGTTACCCGTCCCCGTTCTGACGTGATTCTGATGTAATGTGTATCTATGCTGGGTATTTTTCCAAGGGTGACTGTTTGTGTTTTGACTTCTTGAGAATTTGGTAAAGCATTTTTCTCAAGAGGGTGAATTGTTTATTGACAGACCTTTTAGGAGATAGTAATTTGATATCATCAGAAGATTTGAAAGATTTCGTAAAGCATGTTTTATTGGGAGATCGACAGATTTCGTAGAACATTGTTTTATTGGGAAATTGTTTGAATTGGAATGAATGGTGGATGATTTCCGTGTGGATGCGTAGTTTGATTTATCGCCGTTTTACCTGGCAATGATAGTCGTGACGAGGATTTCGTAGATCGTATCTCGTACCGAGCAGGGGGGCTGTTTGGGGTGCTCGGCAGAGTATACTGTCTATGGGGCCTCCGGGGGGTACGCGGATGAAATGTGTTGATGGGCATGCTGCATGGCGATGGTTTTGCCTACCGCATGTCTCTCACTCTCTAATCAACCAAGGTCTTGAGTCAACCTTCTTTCTCTTTCGGCCTCTGACGGGCTACCGCACCCAAACAACTCCCGCCAGGAAGGAAACCCATACCGGGAAACGTTGGCAATTTTCAATGTCAACCGTGCAATGGGACCAAAAAAACAACGACAACAACGTCAACCCATTCTAGTAAACCCACTCTAGGAAGAAACGTCGCCGATCAAAGTGACATGACGCAGCTAGATAAGAGGAAGCAACCTAAACGGCTCGAATGTACGTAAAGCAGCCCCATTAGGTAGCGCGAATGGTGTAACCATAACCAAGTGCATCCTTCAGCCCATCACTCCAGGACATCTGTGCGGGTGGGATTCCTCTCTGCTAGGTAGAGAGCACCAGGGAACTCGGATCGGTAGGAATGTTGGCCCGCTCTCGACACACCGTAGGAGGACGAAAAAGATGGCAGCGGGAGCTGTACGGTTCCTGACGTCTACAACCTGCCGTTCCGGATGTATGTGTTGTACGTGCTTCACTAACGGTCAAAGGTCGGGTGCTGGGACAACAGCTTTTTGGTGAGCAGGAGCTCGTTCTTGAAGCAGATGTTGTTGTCCAAGACGAAACGGTTCAGCACCTTTGGCATGCGCATGAGGACATGTCGAAACCCTGGTCAACAAGAGAGGCATGCGTTTCAGAACAGGTGTGGGTAGTTAACGTAGTTGGAGGTACTTAGCCTTAATGGATGAAACAACACGGACTACGAGTGAGACAGCGAGGAAAAGACATCAACGGGGGTCTGTAATGACGGTGTTAACCAGAAACTGGTATTGGTTCGACGCAGGGTGTATCTGACGCACGGCTTAGCCACCCGTTGTTGGACTCGGCGATGGAGGAGTTCCAGCAGAACTCGGGTGGGTCTTGCTGCAAGTTCCACAGAAGAGGGTTGTGGTAGTCGTTTGGGTTGTTGAGGATAGACAACGCAAGCTCCGTATGGCCCCGATAATGGAACCTGCCGGCGTCCATAGTAACGATATGCGCACAACGCGGGTATTGGGTACGGCCGGGGTATGTGGTACTGAATTCCAAGTTGGGGTTCGGACACACTGTACACGTCACCCCCAACGCCACGCCAACTACAACTTAGAACGCCCAACCTGCTGCTGTGAGTAACTCACTACCAGGGAGCACGCCCTACTTTAGGCCGAGGTGTACGTAGTCTCTCGTTGAATTGCCCCGGGTGCTTTGGAAACACCGGCCCACGTGTCACGTACCGGTCGACGATCAGCATCGTTCCAACCCAGGACAGATCCCCTCGGCCGCTCAGGTAGCGGTCCAGAACGCAGGCCTTGTCGTAAAAGAGGATGGTCGGGCGTCGATCCTCATCGGGAAAAATATGTTTCAGGGCCGCGTCCACATCGGCACATCCTTCCGCCTCCAAGAGGGGCACTATCCCGCAGATGATCCCGCAAGACCAGCTCGCGGAAAGACTCCCCCAGCTGATCTTCCTTCCTAGAACTGCACGGAGCATCCTCATGTCCTCAGGCTATGTTGTCGGCACACACACGCACGCAGTGACAAGGGAGCAAGGGGTTTGTGATGGTGCCGATCAATGTGGCTTAAGTCCGGCTGCTCCCATGCGCGCCAGATTCGTTATGATACACTCGATACCGCCACGTTCAAAATAGGTTAAACCCGAAGCCTGCGGTGTCAGTGGGCTTCAATCGCAGGCCCTCCTACAGTGTATTCTTGGAGTACATGGTGATGTACACCCTCAACTGATGTTGGTGTGTGGAGCTTCTGTCTCAAGTCCATGCGGTGTGATAAAAATCGTTCGCGTCGTCTGCCGGGCGCGTTCCGTCCTCGGCTGAGAACCCATGTCGGAGGGACCATCCCGGCCGGAACGCGCCTATTGTCCTGTAGCTGTGGTGGGGTTAGGAGTAGAGTTAGGGGTAAAATAGCTTGCGCTGTTCAAGGAAAAACGTTGAGGTGGGTATTTTTCACCCGTGAAGCAGAGGGGAAGTCGATGCAAAAACCACGGCGCTTGTGCGAGACTTTTTAGATTGGAACGTGCGCACATCACGTTGCTGAAGAAAAACCGGCACCCCTATCGGAGCGGTTTTCCAAAAAAAAACTGCCAAAAATAAAGAACCCAAGGGGAAAGGAGTAACAGTTGTTGGGGTTCTGTAAAACGGGCCAGATGAAGGAGGAGGAGCCAAGCAGCTCTGTACCTTCGAAGAAGTCCAAAGACTTTTATTCAGACTCACGACGAAACACGTACTTGATAGGTAGTTGATAAGCCCTCCCGAACCCTCTGGTGATGTAAAGACGATATCATGTCGGTAACCAATCACAGAGTATGCCACCGCCGCAATTGTTGTTTATGCAGAAACCCGACATCAACAACCCTTCGTCGTAGGTTGCTGTTTCGTCCTAAAGGGGGGTGGGCGTAGCATGCGTTGATTATACGACACCTCCTGGCCCAAGAAGCGCGCTCGCTGTGCAGCAGTCCACGTAGCCTCCCGGTTCCTTCTGTAGAACTCGTCCTCCTGTGCCTTGTGTGCTGTGCACGTTAGCCTGTTGTCCTCGCGAATGTTTCCGCAGGGCGGTTGTGCGACCCAGAACGCGCATTTGTGCCCGTGTACAGCAGCGTGGTCCTCGCAGTATCTGCCATTCAAAGATCACAAAAGATCACGAAAAGACCTCGGCGTATCTTGATTATTGTTGCCTTCCTACGATACGCAGTTTGTGTTGGTTGCCGTTTGACTGGTCTCGCAGTGTATGGAAGACGTAGCTGGTTACGTTATGCATGCTGTTGGTGAGCCTCTGTGTCACGAAAACCTCAGCCATCGATCTAGCGTTGTACAAGCGGCACGCCTTACTATCCCAGAAAGCTAATCGACGGCGCAGCTGCCATCGTTTTTCCTCATACCGATACGTCGATTAACGCGTCTCTCAGCAAGCGTGATGAACTTGGGCATGACGCTACCATTCAGGTAGCTTTAGCGACACGTATTGAACGTTGGTTGTGGTGATGATGCACGAATACGTGCAGCCTAGCGGCAAGGGCTTGGGACAGGGCCTCGGACGAGGGTTAGCTACTAGGGAATCGTGCTCAACCGTGTCTTCGCTTGACACTAAGTTGCAACGTACGTCTGCGTGGAGTGAAGCCCTTCAATGTCACGGTCACACTTGAAAGAGCACGGGCTTGTGAAGGCGCGGGACGTTTGAAGGAGAGGGTGGTGTCGAGTTATATTTTGTGGGATCAACAGGCGTTACAAACGACGTTGATGGTTGGTCTGTGCGTGAGCTGGGCAAACAAAAAAAATCCGGGAACCATGCGACAACAAAGGAGTGTGTGTACGGGGACGTTCAAGTAACACTTAGCGCCCCCACCCACGGCGCCTCGAAAGGCAGGTCCATGTGAAACACACGGCAGCGCCAACTAACGGCGATAACATCGAAATGCGCCTAACAAAGTCCCGGCAATACGCATCATTTAAGAATAATACCATCTACCCGCCGCTGTGCAACGTCCTTGGCAGTGTTTGGAGCGGACAAACCCAAACCGACGAGCGGAAGGTATGGATAGCGGCGACGAAGTATGAGACTGTTTTGCGACACCAGAATAAAACGAGCCAAGAGTAAGGCATTCTCCGCCGAAAAAAAACACTTGCAGACCTTGAAGTATCGCGTGGACGTATGCCGTCTATCGCGGCCGCCTGCGTCCAGAAGTCCTGTCCCTCTATGGCAGTGTATTTCCGGCACTGATCACAAGCGTGATCTACCCACGGGGAGTCCCTCCAGTACCTGTCGTTGAGCTCCTCCTCGACACGACGTAGCCCCGCCCAACACTATTGCATCCTGACTGCTCACCTCTCTCATCAAACACATCGACAGCCTTGGGATCCCTTGGCTTGAGTGCCTGGGCCGGCAATGCGTACCACTTGTGTGGACCTTGCACGCAATCATAACGGAGAAAGTTTGAGTAACGGCAAGCAAGACTAAGAACTTGAGTCAGCTGCCAGAACGATAGCTGAAGGCGACTCGCCATCGGTTGTCGGTTCTGTGTGAATAACCCTCCGTGCTGTAGAGGAGGCGCGGTCGTTCGTGTAACCGCTAAGGCTTGTCAAACATCTCCCACCCCCGGTAGGTGTCCCACCCCTTGCGTAATGACAGAGGAAAGACAAGAAGAAACAATCGATTGACTACTGCCAAATAAAAGGCTCGCACGCATGTCCCCTGCTCGGCGCTCCCTTATCCTTCCTACGAGAAGTTACTGTTAACCTGTACGCGGTCGGAATGGGGATTGGGTGCTAAATTTTGTTCGCCTTCGATGGAAAATGTATTCCAATGCGGGGAGAGGTCTGCTGTGTTGTCACAACAGAATACAACATGTTGCAGTAAGGGGACAACGCAACTTTCTTACCGACATCATTTGCGGCCTTAAGCACGGCGTATATCTCCCAGCACTGCAGGAGCTCTGAACCCAGGAGGCGCAACTCCCGGCCGCCGCCGACGTCCGCGGCGGCCGTGTTGGAGTGCAGTGCAGCGTAGGAATTGAAGCCCCCCCTGTCAGATGTGCAACGTAGCAGCGATGTGTGCCACAGTAACTCACAGAGGGATGCTGGATCCTCTCCTCAGGAGTACCCTAGGCGACGAAATTTACCAGGGGCCGACATACGACAGAGAATCGTTAGAGTGGCTAACCAAGCTGAAGCCATCGACTGCGGTTGCGAGTACTTGGTCAGCATGTACGTCCGCCCCTTCTTTTAACAAGTTCCACGACAACATGCACGGCGTCAGGATGATGTCGATTTCCGCGGACTTATGGTCCGCTAGCGGGCAAATCACATGTTCGCATGTTGCCGCCGAGTCACTTGCGTGTATTTCGGGCGTGTATTTCGGGCCAAGGATTTATTCGACTCGCCCATGGACGGAGTGGTGTGGCCGGCCACCGTTGAGGTGATGTCGTTCGTAATCTCGGATTTGAGACGCATCTAGATTTCGGAACGAAATCGGGAAGAGTCAGATATTCCAGAAAGGATGTTGGAAAATGACCCCACCTAGTTTAGTCCCCCTTTTCTCTCCCGAAATACGCCGGAGCTATCGAGGAGAAGGGATATATTTGAGAGTCGTAACATGCCGCCTCGCAACACGCGGCGCTCCACGGCGGCGACTTCGGCGGCTGCTTCTTCTACAACGGCTTCCTCAGCGGCTGCGCCTGCTTCCTCAGAGGCTTCTGCCCCGGCGGCGGCTGCCGCGGCCCCAGCGGCTGCCAGCGCGCCGATGGGACCGCTTTCCCTGCCTCCACCTGGGCTGCCTCCCCGGCCCGACCGCCAGACGGCCGCGTTTGTGGACGCGACCACGGCAGCCTACGCTCTGCCGTGCTACACGGCGCTGGTGCCGGGAGCAGGGGCAACGCTAGACCTTGGGCGGGTGTTCGACCGCAACCGGCTCGGTTGCGATCAGGGCACTGTGGAGGAGCTGGTCCTCCGTTTGGGTGAGGTGGCCACTCGGCTGCCGCCCCTTCCCGGGGTGGAGACCTACACGGCAGTTTTGGCGCGCGCCAGGAAGGTGGCCACTTCGCGGGCGGGCGACAAGTCAGTTGCCTACCGCCAGGCCGAGGCGAAGAAGCTCCTGGCCGAGTACACTGTGGAACTCGCGCTCCGCCATGGCCGCCTCCTGCAGTCAGAAGGCTGTGTTCGTCGTGCCAGACGGAAAACGTGGGACATTACAACTATTGTTGATCCTGCGGTGTTCAGCCTGCCCGCGGGCGTCCGGTACCGCGTGACCCTCAAGCGGCTCGGGTGTCGATCGATTTCGACGCGCTGCGCGCTCGTGGTGATCAGGTCCTCTCGGCCGCGTCTAACCGTCGTGCTCAACAGTGCAAGTGCGCCGTAGCGGACGGGTTCGACGCTTTCATACTTTCGGCGACTGAACAACGTCGGGGTTGGAAGCAGGCGTCGGACCGAGACGTGTTTGACTATCTCTGCTTCTTGGAAACACAAGGTAGTGGTACCAAGCGGGTGCACGACAGGGCATGCCCTGGTGTCGGCACGACTCACGGCCGCGATTGTCTTCCAAACACGCCATGTGCTAAGCGGAGTGCCGCCGCGTCCATGCAGAAAGGGATCGTGTCCAAGCTGAAGATGGCAATGCAAGAACTGTTGGGAAAAGACAGCAGCTGGGACCCTGCCACGCGCTCGGGCAACCCCTGTTGTAGTCCTCTCGTCGACTCCTACCTCGTCTTCACGGGGGAGGAAAAAAAATGTGTGGGTGTCGCTGTCAACCAGGCAGAGGCTATGTTACCGCACGTCCTCATCGATCTGTTGAGGGACATGCGCTCTCGCGCGCAGACTGCGTCCTCTTTGGCGGAACGTATTGAGCTCACCAGGGACGTCGCTTTGTTTTCGCTGGCGTTCGCCTCCATGCGGCGAGGCCATGATCTCTCCTTCACTATGGGATCGCAAGTTCTGCGGTTGCCCGCGGGGCAGGGTCTTCTGATTTTCAACTTCCAGTTTGGCAAGACCCTCCGGGACTCTGTTGATGCCGTGGTCGTGCGTCCGGACGTCGCTTGCCCGTCTATTTGTGCGGTGAGCAATTTTACGGCCTACATCAGTGCGGCGGAGCGTATTGGCTGGGATTTGTCCCAAGGGCATCTGTTTCCTATCGTTCTGCTGGATGGAACTCGGGGCTGCGCTCCGCTTACGGCGGTTCAGATGACGGCTGCCCTACAAGGGCATTTCCGAGCGGCGGGACTGCCGCACCGCTACTATGCACTCGTTCCGCGTCGGAGGTTCTGTAGCGCAGTCGCTTGACGGAACGGCGATGGTCGCTATCATGAAAATTGCCGGGTGGCGCACGGAGAGTGTAGCGAAGCGATATGCTGGCGCCACTACTAGTGTGGGGGAACCGGGTTCCAAGAGGACCCGTAGCGAGCTGTACGCAGACTCAAACGCGTTGCCGTTGTCTGCTGACTTCACATGCGATTTCTCTGCGTGTGCTCGCCGCGAAACATAAAGAAAGTTTGGGTGGGCGAGACCTAGCTTAGAGGCTGAGTGGTCAATAACTAAGATGTGACAGATCGGATAATTAACAAGAAAGTAATGGGCGGGACCACAGACCGGCGCAAGAGGCCTCACCCAACCAAATCCAATACTTACATCGAATGATCTGGGTAAGGGATAAGAATATAACAGGATCCGGCTACGAGAGCCGCTTCAACCAGCCACTCGAAAGTATCAGTATGCCTCCTAATTTGAAGCAACTTTCGCTAGAAAGCACATTCAACAGGTCCATCGAAGGTGTGACTTTCGTAGATTCCATCGAGGACATTCGTCTAGGAGGATGCTTCAACCAGCCAATCGCCGCAGTCCGGTGGCCCAGTAGCTTGCAACGTTTGGCGTTTGGTACGTGCTTTGACCAGACATTGGCCGGCTATCATTGGCCGGATGCATTGATCGCTCTGACGGCCGGTGATGCGTTCCAGCAGAACCTGCTAGGCGTTATCTGGCCTGATTCGCTGCAGTATCTCACCTTGGGGGGTGCGTGGAACGGGGGGCTGAGGCCTCCTGTGGTACTCCCTGCCACGCCCAAGGTCCTACGGTTGGGGGGGAGTTTCAACAGCCCAATACAAGGCATGCAGTTGCCTGACGGGCTGTAGGAGGTGTCGTTTCCCTTAAAATTTAACCAGGAGGTTGATGCCGTTCATTGGCCCAGGAACTTGCATAGGTTGTGTTCCCGGATGATTTGGACGACATGGTTTCCGTCGAACGCGCTAAGTGGCCGTCCACGCTAGAAGCTTTCGAGTTTGGGTCAGGCTGCGGGTGGCGTGTAAGCGACACCACCTGGCCTACGAGCCTAAAGACGTTGGTGCTTGAGGGTAAGTTCAACACGAAGGTTTACACCTTGCAGTGGCCGCCTGGATTGGAGTCGCTTGCCTT
This sequence comes from Ectocarpus siliculosus, assembly GCA_000310025.1. Classification (NCBI taxonomy): domain Eukaryota; class Phaeophyceae; order Ectocarpales; family Ectocarpaceae; genus Ectocarpus; species Ectocarpus siliculosus. The sequence goes on from FN648456.1 coordinate 27,388, forward strand.
CGGGGGACCATTCAATCACTCTCGAGTCATGTTGGGCTCCTACCCGGAAGGAGTTGTCGTTTGGCAAACGCTTCCAACAACCACTGTCAGGCGTACGTTGGCCGAGAGCTATAGTCGAACTGAGGTTTGACGGGATGTCTACAGGTGACGGTTTTACGTGTGGTTACATGTGGCCAAGGTCGCTGAAGAGAGGTTCAGTTTAGAGATGCATCTTTGACTCGTTGAAAGGAAAAACACTTGAAGCGCGCAGTAATAGGAAGGTTTGTTCGTCGAAGCAGATAGAATAAACTGGTGTTTATTTTGTAACAGTCGAATTAGAATTTGGCTTCATTTTCTACCGGAAACCCAGGGTCACGGTGTTTGGAATTATTAGTCTATAGTTGGGGGTGTCATTCCGTGATCGAGTCCACGCAGGGGCTGTAGCAAAGTCGGGTAACGTGTGACAGCTACAGAGCGCGTGAAGCAACGGAAGGACAGCAGCAGCCGCCTAACGCAGTAGCGGCGGCAGTTTAGAAAAGGGCGGGACGGGACACGGCGCAAGCATTGGGGAAGTGACCAGCACGCGACTCTCCATATAAAGGTGTGTACTCGTGTCCAACATCCATCGTGTCGGCCGTGTTCCTATTCGCGTCCCGCTACTCTTGTGACCTCACCGCTGCGTGCATTTAGCACGAGGGGGGAGGGTGCAGTAAGATAAGCGGCGGCAAGCCAACGCAGTCTCGCTCGCCGCGCCGCTCAGATAGGTCCCTTCCCAAACATGGGATGCGGTTCATCCCAACCGAGACGTACTCTCGCTGAAGAAAAAAAATGCGGTTCGTCCCAACCAGACGTACTCTCTCTGAAGAAAAAATTCAACGGCAAAAAGAAAGAGCGGGGCCTGTTGTATGGTCGCACGCTGACTTGTCGCGGTTGATAGCAGCCATTGTACTGCACGGGGTGGAGGAACCCTGCGGCATCGGACATAACCAATCGACCCGCGGCAGTAGGGCATGATGCTGTCACGATTATGCACATGGGGCAGGTGCCTTGTTTTCTGTTTCCCCCGGCTTACTAGGGACTACTTGCCGGTACAATCTTGTCTGTGCCGCGCACAGAGGGGCATATAGCTGAAGGAATCGACGATAATATGCCCACTCACGTAAGCAATCGTCTCCACGGATGGTATTGACAAGTCCCCACTGATGGTATCGACAAGTCCCATGGCATACAAAGCGGCCGCATACGTAATCGGAAAGTGCATTCAACAGCATTCACGGGAACGGATAAAAGCAAAAACACATGCATGCGAGAGAAAGACTCAAAGAAAAAGACTGAAAAACAATGAAGACGAGAAAAAAAAACGAGACAGCGAACTACGTGCTGTATGCATAAGGAAAAAGAAGATGTGAAAAAAATAGGGGGGGGAGGTGGATGTGACACGCGAGGTTCGAACTCACGAGGAACGTCAGGTAGCGGTACATGTGAGTGCATCACGGTCTCGAGGGGCATCACGTCAAATTTATTGCCGCCGTGACACAAACCTTCTATAAGAATACGTCACGTCCATCGACGATTAAGCGACCAAAAACGCCCCGGACAGCAATTGATGCATGCCAAAAACTCGTCAACCTGCCGTAGGATTGTCTATGCGGAAGTGATCTCAATGAAAATAAAAAAAAACAAGGACACGCACCAGCACGGGACGCGCCAATAGTGGAAGCACTCGTCCGTGCTGTTGGCGAGTGAAAGTTAACCGATCTCAACGCAACGAAACACGAAGTCATACATGTATCAGCACGGGATGCGCCAATGAGTGGAAGCACCCGCGCTGTTGGCGAGTAGAGTTAACCGAATTCAACGCAGCGGTAGAAAAATACCACAAATCATGCATCAGTACGGGACGCGCCAATGAGTGGAAGCACCCGTGCTGCATATGTGATGTCAGCCTCAGCACGGGACGCGCCAATGAGTGGAAGCACTCGTGCGGTTGGTGAGTAGAGTTAACCGATCTCAAAAAGAAAGAACAAAACGCCGTACATGTATCAGCACGGGACGCGCCAATGAGTGGAAGCACCCGCGCTGTTGGCGAGTAGAGTTAACCGAATTCAAACGCAGCGGTAGAAAAATACCACAAATCATGCATCAGTACGGGACGCGCCAATGAGTGGAAGCACCCGTGCTGCATATGTGTTGTCAGCCTCAGCACGGGACGCGCCAACGAGTGGAAGCACTCGTGCTGTTGGCGAGTAGAGTTAACCGATCTCAAAAAGAAAGAACAAAACGCCGTACACGTATCAGCACGGGACGCACCAATGAGTGGAAGCACCCGCGCTGTTGGCGAGTAGAGTTAACCGAATTCAACGCAGCGGTAGGAAATACCACAAATCATGCATCAGTACGGGACGCGCCAATGAGTGGAAGCACCCGTGCTGTATATGTGTTGTCAGCCTCAGCACGGGACGCGCCAACGAGTGGAAGCACTCGTGCTGTTGGCGAGTAGAGTTAACCGATCTCAAAAAGAAAGAACAAAACGCCGTACACGTATTAGCACGGGACGCGCCAATGAGTGGACGCACCCGTGCTGTTGGCGAGTAGAGTTAACCGAATTCAACGCATCGAAAACGAAGTCGTACACGTATCAGTACGGGACGCGCCAATGAGTGGAAGCACCCGTGCTGCATATGTGTTGTCAGTTTCAGCAAGGGACGCGCCAATGAGTGCTGTTGGCGAGTAGAGTTAACCGATCTCAAAAAGAAAGAACAAAAACGCCGTACACGTATCAGTACGGGACGCGCCAATGAGTGGGCGCACCCGTGCTGTTGGGCGAGTAGAATTAACCGATCTCCACGCATCGAAAACGAAGTCATACACGTATCAGTACGGGACGCGCCAATGAGTGGAAGCACCCGTGCTCATATGTGTTGTCAGTTTCAGCAAGGGACGCGCCAATGAGTGGAAGCACCCGCGCTGCGTACAAGTATCATCAGTGCGGGTCGCGCCAATGAGTGGAAGCACCCGTGCTGCATATGTGTTGTCAGTTTCAGCGAGGGACGCGCCAATGAGTGGAAGCACCCGCGCTGTTGGCAAGTGGAGTTCACCGTATCCAACGCATCGAAAAAAAAAAAAAACACGTATCAGCACGGGACGCGCCAATGAGTGGAAGCACCCGTGCCGATGGCGAACCGGGGTTCACCGAATCCAAGAAAATATATATATAAAAAAAAAAAAAAGAGAAACCATCGCTAGTGTTCCAAAGAGAGAAATATTCGGGATTGGTCGACGTCCGGTGACCGTAGCGTCAGCAGCAATAATCACTCCATTCAATCCACAGGCGTCGAGAATGAACTAACGCGAGCTCGCGATATAACAACGCGTCGTTCTGGGCCCGACGAAAACCCACGTCAGATAGTTTCGCCCGAAGATAGGATTTGTAGACCATTCTAACTGCAGATCCAGGCGCGCGATCGACTACGCCCACGATGAAGAGGAAAAGAAGTGTTCCCGCAACGCCGCCCTGACGCTCGCCCGCCGCCTGCCGCCGGTCCGCTGCTTATACGACTCCAACCGCGACCAGATGCCGACACGGGCCTCCACGCGGAGCGGCAGGGCAGCGGCTGGGCAAGCAGGGCGAGGTCGGGCGGCGACACCTTCGACACCACGCACGAGAGGTCTACCGCGCGATCGGTGGCGAGCTCGACGGCTCGCCCCTCGACGCGCAGCGGATCACGTACTCCCGCGAGGCGTCGAGCGGTATCCTCCTCGCGAGCGCCAGGGACAGGCACCCGCGGCGACCCCCCCGCTGATGAGACTGAGCTCGCTTCTCTCCGCGGGCTGGTGGACGGCCTGAGGGAGGAGCTGCAGCGGAAGCGCGATGAGGCTGCCGGTGATCGCCAGCAGCTTCAAGCAACGATCGACGACCTGATCGCCACCCAAGCAGCAGGACCTGGCCTTCCGGGGGGGGGGTGCAACTTGTGGGGCACAACCGCCCCACCATCGGCCTCTCGGGCCCCCGCTACACCCAGCGCCGAGGCGGCTAAGGCTACGGCAAAGGATAGAGCGCGGATGTGGGGGGACCTCCGCCGGGTAAAAGCGTGGCTCATCCTGGGGCGGCCCCCGGCAGTTTCAAAACTGTCGCAGATGGAGTGGCAATCCTTGCTTCGCAAAGGCGTCCTGGTGACAGAGAAAGTGGCGGCATCGCTCGACACGCTCGTGGTTACTGCTTCGCCTTCAACTCGTCGTCCGGTTGCCATGATCGTAACTGCCCACACATCCACGCCCAGAACCCTTCCCACGCTAGGCGCGGAGCGTCCGAAACTCCGGCAACCGGCGCGCGCGGCGTTGGCCACGGCAACGGGGGAGGGCGCGGAGGAGAGGCGCGCGCCGCTGGCGAGGGCGGCGCGAGACCCAAGGCCGCTGGCTTCTTCACCCACGGGAAAGACAAATAGGGGTGCGGGCTCTCCCGCGTAGCGGGGGGGCCTACCTCGGATGGCAGCGCACCTGCGGCTAAATCGAACGGCAGCACGCCGGTCTACACGAGGTTGGCTCCAGGGCTATCAGCAGGTTCAGGACCTGGGACAGGCAGGACGGGACTTTGTTACCGACGTCTTGGCATGCAGCTCGTCGAGCACTCAGTTGCGTCTTCGTCTAGAAGGACTTACACGTCAGGCTTCAACTCTTGGTGCACGTTTCGCAGGCTGACGGAGAAGCCCAAGTTCCTAGGGCAACGTGCCGGGGACCTTCATGTGTGGGAGTTGATAGACTTCGTAGCCTGGTGTTTCGAGTCTGAGGGTAATCTAGCGAGTACAATATCCGGAAAACTCACGGCTGTACAACATTTTCATAGGCTGGAAGCTTCTGTCGAGCTAGACTTGTCGTCTCCGATGTTGAAATGTGCGCTAAGGGGGATTGCGAGGAACCACGTGGCTGTGGGGACGGTACGCCGTGTGCGCCTGCCTGTGTCTTGGCGTATGCTGCTGGACGGGGAAAGCGCAAGCCAGAACTGGGGGGAAGGGGGCAGAGTGATGTGGCTGTGTCTGTGCTTGTCCTATCTCTTTATCACACGGTCTGATGAGGTGTTCGCGAATGATGCGGGCAGGGTGCATGAGGCACACTGTCTTACGAGGGCGGACGTAGCATTGTTTGCTGGCGAGACGCAATTAGTCTTTAGTCACTATCGTAGAGCAGACCGTGTCGAAATGAGGTTTAGAGGGCACAAGGCCGATCAAGAGCAGAAAGGAAACATACGGGTTCGTACGCGAGACGAAGTCACCGGACCGCAGTCAGGTGTGAGAGCACGCGGTGGCGCGGTGGCTCTTGTGGTGGAGCTGTTATCGTGTCATGCGACGTTCCCTGACTCCGCACCGTTGGCTTCGTACCGTAGTGGAAGAGCAGTGAGAGTAGTGAGGTATACTGCTGCCCTCCGTGCACTCAGAGAAGTGGTAGCGAGGTCGGGGCGTAACCCCCAGGAGTACGCGTTGCACTCGTTGCGAATTGGAGGCGCGACGGCTCTTGCATCGGGCGGAGACATCGCAGAACGAGTGATTCAGAGAGAAGGGAAGTGGAGGTCGGATGCATACAAGCCGTACGCGCGAAACAATGTAGAGGATTCGCGGCGAGTGTCACGGAAACTTACAGACGGCAGTAGGATCGTATCGAGACAGCCGGGGGAGGGGACCGTCTGGGGGAACGGATAGTTGACTTATTCGGTAGTCGTCCAGAAACTGACCTCGATGTGGGTGTTGTAGAATGGTGTGTACCATTTGAGGACTTGGTCAGTTTTGGGACTCCTGCGTTTGCAGTCGTAGTCCCCCGGCTAGTATTTGTGGGGAGAGAGATGGATTTGTAAGAGTTGACGCCGGCCTTTGCAGCTAACGCGGCCGGAGAGACGATGAGCGTTTCGTGCGTCTCTCTCCCCAACACGTAGCCTAGAAACCGAAGAAATAATGAAGCAATTCGAAAGAAAACAAAATAAAAGGAAGGTTTGTTCGTCGAAGCAGATAGAATAAACTGGTGTTTATTTTGTAACAGTCGAATTAGAATTTGGCTTCATTTTCTACCGGAAACCCAGGGTCACGGTGTTTGGAATTATTAGTCTATAGTTGGGGGTGTCATTCCGTGATCGAGTCCACGCAGGGGCTGTAGCAAAGTCGGGTAACGTGTGACAGCTACAGAGCGCGTGAAGCAACGGAAGGACAGCAGCAGCCGCCTAACGCAGTAGCGGCGGCAGTTTAGAAAATCCCGCCCTCCCATCCCTTTTCTTTCGAAGGTGGGGGCATAAGTTCGGGAATATTCGGTATCTAGTCAGGTGTTGTAGAATGGTGTGTACCATTTGAGGACTTGGTCAGTTTTGGGACTCCTGCGTTTGCAGTCGTAGTCCCCCGGCTAGTATTTGTGGGGAGAGAGATGGATTTGTAAGAGTTGACGCCGGCCTTTGCAGCTAACGCGGCCGGAGAGACGATGAGCGTTTCGTGCGTCTCTCTCCCCAACACGTAGCCTAGAAACCGAAGAAATAATGAAGCAATTCGAAAGAAAACAAAATAAAATGCGGGGAAATGCCTGGTGGTGACCAGCTCCATACTTCGTGATGAACGATCGTGGTTTTGTAGACCAGGGCATTCGAGCTCGCTCTGGCACGGTGGGGTGAAGAGGTTTACGAATGGCGCCCCGTGCATGTTCCGACGCGGGGTATTCCCTGGTTTTCTTTGTGGGACTTCAGTCGTTCGTGTTGTGCCACGTTTGTTTCTCGCAGTTGTTTGGCGTTTTCAATCGAAGTGTATGGAACGACTTATTACCATCATCGGGTCCTCATGGGTTTTTCTCTCTCGCAGTTGTTTAGTGTTTTCAATCGAAGTATGGCACGACTTACTACCCTCAGCGGGTCCTCCAAGGTCATTCTCTGCCTCAATGGAAGTGACATCCTTGCGGCTGCCTGCTTAATTTTCAGTGGTCGTTACCTGTTGCCATGTTCTCGTATACCGTGTATCGGCAAGAGCGTCCGCGGGTGTGTTTTCGGTGAGAGGCTTCAAGGTGACGACAACCGCGTACGTATATGACCATTTTTGTACGGCCTTCCCAGGTTTCTATTGGTGGCGTCCAACTTGGTATGGCGACAGTACTCTCATTTTCGTCGTGAGACGTATACGACACTTTTCATTGTACGCAGAGTAATAAAATGTACACTTTCAGTATCCTTTTTCCGTACAACTACAACCATCCAAGGCTACACAGGAGGGGTGTGTGGACAAGAAATCCAATCCTTGTCGGCAGCTCCTGCGTACGGCAACGAACAGCACGTATTACAAGTAATTTAGCTTTCGATGTCCCTTGTAAGTACCAAAGCACGTGGTTCAGCCTTGTAGCCGGTCACGAGGAAAACTTGACCCACAGCTTCACGCACGAGGTGTTGCGACACGTCATTCCATGTAGGTACACTGTTCGTGGTTGCCAACCTCCGTGAGAGGTTGTGCCAGCGGACTCCCACCTCTTCTTGCACGAGGACGACGACAAGAGTGCCCAGGACAACAAAAGCAATCTTTGGGAAGATGTGGCGCATAGAACCCTCCGTTGACAAGGCCCCTCACGCATAAATATTTTCTACCACGAGCATTTACCTTATTTTTTGCTCGTTTTATCCAAAGAACACACCACACTTATTCCATTCGCCGTACACTGCGACACAACCCCGAACAATCACACACATGATCTACGTTATTACCAAAGTTGGGTGCACACGCTCAGCCTAGTTGAACTGCTGCGCAGCGTATCACCGTGCCCGCCGCAATGTCTAAAAGGCCAACGGTGCGGTCCATGGACTCTGCGGTAACGCTTGGGGCGGCAGCAGCAATGGAATCAGCATGATGTAACAAGTTGTGGCCATGAACAAAAGCGAAGAGTCGAGTTATTCGCTGTTGGTACGTACACCAAGGCTGTAAACTGCGACCGGGGCGGCAACTCACTGGCGCTAACCCTCACGCGCCCCCGATACCCTTTCGCTGGGGGGGACGCGACCCCGACCATAATGCCATCTGACTAGAGTAGCGTTTCCAGCTACCTGCCCTTGGTAGCTGATGACCTTCCGCTTGAAATACGTGCTCTGGGATCTTTACACTTCGTATATACGCATTTCCTCCGTCAGTCAGACTATGCCTTCATATGTTGCTAGGTGATGGATCATCGCCTTTCTTTGTCATGGGTGGTAAGCATAGCGCGCGTATGCATCCAGTTTACGCGAGGTTGAACGGTAAGGACAGGCGCCACAGGTGAATGGCTTACGAGTACCAGCCATGCGCAGTGTTGCATCGCGTTACCCGCTGTGTGCCCCCGAGAAAGAGAGTGGCTTGTCCGAGAGGAAGAAAATGCCGGGTGCCGAACCCAAAGTGTCCACAACGAGGAGTACGTATGCATACATCTAACAGAGGGAGTTTTGCAATTTCCAACGTCGTTCCCATAGTCTAGGTACCCACGCCTTATGGGTGCCCATGGGTACAATGCCCATGGGGCGTGGGTACCCATGGGTACCCATGGGCATTGCCCATGGGTTCCCATGGGTACCCATGGGTATGCCCATGGGTACCCATGGGAAGCCATGGGTATAACCATGGGTACCCATGGGTACCCGTGGGCATGACCATGGGTACCCATGGTCACGCCCATGGGTACCCATGGGTATACCCATGGGTACCCATGGGCACGAATAAGGATAATGTACATCACCCGAACAGCGCAAGCTATTTTACCCCTAACTCTACTCCTAACCCCACCACAGCTACAGGACAATAGGCGCGTTCCGGCCGGGATGGTCCCTCCGACATGGGTTCTCAGCCGAGGACGGAACGCGCCCGGCAGACGACGCGAACGATTTTTATCACACCGCATGGACTTGAGACAGAAGCTCCACACACCAACATCAGTTGAGGGTGTACATCACCATGTACTCCAAGAATACACTGTAGGAGGGCCTGCGATTGAAGCCCACTGACACCGCAGGCTTCGGGTTTAACCTATTTTGAACGTGGCGGTATCGAGTGTATCATAACGAATCTGGCGCACATGGGAGCAGCCGGACTTAAGCCACATTGATCGGCACCATCACAAACCCCTTGCTCCCTTGTCACTGCGTGCGTGTGTGTGCCGACAACATAGCCTGAGGACATGAGGATGCTCCGTGCAGTTCTAGGAAGGAAGATCAGCTGGGGGAGTCTTTCCGCGAGCTGGTCTTGCGGGATCATCTGCGGGATAGTGCCCCTCTTGGAGGCGGAAGGATGTGCCGATGTGGACGCGGCCCTGAAACATGTTGAGGCAACAGCACTGTCACTGCAGTTGCTGTACAGCTATTCCTTCAGCTGTGGCTACAAAGTAGCTGGCATGTGATGCGAGGTTAGGTAGGCACAAAAAAAAAAAAAAAAAAAAAAAAAAAAAAAAAATGTCCGCTTTCTGAAGCGACGTCGATATTTGCTTCACGTCTACGACTCCATCAGCTACCAGCGACCTTACGTGGTGAAACTTTACGTCAATGTGCTTCGTCCTTGGGGTGATACGGAAGCTACGAGTTAATTTTAGAGCTCCCGAGTTGTCCTCCCACACCACGGTTGCTTCTTCCTGAGTCTGATTTATGGTGTCCAGCAGGTGGCGGAAGTACTTGATGATGTTGCACCCCTTCGACAAAGCCACGAACTCTGCTTCAACGGAAGAGGTCGCCACCACCGTCTGCTTGGATGATGTCCATTCCACCGGTCCACCAGCGAAGTACAACACGACTCCCGTGGTGGAGTAGCCCTTGTCTAGGTCGCCTGCAAAATCTGAGTCGACAAACGCCGTAATGACGTTTCCATCTCCGGCGTCCTCGCCGTAGCGTACACCGATTGATATCGTACCTTTCATGTACCTGAGTACGCGTTTGAGTTTCTGCATCGCCCTCGGACCTGGTTTCGCCATACTCCGCGTCAGAACCATTACGGAGTGAGTAATGTCGGGCCTTGTGCACCTGCTGAGATATAGAAGCGAGCCTGTGGCGGAGCGGAAATATGTGGTATCCTCCGCTGACAGCACCTCGTCCTCCAAGACGGACACCGGTCCAGCCTCAGACGGAGATGTCGTCGGACGCGCGTCGGCCATGCCGAACTTGTCCAACACTGCGTTGGTATACGCTTCCTGTTCCAAAAGAATCGTCCCTGCGGCTCTGTCTCGGTTGATTCCCATACCGAGTAGGAATCTGGCTCCTCCCAGGTCCACCGTTTCGAAACGCTCATTCAGCTGATCGACTATGCTCAGCACTTTGTTCTCGCCCTCCCCGGTCAGCAGAATGTCATCCACATAAACGAGAAGGAGCACATCTCCGTCGTCCAGGATGTACAAGCACGGTTCAGCGGTGCTCTCAACAAATCCGATCTTCAGGAGAAAGTCGTGCAGAGTGCCCCACCAGCCTTTTGGGGAAAAACGCAACCCGTAAAGCCATGCTCTGAGCTTCCAGACTTGCCTGGCTCTCCCGCTGTCGCACGAGAATCCTTCCGGGGGAATGACGTACACTGGTTTCGATCTCGGTTCCATCCTCGCGTGGAGGAACGCCGTCCTGATGTCGGCTTGGCGAAGAACAAGTCCATTCTTGGCTGCATGCGCAACTATCAGATGGACGGCTTGGAGAGACGCTACCGGTGCAGCATTGTCGGTTCCGGTCTCAGCTTCGTAAAATCCTTGCACTACGATTCTCGATTTCTGTCGCACAGCGATGCCGGCCTCGTTGTACTTCCATTTGTAGATGTATTTTGACGGGATGATTTGAGCATCGCACGGGGGATCGACCCACTCATAAACGTCGTGGTCTAGCAAGGAGCGATTCTCCTCCTCCATGCTTTTCATCCATCCAACAGCATCTGGTCCGTTGACCGCTGCGCGGTAGTTCGGTGGATCGGCGGGCATGTATCCTAGTTGGCCAGGTATCCCTTGACCAAGGTTCCCGATCTCACCTCCGATCACCAGCGCGTATTCCGTTTCGAACACCTGCTCCGTCGTAAACAGGTTCAGACGGTCCCGCGGCCTTGTCGTACGACCGCTTTTGCGCACCGCGGGTGGTTCTTCGTCCGGTCCGTCGTTCGTTTCTGCTAGTTCTGGTTCCTCGTCTTTTGTCTCGGCCCCAGTAGTGATGATGCCGGGCTGGAAAATCTGGCCTTGTTCGGGAAATGGGTCAGACCCGTGCATGGGGCGGGCGACGTCGCAGGCATCTACCTCGCGGAATGACACTTCAGCAGAGTTTGTAATTTTGAGTGGTTCCGCCGGGTCCCATAGCCGCCACGTCTTGCTGGTTGTATTGTATCCCACCATGTAATACTTCTTGGCCCTGGCAGAAAACTTATCGTTTCGCGAGCGAGCTTCTACGTGTTTAAACGCTACAGACCCCCACTCATGCATGTGCTTCAAGCTGCCGAGTGGTTTGTCCTCCCAAACCTCAAGTGGTGCTTTGCCGTCCAGGACGTCAGTAGGTGTGCGGTTCTTGATGTAAATGGCGGCCTTCACGGCTTCCGCCCACAGTTGACGCGGTAGGTGCGGAGCTCCAAGCATGAGACTACGTGCTGCACCGATGACGGTCCCGAAACCGCGTTCGGCGACAGCATTCCCTTGAGGGACGTACGGGGGGCTTGTCTCCACAGCGATCCCGAAGGACCGACACATTGCTAAGAACCTACCCTTGAAGTCGGCTGCGCCATCGCAATGGATTTTCCCGATGCAGATGCCCTCGGGATCGGCGACTTCTTTAATCAGTGTTTCGAGCGCGTCAGTCACTCCATCCTTTGTCTTCAGGGGAATGCCCCACCGCATGCGAGATTTATCGTCGGTGAACATTACGATATGCTGACATCCGCTATACGATGGCACACCATGTTTTCCCCACAGGTCGAGATGCATAAGCATCATTCGCGTCAGTGAACGGGCGCGGGCCAACCGGGGGGTGACTCGCCTTCTTGCTTTTGGATACATCGCACACTTCGCAGTCACCTGGTTGAATGTTGGTGATGAACTTGATGCCGGTGCCTTCCTTATCCGAGAGCTGCTTCAGGGCGCGCGCATTGCAATGTCCCATCCTCCGGTGCCAGACACCGGCATCGGTATCGGCACGGAAAACCAGCGGAGAACTAGGCAGGTCGAGATTCAGGTCGTCCAGGATGAGATTCACGACGTACATTCGAGGCACCTCTGCTGTTGATATGGGGAAAGACAGGTTCCGGCTTCGCAGGGCCGGAGGTGCCGAAAGTAGATCCGTCTTCACCCCCTTCTCATCCAACGCTCCGACAGAAAATATGTTTGCTCCAAGATCCCGCACAAGCAGAACCTCCAATTCTATCGGGACGGGTTGACCTTTGTCATTCTTGAGTTTGAACTTCAGCGTACCTTTCTTGGTGGCGCTGGATGTGCCGCACGAACCCTTGATGCGGACGTCGCAGTCAACCAAGTCGACTACATGTTGTGAGACTGGGCTCTCGCCGCTTACCATGTGTCCCGAAGCGGCGGTGTCGATGAACACCCTCGTATGCTCGGCGGGCGCTGTCTTGTCCACTGCACGAAAAACGTTGGTGTACGCGACCAGCTCCTCATGCTGTATCGCGGCAGGCGGGTCCATTTCCTGCTCGTAGGAGGCAGCAGGCTCCTCGGTTTCCTCTGCTGTGGCAGGCGCAATCGGCACCTGCAATGGGACAGCACGTTCCAACAATGGTAGCGAAGCTGTGGCAGGCGCAGCCAACACCTGCCCTACATTGACATCGGACGCCTCCTCAGGGGTCGATGCAGCAGGCGCAAACGGCACCTGCTCGGGATCGCCTATGGCGATGTCGAACGATTCCAGCGTGAGGTCGACCTCGCGCGCGTGCGTGAGCCACGCCTGTGTCGTGGCTTCCGCGATCGTGTTGACCTGCTGCTGCTGCTGCGGTTGCTGTTGTTCACGGTTCGAAAACCGCGTGGCATTGGAGGCGCGAAGCGGGCAGTTCGTCCAGGTGTGTTCCGTAGAATTGTGACAGTAACTGCATAAGCCGTCCCTGTCGTACCCGCGTCTTTGCTGTGAGTGGTTTGGCCGTCCAGAGGGCCGGTTGTCGGAAGACGCACCACCAGCTCCGTTGCCAGAAGTTGCGCCGCCATGGTTCTGGTCGTTGCTGTTGTTCCCCCTCGACGACCCGTTGTTACGGTTCGACGAGTTGTTCCAGCTGCCACGTCCGCGTCCACCGCGCTGCGCGCGTCCACGACCATGATGACCGCCGCCCTTACGGAAAGAACGCGCTCCACCGTGTGTGACGGTATTCAGCGCACGGCTGCTGCTTCCGGACGCGTTCTTCGAGGCAACTTTACCACGAATGTGCATCGCGTGGAACGAAGTGGCTCGGTCGGCGACCTCCTCGAAGGACAAGACGCTCCCAGCAGCCTGGCCGCACAGCAGCCCTGTCTTGAACTCTTTGTAGTGGTCGTCCGGCAGTGCTTTCAGGAAAGCGAACGTCTTTCGGTGGTCAGCCACCGTGTCGTTATACACGGCTAGCTCCGTGCAGATCCGGCGCATGTCTTGAATAACATTGGCCGGATCAAAGTCGTGGTCCGCAGTAACTGCCAAAGATATGAACTTCTCGTGCAGCTCCTGCGTACGGTATACCCCAGCGGCCTGGTACTTTCGTTCCAAGGCGAGGAATGCTCCACGACCGTCTCCGTTGTAGGAAGACCCGATAGGCGCGTATGCCTGCACAGTCTGTGAGGCCGCGCTCTGGTAGCCCCCGGTTTCAGATGTAGCGAGCATCAGCCGGGTAAAGATCTGTCCGTTCTTGTCCTGGTATCCTTCCAGGGCAGTTTGGTATGCCAAAGTCTGGTTTGGCGTAGCGCTTGGTCCAGGATCCGTAGGGGCTTTCTCCACTCCCAACAGAACCTTGTGCAGCTTGTCCTCCATAAATAAGGAGGTCTGCAGAGTTCGCCAGCCGACGTAGTCGCCTGGGTCACCACTGAACTTGGCGAATCCTCTTCGGATCTCGCCTGACGAGCCGGTAGCCATGCTTACCGACGCTTGTGACTCTGGTGTACTAGCTCGAGCAACTCGAGGCTCAAAACCTGTTGAGGCAACAGCACTGTCACTGCAGTTGCTGTACAGCTATTCCTTCAGCTGTGGCTACAAAGTAGCTGGCATGTGATGCGAGGTTAGGTAGGCAAACACACAGAGTGATATTATTATCCACACAGACGCCCAAGCTGTCTTCACCTGACGGTTACAGACTTGGCAACGCCTTCACAATACCGCATAAACCCATGCAGTAGAATAGAGTCGTTCTTGTACCGCAATTACTCCAACAAAACATATTTTTCCCGATGAGGATCGACGCCCGACCATCCTCTTTTACGACAAGGCCTGCGTTCTGGACCGCTACCTGAGGGGCCGAGGGGATCTGTCCTGGGTTGGAACGATGCTGATCGTCGACCGGTACGTGACACGTGGGCCGGTGTTTCCAAAGCACCCGGGGCAATTCAACGAGAGACTACGTACACCTCGGCCTAAAGTAGGGCGTGCTCCCTGGTAGTGAGTTACTCACAGCAGCAGGTTGGGCGTTCTAAGTTGTAGTTGGCGTGGCGTTGGGGGTGACGTGTACAGTGTGTCCGAACCCCAACTTGGAATTCAGTACCACATACCCCGGCCGTACCCAATACCCGCGTTGTGCGCATATCGTTACTATGGACGCCGGCAGGTTCCATTATCGGGGCCATACGGAGCTTGCGTTGTCTATCCTCAACAACCCAAACGACTACCACAACCCTCTTCTGTGGAACTTGCAGCAAGACCCACCCGAGTTCTGCTGGAACTCCTCCATCGCCGAGTCCAACAACGGGTGGCTAAGCCGTGCGTCAGATACACCCTGCGTCGAACCAATACCAGTTTCTGGTTAACACCGTCATTACAGACCCCCGTTGATGTCTTTTCCTCGCTGTCTCACTCGTAGTCCGTGTTGTTTCATCCATTAAGGCTAAGTACCTCCAACTACGTTAACTACCCACACCTGTTCTGAAACGCATGCCTCTCTTGTTGACCAGGGTTTCGACATGTCCTCATGCGCATGCCAAAGGTGCTGAACCGTTTCGTCTTGGACAACAACATCTGCTTCAAGAACGAGCTCCTGCTCACCAAAAAGCTGTTGTCCCAGCACCCGACCTTTGACCGTTAGTGAAGCACGTACAACACATACATCCGGAACGGCAGGTTGTAGACGTCAGGAACCGTACAGCTCCCGCTGCCATCTTTTTCGTCCTCCTACGGTGTGTCGAGAGCGGGCCAACATTCCTACCGATCCGAGTTCCCTGGTGCTCTCTACCTAGCAGAGAGGAATCCCACCCGCACAGATGTCCTGGAGTGATGGGCTGAAGGATGCACTTGGTTATGGTTACACCATTCGCGCTACCTAATGGGGCTGCTTTACGTACATTCGAGCCGTTTAGGTTGCTTCCTCTTATCTAGCTGCGTCATGTCACTTTGATCGGCGACGTTTCTTCCTAGAGTGGGTTTACTAGAATGGGTTGACGTTGTTGTCGTTGTTTTTTTGGTCCCATTGCACGGTTGACATTGAAAATTGCCAACGTTTCCCGGTATGGGTTTCCTTCCTGGCGGGAGTGTTGTCTCTGTTCTCGGGACGATATGTGCCGTGTGTATGTCAACATCGTGGTTTCGGCTTCTTGTCAATATCTTGGTTCCGACGACGTATTTTTTCCTTGTTGCGTCGTACACAGCGTAACGACCATATTTTACAATGTCCCACGCGGAGTTCGTGGTGAAGGTGTCGAGCGTGGATTTTCTATGGTGCTGTGTTTGGCTTCATATATTTTTCACAACATCGTCTTTTTGTGGCGTCATTACTTATGTTAGTATTTCCTTCGTGGTTCTTCAGGACCGAGCCAAATAGTGCCGAATATGGGGCATATACAGCAAGGGGTAAGGGATTCAGGTCGTGGCAGAAGCGACCCCGCCCCAAGAAGCGTAAGGGGGTTTCAACCACGCGGACACGAGATGGTCACGACATACATACCGGGTTTCATATCGTCGCCGAAGCGAACCCGCATTGCCAATTGACGTTCTGTTCCTTACTTTATCTCTCCCCGAGGTAGTATACACGCATTCGTGCGTGCCCGTTCAGGTGACAAAAGGGTTTCAAACCATACCCGAAGCTTTCCCGCCCCGCGGCCCTCTTCATTGTGTCGGGGTTCTCCGTTAATTTCTGTGTCTCGGTGCAGATGTTTGATACATTGGCCCATAACCAAGTGAAATCACACGGTGGGTACCCACGTGCACCATAGTCAATGCCCATGGGTACCCATGGGTACCCAATCCATACATAACCAAGTGGTATTACCCCGTGGGTACCCACGTTCACCATGGGCAATGCCCATGGGTACCCATGGGTTCCCACAGACAATGCCCATAGGTACCGATGGGTTCCAACAGACAATGCCCATGGGCACCCATGGGAACCCATGGGTATACCCATGGTTACCCATGGGCACCCATGGGCATGCCCATGGGTACCCATGGGTACCCATGGGTACCCATGGGTTCCCACAGGCAATGCCCATGGGTACCCATGGGTTCCCACAGACAATGCCCATGGGTACCCATGGGTTACCACGGGCAATGCCCATGGGTGCCCATGGTGACTCATGGCCACACACATGGTGACCCATGGGCACCCAAACTGATGCCTAACGCTAGCCCATGGTCGTCACCGTGGGTAGCCACAGGCACCCGTTGGTGATAACCGTGGGTAGCGATCCGTTGGTATCGGTGGTGTAGCACCCTACGGGTGCCGACGGGAATTCGGGATGATCACCAAGGGACCTATTCGTCCTGACGAAGGAAAGACGACATGTCTTGGAGCTTTGAAAACAACTAAACCCACCGTACCGTTTAAATCTGAAACAAGTCAGTATGATGAAGAGACGTGCCCAAGGCCTCGGCGTGCGCGTGCACTGTACGAAACACGGGAGATGCGACTACGCCCTCAGCGTTGCGCCGTGGACCTGGGTGAGCCTAGCGCCGTGGATCTGGGTGAGGCCACACTTACGCGCTTTCCTCCACGCCCACACCAAGCCAGTTCAGTTGTATCCTTTCTTTCTTTACATTCTTGCGCCGAGCTGGAATAATGCTGGACTCACCAACTGCCGTGCTGTGAGCCTCCCACGGAACCTTGGGTGTACCACCTCGCTGCGGCCGCGCCTTCGTCGACCCCGCCTAATCGATGTTATAGAGTACGCTTAATCTTGTTACCCGTTGTGATCCATCCCCGTGGAGGTGAAGGCCATTACGGTCCTCCGTGGGCCGTTGGTGGCCGTGTGTGCCCATGGGTACCCATGGGCACGAATAACGATAGTGTATATGATTGCAGACTCTCGAACAACTGCGACCAACCTCTCCCGATTGCACCTGCTCCCGATGCAAAACAACCAACCCCCTTGTATTTTGCTGCTAGATAGGGATAATAAATCTAATGAAGTATCGCCCCGAGGGGGAAATTCAAGAAGGACGCTCTCAACGCACCCGTTCTTCGCGTGAAGAATCTCGACATTCACCCTTTCCCCATCAACACAGGCCCTCGAACAAGGTAAGAAATGGTAGATACATCCGAGATCATTCCTCCCTTCTACCCCAATTGCCCCCGTCATCCTCGTTCCCTGACGATGACAACACATAAATCACTTGGCAAGTACGAACATGTGCAAAAGAGGTCATACGCCATACAAGGGTGGGTGTGGCAACGCGAACAGAAAGCGAGTAGAAGGGCACAATCGACCGCCGAAATGATGACGGAATGCAACGGGGCCTCAAACCCCTTAAAAAAAAGAAAAAAGACCGGAATCAACGAATGAGTAACGTTGCCTTTCACTTCCAACCCGGGAACCTCGGAAAAACAAGTCCGCTGCACAAGGGATCAAATGGTCCCTCCCCTGCAACACCGACGGTAGGGCACGGCATCTTAGGACGCGTGTATGGCGGATCCCAAGAATCCGGTTGTGTTATTTGTCTCCCGCGCAACGTGGGGAAGGTGTTTTCCACGTGGAGGCGAGTTTCCGTCGGCGCTCGAAATACTGCTCACAACGAGACCCTCGCAGCTTTCGCGACAACGGCGAAACCAACCGAATTCCCTCAGCCCCGCGGCGTGTGCTGTCTTGGGACATGCAGCGTGGTATACAAGGCCTACGGCAATATCGTTTATTGCCCGAACCCTCTGTTCAACAACAACATATGAATGCGTATCATAGAGGCAAAAATGAATCCCATGGCAGCGACGTTTCACACTCCGCAGGAACGCGTCACCCCGCCCACAAAAAACCGTGAAAGGGGGAGTAGTACCGGGAGTCGACACCATTAAAAAACTAGAAAGACGCAAGACATTTAGACCCGAACCCATCACAATCATGAAAATGAAAACCAAATCGTGCAGCTCTTGTCGGTCAGTACAGCTTGACCACAGTCGGCGTTGCTCTTCCGAACATACAGCACCCCGACTCTGCCCCCAGCTGGTTCCTACGACTTCCAAACACTGCAAGAGACACCTCCCTCCAAGAAAGAAAATCACGCCAACACAAACATCGTCCATCTCCACACCCACCCAAAAGCGAAAAAAATATTGACACTCACGGGGCCACCACCGCCTCTACTACTGCCTTCAGCACCTAGGTCAAAAATAAAAGAAAAAACACAACAGGCAGGTCCTATGGCCAGCATCTTCCGCAGGGTTTGAAGGGCGCGCCCCAAACCGTTCGACACATACATTGTACACTGTCCCGCGTAGGCGTACCCTCACCCGGACCAAACTTACCAATCCCCCTCTCCATGGGTCACGCTATGTGCTACCCGCCCGCCGATAATTGTTTGCATACACAACGCCCCCTCCTTACTTTCACGCATTTGCTTCTCCCCCATCGAGTGCTAGAGGTCGAGCACCCTCTCCTGTCGCGGACGGCATCCCCCCCTCCCCCCTCTCCGCCGACAAGTTTCTCCCCTCCTTGCCCTGGCCATGCTTGAGCTGCAACTGCCCCCATCCGTCAAGCAACGCTTGCGCCTTTTGTTCGCATCTGTCGTCGGCAAGTTGTTCTCCACAGGTACGTCTGTGGCCACGAACATAGCACGACCACCTTGTCGCCCCTTCCAGGCCAACGCGCAAACGTCGCACCCACGCACAACAGCACCCGCAAGGAAGGCACGTGAAAACCACCGGCCTGCCGGGTGTGGTGCATGAACGCATGGGCCCTGAGCGTCGAAGCCCCTCGTCAACTGACGATCGGCGAATAATGATGTCGGTACTCCAGCTGGCACCGAGCGCCGACGTCACGATGGCATCGGTCCAAGATGTCGTGCCCTCCA
Source organism: Ectocarpus siliculosus (assembly GCA_000310025.1). NCBI lineage: Eukaryota > Phaeophyceae > Ectocarpales > Ectocarpaceae > Ectocarpus > Ectocarpus siliculosus. The sequence continues at coordinate 46,727 of FN648456.1, forward strand.
CTTCACTTCCACGCTCATCGTCCTGTTTCACGCCAACACGAGACAGCAGGATCAGTGTCCACGGTCTCTCGACTCAAGTTGGTTCTCGTTGGTTGGAATATGTAGGCGAGGGAAGTTACGCATGTCTTGTGGGTGTCTCGCGTTCATTGACGGGATTTGGTTTCGCGCCGAAGCGGGGGTAAAAAATAAAAAACAACCAACGTTTCAAAAACTGGAAGAGTAATGAGAGAACGGCCATGATGACCCTGATGACGGTGAACGCAAAGTCGTCGATTGCGCGACGTTACTTCTAAGTGGGTCCTGGTTCTTGCGGTGATACAAACGCGAAGGGCAACTCCAACTTTCCCCCATGAACCTTCATTCACAAGCTGGGAACGGCCAGTGGGAACGGCCAGTGCTTTACTCGCTTCTCCCGTCAGGTCCCAAGTCAACAGTGACGAGAGTCTTCGCTGGTCCCCTGCCACCGGCCTGCAAGAAACAAGCAAACATGAAAAATAAACAAGTGGAAGCTAACCATGTCAACAGAGAACCACACAACGTCCGTGAGGTTTGGGGAGCGATGGAAATCACGAGGGAACTGGGGGCAGCGGAGCACCCACAGAAATGCACAGGAGCGTGAGAACGAGTGCGAGTGTGAGTGCTTTCGTTAAAAAAAACAAGTGTGGGAGAGACCATGGCGGGCGTCGGTCTGCCGCGAAGGTACCGAGCCTAACAAGCACTGGTTGGTCGACACGTGTACGCACCTTCGTAACAGGGCAACACGGACTACGCGAGGGAGGGTAGAACAGACAACTGCACACATACGAAGCACCAAACCTAGCCCATGATGCACCCATGACGGCAAGCGATCAGAAAACGCAACAGAGACTCTACTGCTGTGCGTGAAGTGTGCAGATCGAGCTTGACAACGAGTCGGGTGCATCGTAGCAGAGCGGTTTCGGCACTCGACTGTATGTGACGGGGAAGCAACAACAGTCACTACTACTGCCACACAGCCCCCGCTTGCGACGAAAACAATATTCGAGAAAAACTGCAACCCCCCCCCCAAGAAAACACATACCGGGGAGAGGGCATCAGCTTTGAGCTCGTCGTACGTATACCCCGACAGGCGTCACCGCGGACCCGTCCGATGCGGACTATATGCAGTACACGCGCGCTCAGAATACACGCATCCTGGATGGATGGTGCATTTCGTCAGGTCGTACGCCTTCTTCGCCCTGCCAGTCCGATGCCGTCCGACGGCGGACCGCGGAGAGTCACTCGTCATGGCACGACCACCACCAGGACGACCCATGAAACCCTCTCTCCTGCTGTGCACGATATATCTACTGTAAACCTACTCTCAATACTGATGTACACGTGCTCAAGGATAGAGTGTATGCGCTGACAAGTGAGCACGTTGTTCTGGGTTAGAATTCATTATTTGTGGAGTGGCATCGGTTCAATCATGGCCCGGGAACGTAAAAAAAACGTCCCACTGGACCACTGGACGCGTGGTGACACATGGTGCGTGGTCCCCTCTCCGGATAAGGAGCAGTGCTGACGACGTCTATTTCCCGCAACTAACTGTGCATGGATATGATGAGAGCGGGGTAGACTGCTGTAGCACTGCGGGACGTTTGCCCAACGACCCCGTGCTGAAAACTGAGAGGGAATACTGCATGGACTGTTATATTCACCCGAAAATGCCAAATGCCAATACACCAAAAACCAATGACAGAGTGGAAGTGTACCCTGATGCATGTTGTTTCACGATGTAATTGTGGTCTTGGGAGACCGACTACGTAGAGGAACAGGAGTTGCTGGACTCACTTTGGTTGTTGAGGTAGCTTCGCTCGTCGACCGCTCGAAGAGTGAGAGAGAGGGGATCGCACGCTATCAATTCATCCCAGGAGCGAAGTTAGCACCCCCGGAAACGGCGGGAGATCTCCGAGGACGGTTGGTGGTAGATTCCCGGAGATGGTGAGAATATCGTCTCGAAGTGTGCGTCACTCTGCCGCCGCTTCGACTGCTGTCGTGCTTCGTTCCGGTGTGTACAGCGAGGACATCAGAGAGTGGATGAGGATTGAAGGTCAATCAAGGAGTTCTCGTGAGCGGAGAACTACTGGTTCTCCTCGAGTTTTTTTCCGTGGCGCCCTTCTTTCCGATCTCCCGATTGGATTGTTCTTTTTTTGTCCAGGGGGGATCGGTGTAGACTATACTTCATAGCATACCTACTATAAAGTCTGTTGTGTTCTTCTGCTCTTGTTTCCCTTTGCGATGGACTAGGCAAACTAGAAATGCAGACTAGATTTAAAACCTATGTGATTGACAATCTTAGTATCCATTTGGGCTGGCCTTAACCGGACTGGTAGCCGCTTCACAACTACACCAACGCTTCGATGCGAAACCAGACCTAGTTTAGTTGGTTGCTCGGCGTACCAGCGAATGGGCTGTGGTGAAGGTGTTGACGTGCTGGTTCGCGGTTGTCGGGGCTGTGGCCAGTGGGCTCCTTGAGGACTGTGCGGGCCGGCAGTTGTTGGTGCGTCGACGTGGGGAGACGGAGCCTGGCCCCAGTGAGCCAATTGGAGCTGCATGGGCTATCTACATAATAAACCTATGACACACACGAGCGCTCCTGCGTCGGCACCTGAAACAGCTGTGTCAAATTTTCTGTTCACACTTGGCCGTTAATGTACTATGGGTCGGCTCTACGATACAGATGATTCTTTCGGGAATGAATTGAAGAGTGAACTCTTGACCTGTTTTTGCCAGTTCGATTTGTTTTCGAAACTCTTGCGAAACCGTCTTTAAGACAATAAAATAACTCCTGCACATCTCCATCGGGGTGAACCTTCGAGCCCTATCGTACCAAGCGAGACCTAAGCAGTATGCTCAGTAGCCTGCAGTCTCTGCTGCAAGCACTCGAAACCAACCCATGTCACATGTGACGACAACACGTAGAAGTCCGGCTCGCACAACAATATGAAAAAGAATTCCGTTTCCTGCAAATTGAGTTTCTACGGTTTGGTCAGTTGTACTCGTTTGCCACAGGAATGAACATAGAACTCCCGCATGGGAGGAGTTGCTCAAAATACTCGCACCGGGGACAGGAAATACTTTGGAACCCAGTACATGCTACTCCAAGAATGCATGAATCTTCACTTTTAACAGTCTGCACCAACCGCAAGCGCATGTATATCACGTTGCACGTACCCATCCATGCATAAACAAAAATCGAGTAGACATAAACATCCAACAAGGCCCCCAGATGGAAAACTCGACGAACTTCGAGAACATCTCGCTCTTGTCGTACCTACCGTCGATTCAGTCAATTTGCGTAGAATCTGTTGCATCGGACGGCCGAACATTCTTTCTCGCGAGGCGTGGCGCTCACGTACACTACATTCGAACATTATCGGAGCTTCGCATACAACCAGGATTGGCTTGAAATTGACACATGCACACAACGCTAAAAACTACACAGTCATTATTGGCCGCCTGCGCTCACGAGGGTTGCCATTTGCCAACAACCGTTTCACCTAGACCAAAGACCAAAGGTAACAACTATGTTGCGTCGTGACGAACCCACCGCCGAAGAACCGGGGATGTTCCCGAGATGGTGGGGGTTGGTATGTTCCCAAAGCGACCGAATCACTGCCGACACAGCTCCACCCTCGTGTTGATCGTCAAGGTTCGTCGTGTTGTGCCACGCTTCGGGCAGCGAAAGCGCCGGATCAGAGGTAGGTGCTCTGTCGCATGTCGTTCACCACTTTCTGACATTACCGAGGGTTGTAGCACATGCCGCGATCTATTCGGGAGAGCTGCCGATGATGCACGGGGCTTCGTCGGTGTCATCGCAGTACCTGCCGCTAGCCTTGACCCCTGACCCGCAGCAAGACTCAGCGCCAAGACCGGCCGCACGGCCGGCATGGGTGCAGCCGGATCCTCCGCACTGGTTACATTCCATCGGACAGCACACGATACCGTTACCGTCGATGCCTTGGACGCCGTTGCTGCACGTCGTGACTGCTTTCCGGAAACCACATGATTTTCGGGAAACGCGTCGAACGTAGGTGTGAGGCATTTTCTTGCAGGTATCATGTATGCGGAAGCGTTGCGTTGGATGCTCCTACTTTCGAGGCTGTTGCTGCCGGTCGTGCCTGCCGAGTAGTGTCCCTGCAAGAATAAACGCAGACGTCTGCCACCCTCCTTTGCATACCAACTGGAACATCAGGTTCGCTTCGAACAGTACCTTACCAGGAGAAACGATTTCACCAAGGCTCATACGCCTCGTTTCCTGCTTGATGCAGCATGCGAGGACGCAATCTACGTCGACTCACAGACCCTGGCCTCTTTTATTCGCCTTGGAATAAGTAGAAGCCGGAAATCGGCCATTTCTGATCGGCGTGCGACTGGACGTGGGCCGTGGTGTCGGAACGCAGATAGATGCTCACTCACCGCTCGCAGAATCGAAGGCCTCAACAACTCCAGCGTCACCAGTCTCGAGCGATCTGACATGTTGTCGATCACATCAAACGTCGAGTGCAGAAGATGGCAGTGCGAATAAATGTCACGGTTCACACGAATGAACAGAACTCGCTTCGGTCTTGCATTTCTACGTATCCCACCTTTTCTATGAACATCTACGCAGGGCTTGTTGCGAGATTTCGGGGTTGCCGCCGGGAGTCTAGATATTGGTTTTGACCTGTGTCGATAAAACCTTCATAGTAAATCCGACGATTTCATCAAGAAGAGGTATCGAGTCGGGGCAACTGCGATGGCGACAGTTAACGCGTCTGCGGAGAATAATGATGGTCGACAAGACACCATAGCGTGAACCGTGTGGAGTCAATATTCGCGCTCCGCTCGACTCGGTGCGTCCGCGATGTCCTGTGACGCCTGACGTTTGTTTCGGCACGAGTATCATGCACACTCTCTCATGGTGTGTCTCACGTGTTCAGTTGGTGTCCAAGTACGAGGTAGTCGACGGTCGCCGCCGTGGTTACCGCCGAAACCTGGCCGAAGGAGAGCGTTACGCTGTCTACGGTGGACAGCCCCGAGAACGTTCCTGCCGCCACGGAGAAGGAAACCCTGGCATTGTACAATGAACGGACGATCAAGTCGACGTGAGGGTGACGTGGAGGACGGCGTTGAAAAAGGGCGGGGTGGGGGGGGGATGAGATGTGTGGCAGGCGCCCTGAGCTTACTCTGTTAGCGCCAGCGACGACCCGAATATGCCGCCATTACACGGCGTGAAAAGGTTCTGTCAGTCTAGTCAATAGGCAACAAGACGTTCAGATCCACCGACCAACCTCCTACCTGAGAGTATTTCGTGTCTTTGCCGGGGTATTGATACAAGTCACCGTTGCGGCCTTTCAACAAGGTGCCCAGTGCTACCAACCACGACAGTCAAACTCGTATACCTACTCTCCACGGCCAAATCAAACAAAACTTCGTGTCAAGGTTTCTCACCCGTTTGACCCCGTGTTCCAGCCCCCGTCGGGCTGTTCAATGTCCACCGTCACGGACGCCGAACCGCTCCCGAGTGTCAGCGATTCCGGAACGTATCCGGCGTCGGTCAGCGTCACCCCGAGCCTGGTTGAACGGCCGAGGACGAGTCGATTAGGTATTTCTGTTGAACAATGGTCGAACGGCGCAACATACAAAATTGGACCTGCAATGGCACGTCAGCTGTGCTGCGATTGATACCCCCACAAGGGCGAAGTGCTTGGGGAATATTTTCGAGACTCGGCACGTCGTCACTCAAGGTCCCACCTGATGAGCGGTACCGGAATTGAACAAATGGAAGGTCTAGGCACACACTTCTTGCGAGAGCTGATTTTGCAAACTGTGGTTCTGAAGTATCGCGCACGTACGTATTATCCAGCTTCATACTCCGATATTCCACCGAGGAAGGCGTTGGAGGCTTCGAGTTATGTCGAGTAGCATGGGCAAGATACGTCTGCACGAGAACATCAACGCTTGCACTCCCCGAAGAACGCATTTTTGTGAGCTAGCCGTCGTTGTGGACAAACTCTCCCTTTCGTTTCGTCGAATCTCGACATCTCACCAAGTGATGACGGGAGAGTCTGCCGATAGCCCGGAGAGGTCAACGTCGTTGTCGAGAGCGGTTCCGGAGAATTCGACCGATGGCTGGGTGTCGGTGATACTGACCTCCGTCTCGTTCCGCAGAATGATGGAAGGGGACATGGTCTGGTACCGGACCTGACGTCAGCACCAACGAATAGGGTGGCAAGAGAACACGGCTCGGAAAACTCAGTGACACGCTCGAAAACATCAGGCTACAAACTCGTGTTGATCGTTCCGGTGCAAACATGTCCGGCCGTGTGTGGCTACGAATTTTCTTGTGCGCCAATGCGAAAGTTGACCCCGGTCTATTTCAAAGAGTTATTTGGTGTTGGGACGGGGCACGGGCGTGACATCCGCACCTTTCAAAATACCAACTCTTGTTTCGGGATGTCCTCCCTGTTGCCACAGGCAGAGGTCTGGGAGAGTGATTGCAAGAAGGTAAACATCGACATGTGCACATGTTTTGGCGATACCTGCTTTCCAGTATCCCCCGCTCGCGCTCAACCTACCGTGTACCGTGCAGTGGTTGGCTTCGCCAGAAACAAAAGAAACACGGTCATCGCAACAAGCAGGCGTCCGAATCATGCGTGGGAAGCAATGCCACTCACCATCGATTCCAGGAGAAAGTAGTCCGCGGTGACGGAGCCCACCGCCGCATCACCCCATGCTGCCGCCGAGTTTCTGAGGATTGCTTGCCACCCGTCGGTTGCCGAGGAGTCGAAGTAGTTGGGCGATAACAGTAGCGAAGACAAGAACTCCTGGCCCTTCTCGAGGTAGCTCGGTTCTCCTGTTTTTCGTCGGCAGGGAAACCAAGAGAGGTGTTGGAAGGGGAGGTGCGCGTAGTGCGCCCTCGCGGCAGCAAAGTAAAACCAAACATACCGCAGCCTGTGGAGGTATATGAAGAGGACATGGCTGCGTGGGATTGTAGGGTGTTGCGGTGGAACGGAGACAGAGTGCCACTGAACAAAGGGAAAATCAAGCACCCAGAGCAAAACAAACCGAGTCATTTGTATTATCAACGTTTGGCATCCAATACAGCACGACCAGGTCCGGTTCTGGCATGAATCATGCCACCTACGCTCACCGGTTTGTTCGAAGAGTTCGAAGAGGGCGGAGGTCACGATAGCCGTGGCTGACGAATCCTTGGGGTTGTCCGAGTCCACGGGAGCGTCGAAGTCGGCGTAGGGCACGTTGTCGTCGGGAAGGTTGTCGACGAAGTAGCTGTCACGAGTGTTAAGACCAAGACGCGTCATCAGGTACTTGGCAAGGCAGTGGTCAATTTTTTTTTGCATAGTGTAAAGAACCAGAAACCGCAAGCAACGTGCCCGGTCGGCCTTCCTATCCCCTCCACCAATCCATCGTTTCTGAAGCAGGGGAGTGAAATTACCTGACGAACGCGCCCCCTTTGAGTCTACTCGTTGTGGGGTTTATTACCTGAGGGTGTTGATGCCATAGTCCAGGAACCTCGGCTTCTGGAGATAGCGGTGTACCATGATGAAGCCGTAGATGGCCCATGCCTGCCCCCTGGACCAAGTAGAGTCGTCTTGCCACCCCTGGTACGTGCCTGCGGAGAGAATGTACAAGAACATGTGACGAACGTACAAGGTGTGGTCGGAATATCGACAGGTACTAATGGACGAATGCTTGCTTTCCAGATCACACCTTGTACGGGCTCTGTATTGACAAAAACCGTCGTTTCCTTTACACATGATACTTGTTTCGGGATCTGGTGTTGCGAGCTACTCACAACTTTCTACAAACGGGTGCTCCCGAACCATCGCCGGTGGGGTTCCGGGGAATCAATCTCATGGGGGGCGCTCTCGATAGACGTTTCTGTATCAAGACGACAAAGGACGCCCCGTCCCGGCTTGCCACGCACGAAGAGGTTTATTCACAGCACGACACGCTTCATGCCTTGGGGGGGGGCGTTTGCTTGACGAAAGGGCGGCCAACAACGGCCCCAGTAGGCCATCGTCGGCATAGATCTTGGTCATCGGTGCCGAACGTATTTTCGATCGGATATTTTTGTCGGGTTCGCAGAAATCCGGTACCTTGACGGTAAAGACGGTAAAGTCCAGCATGAGTTTTCGCTGAAAAAAACCTCAGGGTAATCCCAGAAGGCGATCAGCATATTTTTGGCGAAAAACGATCACCGGGAATCTCTGACCGAAGTCGGGGATATCATCGTGCACAAAATAGAGCAAGCAGAGGCCTCCGTGGTCGCAACTATTCCAGCGGAGGCGGGAAGGTTTGATGGGGGGGGATGGTGTGAACGGTCAAGAGCAACATTAACATAGCAACAACCCCAAACGCAACAAGAACACACGATCGACAATCACTTGATATTGTCCTAACGGTATGCCTCTTCGTGTCTTCGTGTCGTAAGAAAGGCATCTCCCCGTAGGTCAACTCGGAGGCATGGGCATCTACACAAGGAGGATAGAGAATTGCGGCGCCGGCAGCATCTGTATGTTTTCCGGATCGCTATGACGATCTCGGTTGAGACAGGCATGGCATCTCATACCTAGAGGGGAGAATATTCTTCTGTATGCAGGAGAGCCATTCTCAGGCCTGTTGGCGACGGAATTACCTATGTACCACCGCGGCTCCTTGGTTGCGCCAGCGGAGACGACAGAGAAAACACCCATCAACAATTGGATATACCGATCGTTCACATCGTCTTGTCAGCCTTACCTTTGTCTACTAGCTCCCCCGTCGATTTGTTGTAGTCCGCCACATGGAACGTGCTGTAGTCATCCCTTACAAGGTCTGCCCACGTGGTGTCGGCGTGGCTGCGAGCGAGACACGGATGGATAATTGGTCGAGCGAATCTAGCGATGGGCGAAATGTGGGTGGCATTATTTTTTCCTGGCGGAAAGACGACTACAGCAGTAGTCACGTTCACCTGGATCAAAGGCACTCATGCATCGGAATCTTTCGTGGTGCTGGAGGCCTCCGGCGTTGGATGCTCACTGGTCAAAAGGTACGTTTTCCACCATTGTCCGGTCGCCCCGGTGGTCTAGTTGGTACCCTTGGAACCTTCTACAGGTCAGGTCAGGGGTTCGAATCCCGGCGTAAGCGAGCGTTTCTTGCAAGTTGGGTTTTTCTCTCGCTTTCGCTTCTGGCCTAGTGGATAGCGCTAGTTCGTGTGTACACAGAGGGAAGAGTGTGCTGAACTCTTCTCTCCTTAAAAATCGACGGCAAAGGACCGCAAGAAAAAAAAAATGTTGATGAAGACCCCATGCTTTGGCACTACGTCGGCAACTTGCACACGGCGTCATCAAATACGGCTTGCCAGCGAGACGTCTAAGCCGACTTTTGCCCAAGATATCCAAGCGTTAGGCTCGTCTCACTTTTCTGCGGCATCGGAGTACTCGGCGTCTCCGTCATTGACGGCGGCCCAGAGCATGATCTCCATGTTCATGATCATGTCCACGTTGACGGCCCGCTCCCACTGTGGCTCACTCTTCGGGTTTGCCCACGACCAGAACGCTGGAATATTGCTCTGGAACGAGGGCGGCGGCGGGCAAGGCATCGAGCACTGATATATAAGGGCCGGGAATACAAAATCTACCGCCAGGTGGGAGGTTGTCAAAAAAACACTAACTGCTGCCTGTGCGATATATGCTTGCAGATACGTTCTTGGTTTCTACACGATGAAAACTATCGAATGGGGCGTTGCCGGTTCCATTCAGCCAGCTCGCTATGGCCACACGAAGTTTGATTCCGCCAAGAAGGAGGTAGAACCCGGAAATCAGATAGTCACACCCACGCAGCGTCACTGAAAACGTCTACGAAAAGAGACGGGGGGCGAACGTACCACGTAGCGGTAGTCATACAGGGACTGTGCTCCAGATAAGGTTATGTCCTTGAATGAGCTTGTGCCGACGAGCCTGTACCCCAGTCCAAACGAGTTGAGCGTTTGAAATCCTAGGTCGTTGTCGTCCAGGAGCTCGACTCCCTCCAGGCCTTCCTGCATGTCCTCCGCATAGGTCTGTATTCACAGCAGAAATCGACGGTGACGTGAAGCATACACGCAGCAGGGATTGGATACGTTCTTTTAATGGGTGTGTGATTGTGCTTGGGTGTGACGTAGTCACCACGTTTCGTGTTGGTCGGCGGTCGACCGTAGTGAGCCTCTGTCATTGCTCATTCTGTCAACATTTTAGGGAAAGTCTACGTATTGTAGGCGTCAAAGTTGCTATGCTGTAGCCCATACCTTTATCGCTTCATCGTCATACCGCCGTCTGGATAAAAAGCGCTCTACCTTACGTAAACACACGCGTTAAATCCGCTCACCCGCCATATGTTTTGCCCCGTAGCTTCGTACTGGTACCAGAACATGCCAGCCACCATGCCACTGTAAGTGACAGCCGAGAGGCGCAGAAACAAGCCGGGGCGCAGGGAGCCCGTTTCCATGAGGATGATGACACATACTTGGGAATGGCGTGAGACTGCTTGTGCAATAGGACATTTTCACAATACAGAGGCAAGACAGAAATGTGTTCACAACACCTGTTCGATAGAGACGACACGCGACCGACCCTGGATGAGAAGTCTGCGATGATTGTATGAGCCCTAATTATGTCACAGGGAAATTGTCTCGACCGTGTCAAGTATTGGCGTCGTACGACATACCTTGTCCAGACGGTGAGGTCGATGACATCTCCGTTATCTTTGACCGTGATCCACTTCATTCGGAGAACAACGCGTAGCAGGTAGCGGAAAAGAGTGAGGGTAGTGGTTATCGTATCGCGTGGCTGACAACAAACCCACAGAGTGTGATGAGTCGGGAGGCACCGCATGTCGCAGTAGGGTGTGGCATAAGCTCTTGTGATCCCAATGTATTCTGGCCTTCGCGTACCTGTCCGTCTTCATCTGTGTAGGATGTGAAAATGTAGTTCTCCACAAGGACGTCATCCTTCAAGACCGTCAGCTGCTGGCCAGCGAAATCTGCCGCCGACAACAAAATGTTCAACATTATGTAAAACAAATTCAGGATCCAATGGCCTGTGGGTAACATCAACCAGTCTAGGACAACCACGAATTCAATACGGTGTAGGTTAGCCTCCCAAAAAACGATACCAACACCGGGAACTCGTCCGAGCTCTCGGGTCGCGCCATACGCTTGCGTTATGTTTTCGCTTGAAAGCGGAGTGAACAAATATTTCTGCCGGACAGTTGTGCCGGCCTGTCGGCTCATTTCATTTCGCGTTCCAACAGTGCAAACGCACTCCCTGCAGGAGGAGATAGAGCTAGGACAACCAAGCATTGGGTGAGCTACGGGTCTTTTGCACGCCCTATTACCACTGGGATATGAAACCTCTTCTGCTGCCCGTGGGTTGGAATTCTTCGCTGCGTAAGGCACTTCGCTAAGTGACATTCTTTCGCATGTGAATATTACCGAACGCCGCGCTGACAACGCCGTTGAGGGTGTCATCGGCTCCAACAAGCACCGGCCGGCAGCTCGAAAGTGACAACAGAGAAACCGCTAGAGCAGTCAACGGCCGACCGTTTCGCCTCGCCTCCATAATTCCTTGTGAAGGTCGGGTTGCTGAACTGCGAGCACGTGGGGTCATTCGACAGCAGCACACACATGAGTTGTCGTGAGTTTTTATGGGAATCTCCAAAGCGAACCCGCGTTCATCATATTGTAGGCGTTTCCTGCCAAAAAGCTAACAAAAGGGAAAACGCGGAAACATGTTATCTGAAGGGAAGCTTGAGCCTGGCCGTACAAGATCAGCTCCATACCATAGATGTTCTATGCTTAGTGTATTTGTACAGGTTGTGGGGGCAACGACAGTTCTGATCGAGAGAAGCATATACTTGTAGTGAAAATGCAGGTGGAACCTCGGAGTCAACCGGTCTGTCTCAAACCGTCATGTGTGAACCTTGATAAACCCTGTTTTAGTCCTGAGCAAATGAAATTTGCAAGATCATCCACGTTAAGGCAGCAGTAGCAGCCGCCGGGGTAGCAGCCTGCGCGTGCGGCGGTTTGAACGGGTCAAATCTGTTCGTCCCAATGGGTCCCAAGAGATTTCAACCACGAACCGTTATTGCACGGGTCAACAAAGAGAGATATCGCTGGGCAGTTCAAGGGCAGGTGCGAAGGCCTGCAGTTGGCCATATTGGTGTCTGTCAAACGTCAAATGGATGATCAGGGCAGTTTGGAGGAGTTTATCTTTGTCAGGGCAGATCAGATCAGGACATGCTGAAGTCGTCACACGGCAGGTCGTGTGCTGAATGAAATTTCAAAGGGTTGGTCAGAGGTTGTGACCTGAAGGACGGACGAAGTGCCACAGGTCAGCTCGTGAACTGCGAGGTATGCATCGTCCGCTGCCTGTGACTGAAAACACCCGATGTTCATTACACTACGACCTGCTGTGGATGGAGACTTACACGCCAGGCGAGGAGATCGAATCGTATCGTCGAATACTGCGTAGACAGTGTTGGTGTGATGCACGGTAATATATTTGTCGGTTACAATATATAGACTGATCTGCTCCGATCCGTGCGGGGACAAGCGTCGACTCCGCTCGGGTCAGACCTAATGGTCAGATTCATGCCAATACCAAGACTCCGAGACACATATAGTCTACTGCTGTAGGAAACTTGCGGCAGCAACAACAAGCGCTTGTACGGTTTCACATGATTTGCCCCAAGCGGTTCGAATGAGAAGATTACGCGAAGGATTTCATCGAGGCAACAACAGCAACGACAACAACAACACCTGCCGCCTGACCAGCAGCAGCCCCGCTGTGCGGATTGAACAGTCGAACAGGTTCGACGGGTACATTAGATCGCAATTGTGGTATCGCTCATGATGTTGTGCTCGGGATTTACACAAACGACCACCCCGTAATCCGCGGGTTGTTAGAAAAAGGGGTACAGTACTGTAGATCAACCAGGGCAATATCTTTCACAGTGTTGGGCAGGCAAGGTCAGGTGAGGTGAACAAAAATCATACCGAGATTGAGCAGTCGAACAGGTTTGACGCGTACATACATTAAATCGCAATTGTGGTATCGCTCATGGATACTTGTGCTCGGGGGTCACACAAACGTCCACCCCGTAATTCACGAGTTGTTAGAAAAAGGGGTACAGTACTGTAGATCAACCAGGGCAATGTCTTTCACAGCAGTGTTGGGTAGGTAAGGTCAGGTGAGGTCACCGATATTCATACTGAGATTTACAATCAAGAGGCAAGTCCCGCAATGCTAAAATCCTCGTTCTTGAGATGCTGACGAGCTTCTGGCTACTGCTGCGCTAACGTGAATGCACGTGCACGCTTGCGATGCTCGTGACAAATTGAATTATTGAATGTATTGACCGTAGATTGCACAAGATGTGGCACCGCCCCCACCCCCGCGTGATGATAATTGGGGTTCACAACCACACGGACGGTCCGTTTCGTGATGGTGTGTGTGATGTCATATATTGCTGGGACACACGTGGAATGAATGAAAATGAATCTCATCCTATCTCGACATGCGCTGTTTACACGTTTGTACACCTGGCACATTTCTACTGATGATGCAGGATGATTATGACGCAGCAAGGACCCTTGAGATTCATAACCTGCCGAACTTCTGCATAAAATCAAACGATGGAGAGTTCGCATGAATGCATACGGTGGCACAGCAGTGCTGGCCTATGCACAATGCTAAACCACCACTACTGCAATGAATAGACACACGTGATGCCGTTGCGTTTGTTACCACCAAGCGGACACTGACAATTCGATTTTTTCCCGAAATGGGTCGACAAGAAAACAAGATCGGTGCAGAGGAGAGGACCCGGTCACATACACTTTTGTGGCGCGTGCTTCTGCTCTCGGAGGGTTACGAAATTTGGCGAGGACCCACGAATCACGATGCCTATCGAGGCATCCTCAAAATATCGCGAGGCGTGCCCCGTAGGGCGACATCGGTCTGTTGGCTGGTGTCAATCAGACAGTAAGATTTGCTTTCTCCGAACCTTGCTTGGTCGAGAAGACAAACAGAGCGATGAAGCGCGGTGAAGACGAGAGACTACAGCAGTATCTACTTGTAGCGCGCATGGTCGCAAATGGCCGCAACCTTGTGGCGTACGCTACTGTACGCAAAAAAATGACTACGAAACTGGGCGAGGGGAGGCATTCTCGAGATATCGCGGGACGTGCGCCGTACTGGAGGTCGACCCAGGTCTGTTGATTCTGCCTAACAAGCTCACCATGAGATTCAAACATTATTCCAAACAGAGCGATAAGGATAGCAAGGAGTTGAACCAGTGAGAAAGACGAGAGAGAAACAGCGCGCATGGTCGCACACGACCGCACACTTGTGACTTATTCTACTGCACGCGGAAGTCATTCAAACTTGACGACTGGCCATGATTAGCGCTGGATGCCCTACCGAGGCATACTCGAGATGTCGCGAGCCATGCGCCATAGGTGGAGATCGGCTCTTGAGACACGGTCGGGCAAGGGTGGGGGAATGGAAATAAGAGGGTCGGTCTGCGACAAAAAAGGATCTAGGTCGGAGAGGTTGAAGCTTACAGCTTTCAGAATTTCACGAGGAGAGGCTCTTCCCCGCCGTTTTTGAAATCTACAAATGCGACATTTGATCCCGTTGGGTTGTCGTACCATCAGTGACGCATTAGATAAGAAGACTGGTATACAGCGTGCACGGTAATCAGGGTATAGCAGTCTTTTATCAGGTTATAGCGTTTTTCCTGTCTTGTTCGGTGTGGTGGGCAAACAGCAAAAAACAAGAGATATAATGCATGGATGGATGGTTGACGTCCCTGTTGTTGTCCCTCAAATAATGCGCCGAGCAATCTTGTTGAGACCATGTCGAAAAATCATGTCGTAGAGCATCCAGCGAGTAGTGGTTAGCATCTTCTCCGTGTGGAGAAGTGGTGTGGACATCTTACCTGGAGTACAACAAACACGTGAAAAAATAACCCACCTGGATATCAACGATCAGCGAGAATGTCCCAGCCGCCCGCGAGGTGAAACTGGAGGAACAACTTTGCACGAACTCGTCACAGCCTTCCCGTCTTGCCTCAAGTCTTGGCGGAGTTGCAATATATATATATTTATGGTATGGCGCCACAGGGATCCGAATGCCGGCTGCTCCGCGCACAATGGGAGGCTTACGGTGGGGTTGTGTGGTGTGGGGCTGGGAGTGATGTGCAAAGAAAGTTGCTCTTCACCTGACCCACAGCCCGTTGTATTTATTTTCAGAACAAAAAGCGTCGTATTTTCACCTGTTCGAATGACGCCCTAGTTGATTTCAGATTAGAATATAGCCAAATAATTTAGTAATTTCTGCATCTATTTTTTTCGTTGCAAGGGACACGGGTCTCTGCCTTCCCCTTTGCTAATGGAATATTAGGAAAACTATATACAAACAACATAGAAATACTACCCGTTTGAGATATCCACTGCTGTGTTCCCCCGCCTTGCGAACGGATATATGTTTGTAAAAAGATAGACTAATGATAGAGATAGATTCGTTGTGTCATATTAAGGAAAAAAAAACACACACACACACACACACACACACACACACAGACCGACTACCCCGTTCGAGATGTTCAGGAAACCCGTTGCCCCTTCATCACCAGGAAACCCGTTGCCCTTTCATCACCAGGAAGCCCGTTGCCACACACACGCACACACACACACAGACCGACTACCCCGTTCGAGATGTTCAGGAAACCCGTTGCCCTTTCATCACCATCACTACTACTCTGTTTTGTGCAGAGTACATCAAAGTTTTGATGATTCAGGTTGTTGACAGCGCTACACATTCATTGATCCCCATGATGATATCCTAGTATTGGTACCATCCGGATGGGAAATTTGACATTTGTCCGAGGTTGGTTCGTTCCTTTTCGCCTCCCGGTGCTTTCATTTTTTTTTTGTGACATGCTAACTACTACGGTGTTTGCGAACATCTGATTCTGGTCTTCTTGTCTTGATCTTTTTTGTCCCCTCGAGCGCCGAAGTCCGATGGATCTTTAGGAATCTGGTCTTTTGCTTTCGCGAATTGCCCCCGAAGACCCGAGAAAAGCCCCGATTTTGTCTTGCTCAGTTTTGTCTTTGAAAGAATACTCCCGACGTCCTCCCGACAGACGCCGCACCATCCCGTCGAGCTGCCGAAACACACACAACTCGGCCGTCATAGGCGACACCATGGCGAACCAACTACAGCAGTACCGCCAGCCAGAAAGTCATATAGAGTCACTGCACCGCACACCCGATGCGCATTGCATGCTGCCGACATGGAGCAGCTTTTGCGTTATCTTAGATGTATATGCATGCTTGAACCGAAGCATGCCGCTCTACATGCATGCATGCATGCTCATAAGTGACACATCAAGCCGGCGTGAGGAGGGTGAGGCGGTGAGGCGGGCGGCATAGATCTCAGGAGTGTGGCACAGGTGCAATCATTTACACTATCGTTATTCGTGCCCATGGGTACCCATCACACGTAGCCACTTTGTTCCATGGGCAGGGTGGGCTACTTCGACCTTGGCAGGGTGGTAACATAGAATGGCGGACGAGATTTATGGTTACCCTGTGACAATTATGCTCCATGTGCAGGGTGGGCTACTTCGACCTTGGCAGGGTGGTGACATAGAATGGCGGACGAAATTTATGGTCCCGCCCTGGCAAAAAACAACAGTAAGGGTATACCCTAATACCCTCGTCGCATGGTCACAACCCTCGGGACAGACCCGAGAGGTTCCTTGAGGGGGTACCGTGCCAGGGGGGGGGGTGGCAATGATAACTTCTGCGAAGGGTTAAGCCGAGGCTTCACTGAGCATTTAGCTGTATGAGCATTCAGTTTCTCGATTTGTTTCGTATTCGGGGTTGGTTCATTCGTCATGTTTCTCCTAGTGACTTCAAGCATCGTCAACAATCCTAAAGTTCGGGCAAGCAGCCCCACAAAGCTGTAGCCCGGACTCCGGCTCGGTACATGTTGACTCTCACAATACATGAAACCCACCCGGCGGGGGCTTCTGTGCGACAAAAGAGGACGAGAAATTACATCGCCATCAACAACACTGGACAAGATCATTTCGCGCGACGCATTCAGCTAGACTACTGTCGTTTTTTGAAGGCGAAGCAGAGAATCACTTGGTACCCCCCCCAAAAAAAACACGCTCTACGCGGACTGGGTCCCAATTCCAAGAGGTCGGCTGTAGTGCTCAACTACAACCTGCCACACAGGCTGTGAGTTCTCTCCACACCAACAACACCCGTGCCAACGCACGCATTTCTCTGACCTGCACAAGACTTCCTTGAGAAAAAAAACGAAAAAAAAACGCACGCGCGACAGACCAAAATAGAAAGTCTCTCTCAGCCCGCTAACAGCTTAGCGAGAGACCCAGCCATGAAAACCTATATCCCAACAACAACGAATCCTATGCGAGGATCATTTTGTGCCCCAAGATACGATGCAACCCCGTGAACACATGATCTGACAAGGTCAGAGCAAAACACGCAATCAAGAGGAGGAGTTGTCCGCCCCCCAAGCGTGTGAGCCAAAACACTGCCACAGGTTGTGACGAGAACAGAGGGAAAAAAACTTTCCCACATGAGCTACACATGCTACAAAGCAACCGGCGATTATGAGCTCCCCATCCACACCGCAACCCGCCCCCCGTTATCACTCGGATAAGCGAACAACCTCGTGGTGCACACCATGAGTGCAGGATACCCAAAGAGTATACGCGACAAGCCGAATACTACCCACACAACGAAAGACGGATCCTCACGCATTTCAGCAGAAAAGCCGATGCGACAACAAGCCAATATAGCACGCTCTACGAAGCCTACAGACTAGTGGACCTCCGGAGCCCCCCTCTGTGTATGTGAAAGGGCGACAGAACAAGTCCAAACTTAACTTTGCGAACAGCTCGTGCCCCCCGCTAAGAACCTAAGACGCCAAGACGCGAGGTATAGGAGATCTTGGGACGAATCATGCCAAGAGCACACCAACACAACTTATTCTAACCCATCACACGTGTCGCGAATCTCGATATGCAGGACCGTGTGTAGAGGGTAGACAGAAATCTTGAGAAAAAAAAAAACAAGTGCGAGGTTCGTCGTCCTAAAAGGCGACCCAGGGAGGCAGGTCCATCCCCACCAAAAGCCGAACGTGAGGACGGCGTGGGAGAACCTGAGCTCAGTTCATGTCGGCAAGGAAGTCCTCGAGCTGCTCCGATGCTGTCGCCCCGGGGGAGGGTCTCTGCGACCACGAGGCGGCCCTCCGTGTCGGACGATGCTCCGGCGGAAGCGCCCTCTGCAGAGAAATTTACAAGACCGAGAGGAAAGTCGGATGGGACCATTTTGATGGGGCAGGAATACTTGTGGTGTGTAGGGCATCGCACGCACAGTGTTGGACGAACCTGTACCTATCTTTAGCGAGGTATGGCGAGTGGAGGAAATCGTGCATTAACTTTCTGCGTGTTTTGTGGTTCACCTTTTTTCCGTATCGATATTGGCCTAACTTAGCAAGTGCAAGGGACAGACGCCCGCAACGCGCGCTATCAACCATCGACGTCGATGGGAATGTTGTTGAGAGCTGTGAGCAACTAACGTTTTGTTGCACCTGAGGTGACGGCGTACGGGCACAGGAACTTGACGATCTTGGGCTTGTCGTAATCCCAGTGGGAGAGCGTCCGGAGGGCGTGCCCGTGGCGGCGGGGTCCCGTGATATAATGGAACAGCTGGCGCCACATGCTGGCAAAGTGAAACATAAGTACACGGGTCGTCGGATAGGGCGACAGG
Organism: Ectocarpus siliculosus; assembly: GCA_000310025.1. NCBI lineage: Eukaryota > Phaeophyceae > Ectocarpales > Ectocarpaceae > Ectocarpus > Ectocarpus siliculosus. Next base: position 65,583 of record FN648456.1, read on the forward strand.
CGAGACGCTGGCGAGGAACGTCTGAAAGCCACAAAGAAGTGTGAACACTTAGATAGGATAATGCCCTGGGCTTGGTCAAGCTAGAAATAAGGTTGGTCTAAAGTATCGGTGCGTCGACTACATGTACGTACGGGAGCAGGCAGCTAATTAATTCTTTATGGTGGGAGGACTAAAAGAAGACAACACAAGTAAAAAGAGTATTTATTATTTCATCGCAACACAACATCAGCAAAAATGTTCATCTCTCCTGGAAGGCTCGCGCTCGACGGTCAGGGAATCGCCCGTTGATCAGCCTCGACCAAGACCGCATCTGCCTGGTGGCCCTGCACGCCGCCGACTCGTGCGTGCCGATCTCGGACACACGCAGAAAATCCATATCGCGGACCGCGTGGAGGAGCATTGGTGTCGCAAACTACATGCAAATAGGGTCAGCACACAGGTGAGTCAGCAAGTGAGCCATCTACGTAGAAGTACATTTACCCACAGATCCGCGTAGGGCCTTGTTCGCCGCGTCCTTGTCCGACGGAACGGGAGGCTGCCCTTGCATCATGGGCACCTGGGTTTCGGGGGGTGCAAGTACGCGAACACGGACGGTGGGAGAGGTAGCAAGAGACACGCGCGATCAAGTTCAGCGCTGCAAGTTTGCAAGTGAACCCTGTGGGTTACAGGTGCTTCTGTTGTGTTGGTGCCGTCGCTATGGTTGAACGGTGCGGATCTAACATGTGAAAAACACACTCGGCAAGATCCAAGGTGTTGGTAAACCGGTTTTGGCTACTATAAGAGGGGTGAAGCTGTAAACCAAGCCATATGGAAACATACCTAAATATCCTGTTGGAATAAAACACTGAGACAACGGTAGAAGAACGATTAAAAAAAAAAATGCCACGGGGCGAATAGTACCCGCGGTGTTGTCTGTTCTCTGCTGTGATGCACCTGCCATAGCACCCTAGAAGCAACACCAACAGCAAACCACCTACTATTATACGACAAATCGGCAACCGCACACACGAAAATTCTCCCATAATGGAATTCCTGGGTTTGTGTGTGAATGCCCCTATCGGTAGGACAATTTTGACGTCAATGAAGAACATCCCGTTGGGGCTCGCACAAGAAACAGGGGTGCGGGGGGGGGGGGGGGGGGGGGGGGTTACCCA
>FN648456.1:67294-111972 GCA_000310025.1 Ectocarpus siliculosus
ATTTGGCGAGTCGCATGAAGGGTGAGCTGCATCCTGCTAAGGGTGTTCGGCATTTTGTGCTTACTTCCTTGCGTACGGATGACAGCTACGTATGACTTAATTTATTTTCTGGTGCTTTCACTTCCAGAGACAGTTGTAAGCACTGTGTAACTGCCTCGAGGGTGCTTGACCATTTTAACACAACGTGGTGCGATCATCCCCCGTTGCGCGGAGTGAGGGTCCTCCACCCCGCACAACATGATCTACTCGACCACCATTATGGTTACCGCCAAAAAAAAAAAACCGAGGTAAAAAAAAAAAAAACGGTAACCTGGTTGCCGAGTTCACGAAGTGAATTGGCTTGTTTTACAACGTCGTTGCCAAGCGACGAAAACCCAATCCCGATGGCAAACACCGAGCGGGGGGCTCGTTTTACAACGTCGTTGCCAAGCGACGAAAACCCAACCCCGATGGTAAACACCGGGGGGGGCGGCTTGTTTTACAACGTCGTTGCCAAGCGACGAAAACCCAAACCCCGATGGCAAACAAGGCCGAGAGGGGTGGGGGGGGGTACGAAAAAAACTATGGTCATCCGGGCCTACTACAATGTATTTTTGGTACCCCAGCGGTATTTTTCGTTTCTTTTTGGGGGAGGGGGGGGGTTGCACGGAGGGGGGCTACGACAAAGGATACTACGGTATCGTACAAAACAACGATCACTTACCAACTGCGGATTGGCCAGCAGACCTGACCTAGCCACCACGTTCACATGAGCGATCAGGAGGCAGTCGTAAAGCTCATCCCCGGTCATTCCAGAGTTGATCTGCTTACGGTGAAGTGCCGGAGGCGCCGGTGGAGGCAGCGCGGTGCACGACCGAGGCAGCTCCGCCACGTGAAAAGGCACCGGCAAGACCACCCGCGTGGGCCGAAGAGGTGCTGGCGGCATCGCGTCCGCCGCCCGTCACAGAGCTACGCACGACCGAGGCAGCTCCGCCGCGTGAAGAGTGAAGAGGAAGCGGCGCGACCATCCGCATGGGCCGAAGAGGTGCTGGCGGGATCGCGGCGGCTGGAGGACTGCCCTGCATGCCCGCCGCCCCTGGAAGGCAGGCAGACCGAGCCGGCGTCGTTGCCGCCCATCGTCGCCGGGAGCGGCCGCGGCGCGAGAAGGTCCACGCTGCCTGCGTCAGACCCCTCACCGCCGTTGTCGTTGTCGAACCGGTTGCGGTCGACGGTCAGCTCTTCGTCCCTCGAGTCGTTGCCGGGGTCGCTCTCCGGGTCGTACTATGAACCGAACTCTTGCATGGGTTGGACGGCATCTTCCGAGTCCTGCATCCACGGGGTGACAGAGGTCGGGAACGGCGGAGGGTGCAAAAATGCATGAGTTGGTCGGATAGAGTGTGGTATGCTGTGGGCGAAAACTTTGCCGGCGCTATGTATTGGAACAAATGAACCATCTCGGGCCAACCATGACGATCTACACCCAGTATGTGAGATACGGCCCACCCCAAATTTGAAACTCTTGCACAAACAAAGAAGTCATCAAGCAGGAAAGTTGCGCATTTTTTTGTCCGAGATTTCTCGTTGCTGTAGGAAACGGCCTTATAGGCAGAGGGAGAAAGCAATGGACTCGCATACATCTGTGCAAGATATGAACTTGTTGGGTGACCATCGAATCGGAGATACAACCGGGGGCCAACATCGACCATGTCCTCTTGCGAACCCCGTGGGAATCAAGAAACCAAACTCTTGAGTGGAAGCCCTGTGTCCTTGTAAAATGCATGGTATATATATTGCAATTCCTATGTGGACGCCGCGGAATGCTGCATCCAATACCATTCGACTGCCGGTAGCGAAAAGAAAAGAGGGCACATGGCCGTATCGATCGGATTGGATGCTAGTATGCATACTTCGCATTTATTGTCCATTGCGGGAACACAGAAGAGTGGATGTGTGTCGAGGTTGCTGTTCTCCCCCCGGGTTATATCATTACCCGGGGTATTCAATGGCAGGAAAAATACGACCCCCCCCCCTGTTTGTACGTACTCCGGGCGCGCAATTCAGATGCAAAGTTCATCCCCTCCCCGGGGTGCGGCACCGTTGATTTCCGATTTCAAAACAATCAAGTGCATGTTGCGGGGTTCTCCGGCTGAAGGGACGCCAATGTCGTACCTTTGAATGTTCTAACTCTTTCACTCGCGCTCGGAACAACCCCACGGAGCACCGACGCGGATTCTATCCACCTTACATGTGGGTGTGCATGCATTCTTGTGTGTGGAGTGCAAGTATTACCTGTCACCGCTGTTCAGGCGTTACAGGACGTACTTGAGTGGCACAACACATGCCATCCTCTGCTTATACGGAGTACCTGGCACAGGCTGCGTAAGATACCATACGCTCTTCGTCACTTGTAAAACCTACAAGGGGTTTCGGCGGCTTGCGCCGCCTCGCTTAAGGAAGCGATTCCAACATGCATCTACTTCGTTTTTCCCGTAAAATACACGACGATGAAACGTGGGCATGGGGGTAGATGTTTGTGTGTGGCATGCTTTTCCCGACGTTCGTGTTCAAAGTTGATGTGTTTTGAACGATGTTGACCGGCTCTTTAATGTCGCAGCTTTTCACCGAATATGTACCCGAGATGAGTTTCCCACGTAAACTAGCCTAGACGAAATCAAAAGGGAACATCCACCCGAACGACAATCTTGACCGAAGGGCTATGCCAACGACACCTCCGAAACACCAGCAGCGACTATACCCGCATGAGCAAATGCGTAATCGTTCGAACTACAAGACAGGAAGAAGACTGTCATGAGTGACGAAACGACAGGAGGCGATACAACGCGACAGCGGTGTCTATACCCGCCAACAACACACACACACGATAAACGCAATCGCGATCCCGACACCATTGACACAGACTTCCAACATACCGTATGTGACACAAGATACCACACACCCCGGGTCGACGTCTAAAGCTCAATTGATCCACAGCACCAAGAATGGCAGCGCCGTCAACGGTAGCGTTCAAGCCATCTCATCGAGTGCTTTCCGAAAATGTATCGTTTCCTTCGTGTGCACTCTTTGTGGAGTAATCGAGCTTTGAAAATCGGTTCAGGGGGCGTCGTATATTACCACGTACGGTACGCTGTTAACGAAGACTGGGTAAGTTGGGATGTGGGAGAACGTTGAGGAGCGAGGAACATTCGCGACCGAACGAGTGCCGGTGTCGAGAAAAAGCGTCACCCATGGTTGTCATATCTTGCGTTTGCACAGACGGGCGACGACCTGACGACTCAAGATCGAAACACAAAAACCCGCTTCTACGTATAGTAAGTGGTAGAGAGAGGGAGAGAGAGAGGAGAGAGAAAGACCGGGTATTTGCAGACAATAAGGAATAATAAAAACACACAGAAAGACTACCCATTCGAGATATACCCACAGCAGTCGAACGGGATGTGGTGGAGTCTTTTCAGTGAGTGGAGGAAAACCGGCTGGGTACTGGACTTATTTCGAGTCTTTTTAAGTCTATACACTGATGATTTATACCCGTGATGCAATAATCGAATTCTGTGCGTGCGTACACGTGGATGACTGCAGCACGGTCGATGGTAGATTGCGGAGAGCATGGATGCGAGCAGCTGCCTTGCGCACGGGGATGTGGCTACTGATCAATGCTTGAAAACAATTGAACAGCGTGCGAGGTGCGGGCGAAAGCAATGAATGGATGCAACGCTGACGGGGTGCAGAGCCCGGATGCACTGGGTGGGCGCAGAGGGGCCCAAGACAGCGACAACGGCCACAGCGGTCGATTGTACTTAAGGGCGCGGGGGGATCGCAGTACCTCCTCTGAAAAATCCAGGAAACGCCTGCATATCTCGGTTTTCCAAAGTCTAACTGCAGTACGAAACTACCATCGTAAATTAACCGTCCGCAGCGGTCGCTTGTGTACAATGTTAGTAGCTGAGGCTGTACCCCTTGCGATACACTACAGACTACCGGTCCGCGATTTTCCAAACGATCCTTCTATCATCGAGTTCGGTGAGCTACAAGCTAGATTTTTGAAGTTGCTGTGCGGTCCAATTTTGAAACGCTTCAAGCACCTTCTGCCTAAAGGCTGGACATGCATACCGTATATGACACAAGATAACACACCCCCTGGACCGATTTTCAAAGCTCGATTACTACACGACGAAGAGGATGCATAAATGAAACAATACGTTTTCGAACAGCTCTCGACGAGACGGTTCCAACGCCGCCGTTTTCGGCGCTGTGACTCTTCCTGCTGTTGAGAAATCGAGCTTCGAAAATCGGCCAAGGGGGTGTGTTATCTTGTGTCATATACGGTATACATGACCCTAGGCATTCAAATCGACAATGGCGACCAGCTGGATATGAGAGGGAAGAGCTGCGCTGAAGATCGCGGCCCCATACACTCACATAGGCGGTGATTCGTGTTCACCGTGTGCTTGAAGCGTTTCAAAATTGGACCGCACAGCAGCTTCAGAAATCTAGCTTGTAGCTCACCGAACTCGATGATAGAAGGATCGTTTGGAAAATCGCGGACCGCTAGTCTGTAGTGTATCGCAAAAGGTACAACCTCAGCTACTAACATTGTACACAAGCGACCGCTGCGGACGGTTAATTTACGATGGTAGTTTCGTACTGGAGTTAGACTTTGGAAACCGAAATATGCAGGCGTTTCCAGGCGTTTCCTGTTTTTTTGAAGAGGAAGTATTGCGATCCCCCCCGCGCCCTTAAGAGAAGGGAGAACAACGAACGACAGGGCGGACCTAGAAAAAAAAACACCGCGAAAAAAAAGGCAAAATGGGTGCATGCATGCGCATGCGCCCATGCGCCCATACATTCCAAACGATGCAGGATATATTCGGGGACAACACGTGAGACTCACCAAGGATGGCGCTCGCCTCTTCTTCCGGACGATGGTCTTGCAACCCTTCTCCTTCGGCGACGTGTAGGACTTGGACGGGGATTTGGTGGCCTTGGCGACCGTGCGCCCACGGGTTTGGTGATGATGGGCTTCATTCGCGTTGACCTCGGAATGGACACCCCTCGCCGCAGAACGACCTTGGACGCAGCGGGCGGAGGACATCGTGACGAATAGAGAAGATGGAGAGGCGGAGAGTGAGAAAACGGAGTCCAAAGGGAGGACGAGAGGGGGATGAGAAGAAATGAGCTCGGGCAAAAGCGTGCGCGCACTTGAACATGAGAGCAAAAACTTGTGCAAGTTGTGAGGCCACTTCCTCGGACCAATAAACCCACACGAACACCACTCAAACTGTTCGCAGACACCATGTAAACGGCTATACTATCGGGCAGTTGTCACCTTAGCGCCAGATAACCGCCGGGTCGCACGTCCTCCACAACGTTAGCCAGGGCGCGTGCCGCAGGCTGGCTCTGACAGCGGGCTTTCTCGTTCTTCATCACAGAAAAAAAAAAATGTTTTTTTTTTTATCATAATTTTTTTTTTACTCATTGGTGATGATCTCCGATTGTACATGAGCTGTACCAGGTGTCGCGTCGGACAGCAAAGGTACATATCACGTTCGTACGATGACGAGCCAAGATCACAGTGGGCATCTTGGCGATTTCCTGAGCCAGGTTGTGGATACATTTGTCGGTGTGGTACTCGTTGGTGTAGAGAACGGGATAAGAGTCGTTGCTCCGGCTGCGCAACCCCTACGGATCCACTCGGAGACGCTTTGAGGAGCAGCCGCTTTGTCAGAGGCACTGCTATCCATCCTGGCGGTAGGGGGGCGGCAGGCGAGGCCGCAGGTCATGGAGTTCCGCAGGACGAGGGTAGTGGAGTCGTCGAGCTGGCGACCCGAACGCCTTCGTCAATTCGAACGCCTCCAGGTAAATATTTCATGTGAACAGCAGTGTATAGACAGACATCATCGCTGCAGTCAGTCCGAGAAGCAGTGCCGTATGTTGCATAAGATACCGCACCCCCTTGGACCGATTTTTAATGCCCGATAACAATCCATGACAAAAACAGCAGTGTGTAGGCATATAGCCCCGGCCTCAAGTGATGGAACTTTTTCCTTTTTCCCAGGGAGTCCGTCTATCTGTCTGTGTGGCATATGATGCGAGTTTTGGTCGGCGTGACGAGAGGAATCTGTTTGAGGTTGGATAAAACAACCCCAGTACGAAAATGTTAACCCCTTTGGGTCTAGGCTGGACTGTCAGATTTTTTTTTTGCGCCAAAAAAAAAATGAGAGCGAGAGCCAGCGGGAGAGAGAGATGTGCAGAGAAAGACACCAGTGTACTTCTGCACACGCAACAGCTATCTCCACCTGTAGGCCATGAGAGAAGCCGGCGACGGGGTGGTGGCCACAGACAGGGTCGTAGAAGGGTTGGTGGGTGGTCGCGCTGCGGTCAGTAGGGCAGGTTAGCTGTGTAGACTTTGAAATGATCAGTCGTCTAGCTGCCTCAACTAGTCTATTTTCGGTATATTGTAAATGATCAGTCCAGAGAGGGCAATATGATCAGTGAAGACCCATGATTTCTATTGACTTGCGGATCCCTCGGGGCCAGTTTATTTGAGTGTACCTTTTTAGGGGTAAGTTAAACCTGTGACCACGGGAATCGACCGCGTCGAGTGTTGGATCAGTACGGACATACGAAGGTACTGGGTAGAGAGAGATCGGAACGGTTTTTAATGTGAAGACAACAACAACAACAACAATAGCTGGTATTTGTACTTCTGTACTTCTCTGTTCTCTGCCCCCCCCCGAAATGTGCCCTGCCAACTCTCTAGAGCTCCTGTGTTTTTCAAACAACAAGCACATCCACCAGCACACACCTGTACCTCGTGGTTTCCTAGGTTCGGGCGAGAGTGGTATGTGTGGCGCTACGAGTGTGGATGTGTTGCTGATATGTTTTACTCGTCTACAGCAGTAGTAGTAGTGTTGTTGTAGCGTTCGTTGTAGCTGTTGACACAATGACTGCTGCTGGATCTTGGGAACGATTTTCAAATTGTTGGGAACCACGATATCCTCGATATCTGGGCTTCGGCAGGGATTGCAATACCCCTCCCTTTTGCTGTCCTCTGCTCTTTGCAGCAGTGGCTTCCTACGTTCGGGCGAGTGTATGTGTGGTGCTGCGAAATAACACATATGTATGTATGTATGTACTGTATGCACACACGCGTTCATTGACATGTGCATACGTTGAGAGATTCATGATTTGGCATTGATTGGCCCCATTCCCATTCCCGAGACCTTGATATTACCCGCTGTCACCGAAGTCTCTTCATTGGTCAGCCGGTTAGCGCGGGTGCAAAATAATCTAGACACACCTACCTATGGACTTGCCAATACACGGCGCGAAGGGCTGCAGAGCGGCAACTCCACGACTTGCCACTACACCAGCATTTGCAAATCATCAATCAATGATCAGTGAGAACGCCTGAAGACTCAAAAGGGTTCGAAACAAACATTGTGGGCAAGATAAAAGACAGCAGGTCACCTGGGTCCCAACCACTGACGACGTTACCCACCCGACGTTCGCACAGATGATAACCGCACTTTAGTTTTGTTGGAAACGGTTTGGGGGCAATGAATGGGAACCCGGACGATTTGAGTGGGAACGGTAATTCCAATTGACAGCGGGAAGATATCTGCGGATAAATTTCCGACGACCGCCAGCTGTGGTGTGTTCAACGACATATGAACGGGAATGGTACGTGCGCGTGCTGCAGTCTGAGAGAGGGAGACTACACCTAGACTAGACTAGTCTGACTGGTGGAAAACGTGCGGCTAGCCTGTAGCCACGGGCTTGATTGAACGAACGAAGCGATTTATAGGATATAGCGAACACATCTCACATGTATATGGTATTGTCTTCGTTATATGTAGCATGTGCAACGGAATATGTATGTCTTGTGTGTCATCTCTCGCGCGAGGCCAGAACCGAGATCATAGAGGTGGTTTGGCTGCAGTCTGGTAGCCTGCGACCCTCAAGCTCTCGCAAACATGGTCTCCGTATTTCATTTCCAATGCGTGGACTAAGGTTCGGAAAACACGTAGAGAGAGGAAGCGTTGAACTGGTTGAACTCAAACCGAAAGACAATGGTTGACGACAGCCGCGGAAAAGAAAATGAGAGAGAGAGAGAGAGACAAAGACAGAGACAAGGGCGGCGCACAATACGGAACGGGTGGGGTGATCGAAAGCAAGGGCAACATGATGGATCTCTTCTTACGGAAACGCGTTACGGCCCCACAGGGTCGAGTGATCGCAACCATGTGCAAGGTCGAGGGTAAGAACCTTGGCCAGGGTTCTACCCTTAATCATGTACAGGGTAGGGACCTATGATCATGTACAGGGTACCAGTGCATGGACCTTATTAAACTGGCCACATGCTTACGGGCCACAGGGTGTTCTGGGACGGGACCCTGTGCAAGGGCACAATCACCACGGGTGCATGGCATCACCTCCTTCCAGAAACCATTCATGAGGCAACTCGTTGCGCATTCGTCGAGATATCGGTAATCACAATCGAAGCGGGAGAGGGTCCAGGTGTGCGGAAGGGGTAGCAGCTTGACGCGCATTTCTTTCCGTTTTATGTTTGGTTTTTTAGAGTTGTTGGCGATCTCCCGTTTCTTCTCTACAAGCATGTTCTTCTTCTTCGGTCGATGTTCTCGAGATTCTCATGTCAGATTGCCGAGTGAGGTGGAAGAGGTGTGTGTGTGCCTGCTGCCCCCGTCCGGCTCTCCTCCAAGTTTCGTACAATAAATATCTTCTGGCAGTTCTTGAGAAAAACACGTCTCTGACATGGGCATTTTGTAGATTGAAGATCTACGTATATATCTCCTCCTTGCCACGTCGAAACGAATCATTTCTTTTACCCCGACAGGCGTCACCGCGGACCCCCGGCCGATGCGGACTATGTAGTACACGCGCGCTCACAATACACGCATCCTGGATGGTGCATTTCGTCAGGTCGTACGCCTTCTTCGCCCTGTCAGTCCGATGCCGTCCGACGGCGGACCGCGGAGTCACTCGTCATGGCATGACCACCACCAGGAGGACCCATGAAACCCTCTCTCCTGCTGTGCACGATATATCTACTGTAAACCTACTCTCAATACTGATGTATACGTGCTCAAGGATAGAGTGTATGCGCTGACAAGTGAGCACGCTGTTCTGGGTTAGAATTCATTAGTTGTGGAGTGGCATCCGTTCAATCTGGGCCCGGGAACGTGAAACGTCCCACTGGACGCGTGGTGGGCGATACACACACATGGTGCGTGGTCCCCTCTCCGGATAAGGAGCAGTGCTGACGTCTATTTCCCGCAACTGTGCATGGATATGATGAGAGCGGGGTAGACTGCTGTAGCACTGCGGGACGTTTGCCCAACGACCCCGTGCTGAATACTGAGAGGGAATACTGCATGGACTGTTACATTCACCCGAAAATGCCATTACACCAAAAACCAATGACAGAGTGGAAGTGTACCCTGATGCATGTTGTTTCACGATGTAATTGTGGTCTTGGGAGACCGACTACGTAGAGGAACAGGAGTTGCTGGACTCACTTTGGTTGTTGAGGTAGCTTCGCTCGTCGACCGCTCGAAGAGTGAGAGAGAGGGGATCGCACGCTATCAATTCATTCCAGGAGCGAAGTTAGCACCCCGGGAGATCTCCGGAGACGGTTGGTGGTAGATCTCCGGAGATGGTGAGAATATCGTCTCGAAGTGTGCGTCACTCGGCCGCCGCTTCTACTGCTGTCGTGCTTCGTTGCGGTGTGTAAAGCGAGGACATCAGAGAGTGGATGAGGATTGAAGGCCAATCAAGGAGTTCTCGTAAGCGGAGAACTACTGGTTCTCCTTGAGTTTTTTTCCGTGGCGCCCTTCTTTCCGATCTCCCGATTGGATTTTTTTTTTTTGTCCAGGGGAAATCGGTGTAGACTACTTCATAGCATACCTAGTCTGTTGTGTTCTTCTGCTCTTGTTTTCTTTTGCGATGGACTAAGCAAACTAGAAATGCAGACTAGATGTAACACCTTGTATGTGATTGATAATCTTAGTATCCATTTGGGCTGGCCTTCACCGGATTGGTGGACCACTTCACACCTTCACGAACGCTTTGATGCGAAACCAGACCTAGAGTTTGAGTTGGGTGGTCGGCATAGCAGCGAATAGATAGGCTGTGGTTGAGGTGTTGAGGTGCTGGTTCGCGGTTGTCGGGGCTGCGGCCAGTGAGCTTTTTGAGGACTGTGCGGGGCGGCAGTTGCTGGTGTGTCGACGTGGGGAGACGGGGCCACGGCCAGTGAGCCCCTTAGAGCTGCATGGGCTACCTACGTAAGTAAACGTATGACACACACGAGGGCTCCTGCGTCTGCACCTGCAACAGTTGTATTGTGTCAAATGTTCTTTCACACTTGGCCGTTAATGTACTATCTATGGGTTGGCTCTACGATACGGATGATTCTTTCGGGAATGAAAAAAATGAAGAGTGAACCCTGACCTGTTCTTGCCAGTTCGATTTTTATTTCGAAACTCTTGCGAATCTGTCTTGAGACAATATAATAGCGCCTGTAGATCTCCATCGGGGTTAACATAATTCGAAAAATCTTTGTCGAATCGAATCGTGTCGTGATAGTTGATCGCTTCAATATGCATTCTTCGAAGGACAAATAATAGCAGATGTCGCCGTCCGCAGACAGTAGCTTTCCCTACCCCGGTCGTCACTATTGTCGGGGGTGCCATCTACGAAGGGTCTACCGCCATATACATACGCGGGATCAAGTGTACGTGGAACTGGCGCTACGGTTTCACTCCAACGTTGACAGTACCGAATGACTCCCACATGGCCCCCGAGCAGACAACCGTCGTCACGGTGGTGTCGGATCGCCCGATTGGTTTAGAGTTTGTTTTTCAACCACCGAAAAGCTTACTTTGAGGTAGCACGTTGGAGTTCGATTGTCTCTTTGGGTTGAATCACAAGATTACACAGATGAATACACTGTTCGTCGCCACGCTCGACGAGGGAAACGGCTGAACCCTTCTGGAATAGACTACTACTGAAGGTGCCGCAGGCAAAAGGGTAGGGGAATGGCTGTTGTGGCTCTTCACGGGTAACCCCCGGCCCATACACTAAGGAATAGATGCCGAAAGGAGTGTACCGTGCCGCCTGAAAACGAACGCACACACACACACTTCATTGGTCAGCCGGTTGGAGTGGTCGATGCAAATAAACAAAACACACAGACACACACATTGTTTAGTCGGTTAGCTCTGTCGACGCTACTCACAAGCACACACCAGAACCCGCAGTACAAGCACACGGCCGCGTTCCTCTCCTTTGAGCCCTATCGTACCAAGCGAGACCTAAGCAGTATGCTCAGTAGCCTGCAGTCAATGCTGCACGCACTCAAAACCAACCCATGTCACATGTGACGACAACACGTAGAAAACCAGCTGTCCGGCTCCCACAAACCGTACTCTCAAACGCCAGAACTTTACGAAGGAACAAATCCAGCTCACTTTGCAGACAGTACACATGGTCTCCTGTTTGCCAGAAACGATTATTATCCTCCCGCTCGGGTGAAATACACAATAGAACACCCGCTCGGGCGAAATTCACAATAGAACAGCTGTCCTGCGCACAATTCCACACAACAACATGAAGAAGTAGAATTCCGTTTCCTGCAAATGAGTTTCTACGGTTTTGTCAGTTGCACTCGTTTGCCACAGGAATGAACATGGAACTCCCGCGTGGGGGGAGTTGCTCAAAATACTCGCACCGGGGGCACGACACGACTCGTCTACAGGAAATACTTTGAAAACCAGTACTTACTATTGCAAGAATGTATGAACCTATTCACTACAACAGTCTGCACCAACCTCAAGCGCATGTTTATCACGTTGCATGTACCCATCCATAACAAAAATCGAGTAGACAGAAACATCCAACAAGGCCCCCGTGGAAAACTCGACGATTTTGAGAACTTCTCGCTCTTGTTGTACCTACCGTGGATTCAGTCGATTTGCCTAGAATCTGTTGCATCGGACCGCCAAACATTCTTTCTCGCGAGGCGTGGCGCTCACGTACGCTACATTCAAACATTATCGGAGCTTTGCATACAACCAGCATTGGCTTGAAATTGCAACATGCACACACCGCTACACAACGACACGGTCATTGGTGGCCGCCTGCGCTCACGAGGGTTGCCATTTGCCAACAACCGTTTCACCTTGACCAAAGGTAGCGACCATGTTGTGTCGTGCAGGACCCATCACCGAAGAACCGGGGATGTTCCCGAGATGGTGGGGGTTGATATGTTCCCAAAGCGACCGAATCACTGCCGACACAGCTCCATCCCCGTGTTGATCTTCAAGGTTCGTGTTGTGCCACGCTTCGGGCAGCGACGGGGCCGAAACACAGGTAGGTGCTCTGTTGCATGTCGTTCACCAACGTCTGACATCACGGAGGGTTGTAGCACCTGCCGCGATCTATTCGGGAGAGCTGCCGATGATGCACGGGGCTTCGTTGGTCTCATCGCAGTACATGCCGCTAGCCTTGACCCCTCCCCCGCAGCAAGACTCCGAGCCAAGACCAGCCGCACTGCCGGACGTGGTGCAGCCGGTTCCTCCGCACTGGTTACACTCCAACGGACAGCACACGATACCGTTACCGTCGATGCCTTCGAGGCCATTGCTGCAAGTCGTGACTGCTTTCCGGACGACACATGATTTTCGGGGAACGCGTCGAACGTAGGTGTGAGGCCTTTTTCTTGCAGGTATCATGTATGCGGTAGCGTTGCGTTGGATGCTCCTGCTTTCGAGGCTGTTGCTGCCGGTCGTGCCTGCCGAGTAGTGTCCCTGCAAGAATAAACGCAGACGTCTGCCACCCTCCTTTGCATACCAACTGGAACATCAGGTTCGCTTCGAACAGTACCTTATCAGGAGAAACGGCTTCACCGAGGCTCATACGCCTCGTTTTCTGCTTGATGCCGCATGTAAGAACGCAATCTACGCCGACTCACAGACCCTGGCCTCTTTTATTGGCCTTGGAACAAGTAGTAGCCGGAAATCGGCCATTTCTGATCGATGTTCGACTGGAAAAAGCGTTGTGCGTGGGCCGTGGTGCCGGAACGCAGATACATGCTCACTCACCGCTCGAAGAATCGCAGGCCTCACCAACTCCAGCGTCACAAGTCTCGAGCGATCTGACATGTTGTCGATCAAATCAAACGTCCGGTGCGGAAGATGGCAGTGCGAATAAATGTCACGGTTCACACGAATGAACAGAACTCGCTTCGGTCTTGCATTTCTACGTATCCTACCTTTTCTGTGAACATCTACGCAGGGCTTGTTGCGAGATTTCGGGGTTGCCGCCGGGAGTCTAGATATTGATTTTCCCCCCGATGAAATTGATTTTCCCCCCGTGTCGATAAAACCTTCATTGTAAATCCGACGATTTCATCAAGAAGAGGTATCGAGTCGGGGCAACTGCGATGGCGACAATTAACGTGTCTGTGGAGAGTGTCTTGATAGATATACTTGTAGCAATGCCAAGTGGTTGTAGGATTGTGTGGTACGTGGAATGTATCTCCAGGGTGTGCAAGGTACCCCTGTTGTATACTGCGTCGCCCCCTCATGGTGATGCGTGCACGCGTGCGTGCAGTTCATGTCCATGTGTCCATGCGTTCATGTCTGTTCGTGTGTCCATGTGTTCATGTGTTCATGTGAGTCCATGTTTTTCATGTGAAGAGGAAGTCTATACAACAAACCCAGCACATCTTTACTCCTTGGCGCGAGTTCGCCGAGTTGCCCACACCCTATTCAACACGCGTCTTGCGACAAGCTACCCCCAGTTCGGATCATCCTAACATGTCTGTGGAGAATAATGATGGTCGATAAGACACCATAGCGTGAACCGTGTGGAGTGAATGTTCGCGCTCCGCTCGACTCGGTGCGTCCGCGTTGTCCTGTGACGCCTGACGATTTTTTCGGCACGAGTATCATGCACACGCTCTTATGGTATGTCTCACGTGTTCAGTTGGTGTCCAAGTACGAGGTAGTCGACGGTCGCCGCCGTGGTTACCGCCGAAAGCTGTCCGAAGGAAAGCGTTACGCTGTCTACCGTGGACAGCCCCGAGAACGTTCCCGCCGCCACGGAGAAGGAAACCCTGGCATTGTACAATGAACGGACGATCAAGTCGACGTGAGGGTGACGTGGAGGACGGCGTTGAAAAAGGGCGGGGTGGAGGGGGGGTGAGATGTGTGGCAGGCGCCCTGAGGCTACTCTGTTAGCGCCAGCGACGACCCGAATATGCCGCCATTACACGGCGTGAAAAGGTTCTGTCAGTCTAGTCAATAGGCAACAAGACGTTCATCTCCACCGACCAACCTCCTACCTGAGAGTATTTTGTGTCTTTACCGGGGTATTGATACAAGTCGCCTTTGCGGCCTTTCAACAAGGTGCCTAGCGCTACCAACCACGACAGTCAAACTCCTATACCTACTTTCCACGGCCAAAACAAACGAAACTTCGTGTCAAGGTTTCTCACCCGTTTGACCCCGTGTTCCAGGCCCCGTCGGGCTGTTCAATGTCCACCGTCACGGACGCCGAACCGCTCCCGAGTGTCAGCGATTCCGGAACGTATCCGGCGTCGGTCAGCGTCATCCCGAACCTGGTTGAATGGCCGAGGACGAACCGATTAGGTATTTCTGTCGAATAATGGTCGAACGGCGCAACATACAAAATTGGACCTGCAATGGCACGTCAGCGGAGCTGCGATTGATACCCCCACAAGGGCGAAGGGCTTAGGAATAATTTCGAGACTCAGCACGTCGTCACTCGAGGTCCCACCTGATGAGCGGTACCCGGAGTTGAACAAATGGAACGTCCAGGCACACACTTCTTGCAAGAGCTATTCTTTGCAAACGGTGGTTCTGAGGTATCGCGCACGTACGTATTATCCAGCCTCATACTCCGATATTCCACCGAGGCAGGCATTGGAGGCTTCGAGTTATGTCGAGTAGCATGGGCACTACATGTCTGCACGAGAACATCAACGCTTGCACTCGGGGCTCCCCACGAAGAACGCATCTTTGTGAGCTAGCCGTCGTTCTGGACAAACTCTCCCTTTCGTTTCGTCAAATTTTGACATCTCACCAAATGATGACGGGAGCGTCTGCCGATAGCCCCGAGAGGTCGACGTCGTTGTCGAGAGTGGTTCCGGAGAATTGGACCGACGGCTGGGTGTCGGTGATACTGACCTCCGCCTCGTTCCGCAGAATGATGGAAGGGGACATGGTCTGGTACCGGACCTGACGTCAGCACCAACGAATAGGGTGGCAAGAGAACACGGCTCGGAAAACTCAGTGACACGCTCGAAAACATCAGGCTACAAAGTCGTGTTGATCGTTCCGGTGGAAACATGTCCGGCCGTGTGTGGCTACGAATTTTCTTGTGCGCCAATGCGAAAGTTGACCCCGGTCTATTTCAAAGAGTTATTTGGTGTTGGGACGGGGCACGGGCGTGACATCCGCACCTTTCAAAATACCAACTCTTGTTTCGGGATGTCCTCCCTGTTGCCACAGGCAGAGGTCTGGGAGAGTGATTGCAAGAAGGTAAACATCGACATGTGCACATGTTTTGGCGTTACCTGCTTTCCAGCATTCCCCGCTCGCGCTCAACCTACCGTGTACCGTGCAGTGGTTGGCTTCGCCAGAAACAAAAGAAACACGGTCATCGCAACAAGCAGGCGTCCGAATCATGCGTGAGAAGCAATGCCACTCACCATCGATTCCAGGAGAAAGTAGTCCGCGGTGACGGAGCCCACCGCCGCATCACCCCATGCTGCCGCCGAGTTTCTGAGGATTGCTTGCCACCCGTCGGTTGCCGAGGAGTCGAAGTAGGTGGAGGATAGCAGTAGCGAAGACAAGAACTCCTGGCCCTTCTCGAGGTAGCTCGGTTCTCCTGTTTTTTGTCGGCAGGGAAACCAAGAGAGGTGTTGGAAGGGGAGGTGCGCGTAGTGCGCGCTAGCCGCAGCAACGTAAAACCATACATACCGCAGCCTGTGGAGGTATATGAAGAAGACATGGGTGCGTGGGATTGTAGGGTGTTGCGGTGGCAAGGAGACACAGAGTGCCACTTAACAAAGGGAAAATCAAGCAACCAGAGGAAAACCCACCAAGTCGGCTGTAGCATCAACGTTTGGCATCCAATACAGCACGACCAGGTCCGGTTCTAGCATGAATCATGCCACCTGCGCTTACCGGTTTGTTCGAAGAGTTCGAAGAGGGCGGAGGTCACGATAGCCGTGGCTGACGAATCCTTGGGGTTGTCCGAGTCCACGGGAGCGTCGAAGTCGGCGTAGGGGACGTTGTCGTCGGGAAGGTTGTCGATGAAGTAGCTGTCACCAGTGTTTTAAGACCAAGACGCGTCATCAGGTACTTTTAAAGGCAGGGGTTAATTTTATGATGCATAGTGTCAAGAACCAGAAACCGCAAGCAACGTGCCCGGTCGGCCTTCCTATCCCCTCCACCAATCCATCGTTTCTGAAGCAGGGGAGTGAAATTACCTGACGAACGCGCCCCCTTTGAGTCTACTCGTTATGGTGTTTTTAACCTGAGGGTGTTGATGCCATAGTCCAGGAACCTCTGCTCCTTGAGATAGCGGTATACCATGGTGAAGCCGTAGATGGCCCATGCCTGCCCCCTGGACCAAGTAGAGTCGTCTTGCCACCCCTGGTACGTGCCTGCGGAGAGAATGTACAAGAACATGTGACGAAGGTACAAGGTGTGGTCGGAATATCGACAGGTACTACAAGGACGAATGCTTGCTTTCCAGATCACACCTTGTACGGGCTCTGTATTGACAAAAACCGTCGTTTCCTTTACACATGATGCTTGTTTCGGTATCTGGTGTTGCGAGTTACTCATGGTCAAGGAGGCAAAACTTTCCACCAACGGGTGCTCCCGAACCATCGCCGGTGGGGTTCCGGGGAATCAATCTCATGGGGGGCGCTCTCGATGGACGTTTCTGTATCAAGACGACAAATGTCGCCCTCCCCATCAAACCTTCCCGCCTCCGCTGGAATAGTTGCCACCACGGAGTTGGCCTCCGCTTGCTCTACTTTGTGCACGATGATATCCCCCACTTCGGTCAGAGATTCCCGGTGATCGTTTCCCGCTGAAAGTATGCTGATCGCCTTCTGGGATTACCCTGAGGTTCATTTCAGGGGAACCTCATGCTGGACTTTACTGTCTTAACCGTCAAGGTACCGGATTCCTGCGAACCCGACAAAAATATCCGATAGAAAGTACGTGCGGTACCGATGACCAAGATCTATGTCGACGATGGCCTATTGGGGCCGTTGTTGCCCGCCCTTTCGTCAAGCAGCCCCCCCCCCCCGAGGAATGAAGCGTGTCATGCTGTGAATAAACCTCTTCGGGCTTGGCAAGCCGGAACGGGGATGGTGTGAACGGCCAAGAGCAACATCAACATAGCAACAGCCCCAAACGCAACAAGAACACACGATCGACAATCACTTGATATTGTCCGAACGGTATGCCTCTTCGTGTCTTCGTGTCGTAAGAAAGGCATCTCCCCGTAGGTCAACTCGGATGCATGGGCATCTACACAAGGAGGATAGAGAATTGCGGCGCCGGCAGCATCTGTATGTTTTCCGGATCGCTATGACGATCTTGGTTGAGAGAGGCGTGGTATCTCATACGTAGAGGGGAGAATATTCTTCTGTATGCAGGAGAGGTAAACCATTCTCAGGCCTGTCGGCGACGGAATATGTATGTACCACCGCGGCTCCTTGGTTGCGCCAGCGGGGACGACAGAAAAAACACCCACCAACAATTGGATATACCGATCGTTCACATCGTGTTGTCAGCCTTACCTTTGTCTACTAGCTCCCCCGTCGATGGGTCGTAGTCCGCCACATGGAACGTGCTGTAGTCATCCCTTACAAGGTCTGCCCACGTGGTGTCGGCGTGGCTGCGAGCGAGACACGGACGGATAATTGGTCGAGCGAATCTAGCGATCGGCGAAATGTGGTTGGCATTATTTTTTTCCTGGCGGAAAGACGACTACAGTAGTCACGTTCACCTGGCTCAAAGGCACTCATGCATCAGAATCTTTCGTGGTGCTCTTGTGAAAGTCGATGTTCGCCACACGGATTTCCGTACGTTGTCAAGAATTCAAATTTCGCATCGAAGCAAGGGTGGCTCTTCCTCTGGGCATCATAGACATGGAGGCCTCCGGCGTTGGATGCTCACTGGTTAAAAGGTACGTTTTCCACCATTGTCCGGTCGCCCCGGTGGTCTAGTTGGTACCCTTGGAACCTTCTAGAGGTCAGGTCAGGGGTTCGAATCCCGGCGTAAGCGAGCGTTTCTTGCAAAGTGAGTTTTTCTCTCGCCTTCGCTTCTGGCCTTGTAGTGGATAGCGCTAGTTTGTGTGTACACAGAGGGAAGAGAGTGCTGAACTTTTCTCGCCTTAAAAATCGAAGGCAGAGGACCGCAGGAGGGGAGGATAGAGAGGGGCTCTTCTGTGTGACCACGGGTTGGAGTAAACGGCACTAATTAGTGCTGTGAGCGCTGATTTGAAGCGAAGACCAAAAAAAAAAAAAAGTTGATGAAGACCCCATGCTTTGGCACTACGTCGTCAACTTGCACACGGTGTCATGAAATACTTCTTGCCAGCGAGACATCTAAGCCGACTTTTGCCCAAGATATCCAATGCTTTGGCACTACGTCGTCAACTTGCACACGGCGTCATGAAATACTTCTTGCCAGCGAGACATCTAAGCCGACTTTTGCCCAAGATATCCAAGCGTTAGGCTCGTCTCACTTTTCTGCGGCATCGGAGTACTCGGCGTCTCCGCCGTTGACGGCGGCCCAGAGCATGATCTCCATGTTCATGATCATGTCCACGTTGACGGCCCGCTCCCACTGTGGCTCACTCGTCGGGTTTGCCCACGACCAGAACGCTGGAATATTGCTCTGGAACGAGGGCGGCGGTGGGCAAGGCATCGAGCACTGATATATAAGGGCCGGGAATACAAAATCTACCGCCAGGTGGGAGGTTGTCAAAAATCATCAACTGCTGCCTGTGCGATATACGCTTAACAGAGGCGTTCTTGGTTTCTACACGATGAAAACTATCGAATGGGGCGTTGCCTGTTCCAGTCAGCCAGCTCGCTATGGCGGCACGAAGTTTGATTCCGCCAAGAAGAGGGTAGAACCCGGAAATCAGATAGTCACACCCACGCCGCGTCACTGAAACCGTCTACGAAAAGAGACGGGGGGCGAACTTACCACGTAGCGGTAGTCATACAGCGACTGAGCTCCAGATAAGGTTATGTCCTTGAATGAACTTGTGCCGACGAGCCTGTAGCCCAGTCCAAACGAGTTGAGCGTTTGAAATCCTAGGTCGTTGTCGTCCAGGAGCTCGACTCCCTCCAGGCCTTCCTGCATGTCCTCCGCATAGGTCTGTATTCACAAGCAGAAATCGACGGTGGGGTGAAGCATACACGCAGCAGGGATTGGATATGTTTTTTTTCTGGGTGTGTGGTTGTGCTGGGGTGTGACGTAGTCACCACATTTCGTGTTGGTCGGCGGTCGACCGTAGTGAGCCTCTGTCATTGCTCATTCTGTCGACATTCTAGAGAAAGTGTACGTATTGAAGGCGTCAAAGTTGCTGTGCTGTAGCCCATACCATTTATCGCTTCATCGTCATACCCCCATCTGGATGAAAAGCGGTCTACCTAAGTTGAACACACGCGTCAAATCCGCTCACCTGCCATATGCTTTGCCCCGTAGCTTCGTATTGGTACCAGAACATGCCAGCCACCATGCCACTGTAAGTGACAGCCGAGAGGCGCAGAACCAACCCGGGGCGCAGAGGGCCCATTTCCATGAGGATGATGACACATACTTGGGAATGGCGTGAAACTGCTTGTGCAATAGGACATTTTCACAATACAGAGGCAAGACAGAAATATGTCGACAACACCTGTTCGATAGGGACGACACGCGACCCTGGATGAAAAGTCTGCGATGATTGTATGAGCCCCAATTATGTCACAGGGAAATTGTCTCGACCGTGTCAAGTATTGGCGTCGTACGACATACCTTGTCCAGACGGTGAGGTCGATGACATCTCCGTTATCTTTGATCGTGATCCACTTCATTCGGAGAACAACGCGTAGCAGGTAGCGGAGAGTGAGGGTGGTCGTTATCGTATCGAGTGGTTGACAACAAACCCACAGAGTGTGATGAGTCGGGAGGTACCGCATGTCGCAGTAGGGTGTGGCATAAGCTCTTGTGATCCCAATGTATTCTGGCCTTCGCGTACCTGTCCGTCTTCATCTGTGTAGGATGTGAAAATGTCGTTGTCCACCAGGACGTCTTCCTTCAAGACCGCCAGCTGCTGGCCAGCGAAATCTGCCGCCGACAGCAAGATGTTCAACATTCTGTAAAACAAATTCAGTGACTCCAAGATTAGATGGGGATTTCAACAGTGAAATTCCTCCGCAACACGCATGATCCAATGGCCTGTCGGTAGCATCAACCAGTCTAGGACTAACCACGAATTCAATACGGTGTAGGTTAGCCTCCCAAACAATGATACCAACACCGGGAACTCGTCCGAGCTCTCGGGTCGCGCCATACGCTTGCGTGACGTTTTCGCTTGAAAGCGGAGTGAACAAATCATTCTTGCCGGAGAGTTGTGCCGGCCTGTCGGCTCATTTCATTTTTCGTTTGTGCAAACGCACTCCATGCAGAAGAAAATAGAGCTTGGACAACCAGGCATTGGGTGAGCTACGGCTCTTTTGCACGCCCTATTGCCACTGGTGTATGAAACCTCTTCTGCTGCCCGTGGGAGGCATTCTTCGCTGCGTGAGGCACTTCGCTAAGTGACATTCTTTCGCGTGTGAATCTTACCGAACGCCCCGCTGACAACGCCGTTGAGGGTGTCATTGGCTCCAACAATCACCGGCCGGCAGGCCAAAAGTGAGAACAGAGAAACCGCTAGAGCAGTCACCGACCGCACGTTTCGCGTCGCCTCCATAATTCCTTGTGAAGGTCGGGTTAGTGAACTGCAAGGATGTGAGATCATTCGACAGCAGCACACACATTAGTTGTCGTGAGTTTTTACGGGGTTCTCCACAGCAACCCCGCGTTCATTATTGTAGGCGTTTCCTGCCAACAAGCTGACGAAGGGAAAACGCAGAAACATGAAAGTGTTTTCTGCAGTGAAGCTCGAGCCTGGCCGTACAAGATCAGCTCCATACCATAGATGTTCTATACTTAATATATGTATTTATTCAGGTTATGGGGGCAACGACAGTTCAGATGGAGAGAAGCATATACTTGTAGTGAAAATGCAGGTGGAACCTCGGCGGAGTCAACCGGTCTGTCTCAAACTGCGATGTATGAACCTTGATAAACCCCGTTTTAGTCCTGAGCAAATGGATGATACTTTGCAAAAGCATCCACGTAGAGGCAGCAGTAGCAGCAGCCGGGGTAGCAGCCTGCGCGTGCGGCGGGTTGAACGGGGGTCAAATCTGTTCGTCCCAATGGGTCGAAGAGATTTTAACCACGGCGCGTTATTGCACGGGTCGAAAAAGAGAGATATCGCTGGGCAGTTCAAGGGCAGGTGCGAAGGCCTACAGTTGGCCATAATGGTGTCTGCCAAACGTCAAACGTCGAAGGGATGATCAGGGCAGTTTGGAGGAGTTTATCTTTGTCAGGGCCGATCAGATCAGGACATGTTGAAGGGTCGAAGTTCGTCACACGGCAGGTCGGGTGCTGAATGAAATTTCAAAGGGTTGGTCAGAGGTTGTGACCTTTAGGACGGACGAAGTGCCACAGGTCAGCTCGTGAATTGCGAGGTATGGCACCGTTGGCTGCTTGTGACTGAAAACACCCTATGTTCACTACACTACGTAATGCATATTTCAGACGGAAGAAAAATATCGAACTGCTCTGTAGACTGTGTAAGTGCATCTGTGATATGTGCGTATGCTGTAGATTATAGACCACACGACTACGCTAACGTACGTTATGCAATTTTCTGCGCTTGAGGCGTTTTGGCTTGTTCAATGCCGTGGGGCGACTCTGGCGTGCTCGTTCAGCTAGGATGTTGACACGCGAGCGTGTCCTGGACCCAGGTCTACTGTACAGTATCCCCTGGACCCAGGTCTACAATACCAGCACAAACAAGAGGTAGACTCCGGTGTCGAGGGAGACGTTTCGGCATGCAGCCCGATTTGGCGGGTCACACAGCAAGGGCGGCGCACAAGCAGTTATGTGCCTTACGCGTACAGGCTCGGAGGCACGGGGCAGGTCGGGTTATGACCTGCTGTGGATGGAAACTTACAGGCCAGGCCAGGAGAGCAAATCGCATCGTCGAATACTGCTGTAGACAGTGTTGCTGTGATGCACGGTAATATTTGTCGGTTACAATAAATCTCTGACCCACAGACTGATCTGCTCCGATCAGTGCGGGGACAAGGGTCGACTCAGCTCGGGTCAGACCTAATGGTCAGATTCATGCCGATAACAAGACTTCGAGACACATGTAGTCTACTGCTGTAGAGAACTTACGGCAGCAACAACAAGCGCTTGTATGGCTTCACATGATTTGCCACGAGCGGTTTCGATTGAGAAGATGACGCGGAGGATTTCATCGAGGCAACAACAGCAACGACAACAACAACACCTGCCGCCTGATCAGCCGCAGCCCCGCTGTGCGGATTGAACAGTCGAACAGGTTCGACGCGTACATACATTAGATCGCAATGGTATCGCTCATGGATCGTTGTGCTCGGGGGTCACACAAACGTCCACCCGGCAATTCGCGGGTTGTTAGAAAAAGGGGTATTGTAGATCAACCAGGGCAACATCTTTCACAGTGTTGGGCAGGTAAGGTCAGGTGAGGTCAACAATAATCGATCATACTGAGATTTTCAATCAAGAGGCAAGTCCCGCGATGCTAGAAATATGCATGATCCAGATATTGCTCGCCATCATATCCGTAGTCTACGCCCCCCACACGTCTAAGCTGCACCAAACATGTTGCACAGAGGAGGGAGGCTCCTGGCGAGCCACTCCCTCCGCTTCTCTCTCTCTCTCTCTCTCCCTCCCTCCCTCCCTCCCTTCTTCTCTCTCTCTCTCCCTCCCTCCCTCCCTCCCTCTCTCTCTCCCTATCTCTCCTTGGCCGGATAGGGTTACAGCAGCGTATCGGGCTGTGTACGTACATAGTGCGTTTGCATTCGCTGACAAGGTACGACTATACCACCGCAGTACTGCTGGATATCTGCACAGAATTTGTGACTGATAGGGCAGTGAGGGTGGGCGCTTTGTCGGAAGACTCACTTTTTTTCTTTGCTGCTTGGTTCGCTCCGGGTGGTTCTGACCGAGAGAGGGGGCGACAGAGGCCAGGCCGCTGCTCTCAATGAGCACGAGCGACTGCTGTACTGCTGTAGCTTCAACCTTTAGACAACCCGAATCCCAACTACCCGGAACAACGTCCGCGCAAAGAAGTTTCGCCGCTAAATTATCACAAGAATACACGCCCGGCCGGGTGCTCCAGCAGAGAATCCACATTCATTTGGAGTGTACGCGTAAACGAAAGGGCGGACGTTCTACAAATAGTACGTTTCTCACGGTAGCGGCAGTTGCGGGAGAAGTCCGGGAATCACATACATCCACAGAGTACGCGGTGGTTCGGAACAATATCCTAATAGTATCATGCATCCTGGTGTGACATTTTTTCTGTGCCATGGGCTACTGTACTAACTGTAATACCCCGGCGGGGTAATTGATGGGAAAAACGTGGATTAAGGAATAACTAGGGTTAAGGATTGGCCCCCCGCCCCCCAATGGGGCTGGGGGCCAACATCCAGGACGGATGGTGGTGAGTGTCCGGGAGGAAAGAAAGAAGAAGAAGAAGGGGAGACGATTTATTTGTGGGGGCGGGAAGAAGGGACGGAGTTGGGAGAGGCAAGGAAGTGGTGAAGAATTTCGGCATTCGACGAGCGCGCGGTCCCGTCGGGGGTGAAAGGGAAATGTCAGTCCGTAGTCTTGTCTATCGGAATCAAAAAGCTGAAAAATCGAGGCATACATTATGTACATAACGATGGAGAAGGCCGACGAGGAAGGTGCGAAGAGAGGAAATTGCACCCCACGTTCGAAGTTCGAAGTCGGTGTGAAAACCGCGGAAAGGAAGGAGTGCGAAGGAAAAAAAAAAAAGGAGACGACGTCGACGTTTGCGTCGTGGAACGATCCTTCCGTATAACGCAGGTACGCACCAATGAATGCAAGACAGGGAGGTAAAATACCCATCGTGAAAGTCAAAGCGCAGTTCAAAACCGCATATGACTCATGCGCGGAGAAGTTACGACGGAGACTTATCAACAAGATGTTTGAAGGCCGGCCGAGAAGGTTTGAAGACACAAATACATACATACATACTTAAAAGCGACGATGGCAAGCGCAACGTCAAAACTTCACAAGAAGAAAAGTGCATACTGGTACAAAAAATGAAAAGGCGGATGCCGACCTATGGCTCTCTCGGAATGTAGGGATTCCCACAATTTCCAACAGGTAATCCACAAGTAGTGTTTGGGGTGCTCGGCAGAGTATACTGTCTATGGGGCCTCCGGGGGGTACGCGGATGAAATGTGTTGATGGGCATGCTGCATGGCGATGGTTTTGCCTACCGCATGTCTCTCACTCTCTAATCAACCAAGGTCTTGAGTCAACCTTCTTTCTCTTTCGGCCTCTGACGGGCTACCGCACCCAAACACAATATATTGTATGGCCTGGTGTTGGTAGTGGGTATTGGCGTCTGAGCTGTATGTGCCGGGCCAATGGGGCGGCGAATACGATATATATAGCTAAGCTGGGACGTGGCCAACGGGGACGGGACAGCACGGCAGCTGGTAGTGTATAGCTGGGACGGTGGCCATCGGGGACCGGGACAGCAGGGGGTGTATTGCTGGGACAGCGCTTCAGGGCTGGGACAGCAGGGTACGGGATATTTTTCAAGCGTAGACTATGGAGGAGAGAAGCGGCGGAATAGGAAGAGATTCGCAAAGGGAGGAGGGTACAGTTGTGCGCATCAAGATGGAGGAGAGGTCGCGCAACGCAGCAGAGAAGCTACGAGCTGCCGAGTCGGAGGTGGAGAGGCTGGTGAAGGTGCTCAGAGCTGCGGAGGCTGCCGAGTATGAGAAGGAGAGACTTAGGCGGCAGCAACAACAACAACAACAGCAGCAGCGATGGAGTGCTCAATGGCAGCAGCAGCCATCGCAGGTACAGCAGTGTTCTCGTGGTGGTTTTGTCAGTCAGCAGAACCAACATTGCGTTTTCACTCAGAGCCACCAGGCGCGGCAGCACCAGCAGTTGGCGCGGCAGCAACAGCAGCTGCCGCCAACCGGAGTTGGTGGGATATATGACTGCGGGAGCAACGCCGTGTATTTCCAGCAGGAATCACCCTCTCCGCCTGGTACGGTATACCATTGCACTCGGTGCGGCAGGAACGGCCACCACGGCGAAGAATGCGCCGCACCCCGCAGGTTCGAGGGTACGTGCGGCGCCTGTGGTCAGTACGGCCATATGTGGCGGAACTGCGCCGTGCATCTTCATGGCAGCAGCGGCGAGGATGACGGCCGTATCGTCCGCGGTGGCTGCTGGATGGGCGTCAATGGCGGCGGCAGCTGCATGGACATCGGTGGAAGCTCGGTCGTACAGCAGCAGGTGGTGGTAGAGAGCGAGTACCGCTCTGATTTTGTCGACCTGGTTCACGTTGGCGGCGAGGTGATGGCAGAGAGCGAGTACCGCTCTGATTTCGTCGACGTGGTTCACGCTGGCGGCGCTGTGGACGGTGATGATGACGGATGGTTTGGATGGAATGATTCTGTGGACATGGTTCACGCTGGTGGCAGTGTCTGCGATGATGTTTTCCCCGCCGCTGGGGCGGGAGAAATGGCCGGAGCGCCTGCGTTGGCGACTGGAGTGGCGGCATCGGCAGCAGCTCCAGCGGCGACGGCGGCGATCTCCGGCGGCAGTGTTTTCCCCGCGGCGGCGGCGGGGGGAACGGCAAGTGTTTTCCCCGCGGCGGCGGCGGGGGGAACGGCCGGGGTCCCCGCGGTGGCAGCACGAGCGGCGGCATCGGCAGCAGCTCCGGCGGCGATGGCGGCGACCTCTGGCGGCAGTGTTCCCCCCGCGACGGCGGCAGGGGGGATGACCCGAGTCCCCGCGGTGGCAGCACGAGCGGCGGCATCGGCGGCAGCTCCAGCGGCGACGGCGGCGACCTACGGCGGCGGTAGTGTTTCCCTCGCAGCGACGGCGGCGGGGGGAATTGCCGGGGTCCCTGCAGTGGCGGCAGGAGCGGCGGCATCGGCAGCAGCTCCAGAGGCGACGGTGGCGACCTACGGCGGCGGTAGTGTTACCTTCGCAGCGACGGCGGAGGAAGCGCCCGGAGGACTCGCGGCGACAGCTGGAGTAGCGGCATCGGCGGTGGTTCCAGCGGCGACGGCGGCGGTGCCCGGCGACACTGTTATCTCCCCGACGGTGGCGGGGAGAACGACCGGAGCGCCCGCGTTGGTGGTTGGAGCGTCGGTATCGACGGCGGTTCCAACGGCGGCGGCGGCGGCACCCGACGGTGTTGTTTCTCCCGCTGCTGCGGCGGGGAGAATGGCTCGAGAGCCCGCGCAGGTGGCTACAATGGCGACATCGGCGGCTGGAGTGGCGACATCGGTGACGGCACCACCCGCGACCGCGGCGATGGCACCGGCCGCTACGATGGCGACCGTCGGTGACGTTCCCCCCGCCATATCGGTTGGGGGGGCGGCCAGCAACGGAGAAGCGGTGGTCAACGGCATCGACGACGGCAGCGATGATGGAGGTTGGTGCGCAGGTGAGGTTGATGGCTGCTGGGATGACAGCGTCTGTGGCGAGAGGGGGGCGTCCACGCACCCTTTCGATCCCGGCACCGTGTGTTCGGGGGTGCGCGGCGCCAACTATCCCGGGGTGGACGACCTGGTCGATGGCTCCCGCAGCAGTAGCGGCAGCAGCAGCAGCAGCAGCAGCAGCATCGGCAGCAGTAGCAACGATGAGGCGGAGGGGATGGATGTGGCCTGGTTTGGGGCACTGCTGCGCCCCTTCGACCCGGGGGAGCTGTGCCGGCTGAAGGCTGGGAGAGTGGGGCCGGTGATGGGGGTGGACACCCCGTTCGACCGTGGAAAGATGTCGCGGCGGCAACGGCCGGGGAGCCCGTGTTCGCGACCGGAACAACGACAGGAGGATCATGAAGCGGGGAAGGGAGTTCGGAAGACCGGGCGAGTCCGACAATGACGGCAAGCAGCGCGACTTCTGCTGGGGTCTCAAACTCGCCAAGGCACGTGATGTTTGTTTGCGTATTCTTCTTGTCATTTTTCTATTATTTGTTGTGTGCAGGATGTTGTTCTTGTGTTTTGATCTTCAGATACAATGCTCCACTTTTCATCGTTGTTGGAATGTCTGCAAATCATTTTTCCTATCGTTGACACATTTGCAGGTTTGGATTTGCTTTTGTTTTGTTCTGTAGAGATGCCCACCCGCGTTTTACCTTGCAGGGACACTAATTTCCACGGCCAAATGGCAGGGAATTTCCATGGCTGATTATTGTTGTTTTTCTGGGAGGCAAATGGAATGTTGCGGCCGGGGGGCTGTTGTTTGCCGGGAAAATATCTCAAATGGCGGTGGTAGTATTATTTCTGCGTACGGTTTGTTCCACTTTGTTTGGTTTTCCCTCTTTGTTGGGATAACATTCTCTATGGTAGTTACCGCTATGTTTTTCTGGTGGTGCTGGATATTCGTAGGCGTTGGCTTGGCGTGCGACGTGCTGGGTAAAGACGTTGGGGGGCACGCACCGTTTCTCTGTCCCTCCGATGTACCGTACCCGACGAGTCAATCCTTGCGGAGTACCAATTTTCCTTTCCAAGTAGGCCTGTACGGCAGGCTGGTATGCGCTGGACGTGTGACGCCTTTTCTTTGATATATTTTCTTTTCTTGTTTCGGTTTGGAGTTGATGAAGTTCGATGCAGAATTGGCATGCTGGATTTTGCGGAAATCACGCCTGATTGTTGCACTGCTGTCGGAAATCATGGGGGGGGGAATGTGATACCATGCTGTCCGCCGCAGCACAACAAGCAGTGTTTCTGACATCGGGTTTGGTAGTTCATGTTGGGATTTTCCGTGTTTTCCCTGGGGATTTTATATGGAATTGATGTTGGCTGATGGGATTTAGGTAGTTCATGTCTGGATCGTTTTCCGCGTTTTACCTGCGGAGGTGACATGGAATTGAATATTGAATGGGATTTTCGTTGCGTTTATATGAGATGTCCCGGCAGGGGGGCTGCTGGATTGTTTATTGTCTGTTTGGGATTTGTTGGTTGCTTCATGTTTGTTTTGGACTTGTTTGTTTGGTTTCTTCGTGTTTGGGATGGATGTTACAGCAGGGGGGCTGTTGGACTGGTATATTTGTCAAGGTATTGGGTATTGGAGGAAGGATTTGGCATGTTCTCGTCAGTCATGGTTGAAGCCTTTGTGCTTCCGATTATTATTTGAGCTGGTCAATGAGTTGAAACATGAATGTTTATCTGAGGAATTTGTTCTGACTAAGTCAGGACGTTGGACACGTTTTCCCGGAGTTACCCGTCCCCGTTCTGACGTGATTCTGATGTAATGTGTATCTGTGCTGGGTATTTTTCCAAGGGTGACTGTTTGTGTTTTGACTTCTTGAGAATTTGGTAAAGCATTTTTCTCAAGAGGGTGAATTGTTTATTGACAGACCTTTTAGGAGATAGTAATTTGATATCATCAGAAGATTTGAAAGATTTCGTAAAGCATGTTTTATTGGGAGATCGACAGATTTCGTAGAACATTGTTTTATTGGGAAATTGTTTGAATTGGAATGAATGGTGGATGATTTCCGTGTGGATGCGTAGTTTGATTTATCGCCGTTTTACCTGGCAATGATAGTCGTGACGAGGATTTCGTAGATCGTATCTCGTACCGAGCAGGGGGGCTGTTTGGGGTGCTCGGCAGAGTATACTGTCTATGGGGCCTCCGGGGGGTACGCGGATGAAATGTGTTGATGGGCATGCTGCATGGCGATGGTTTTGCCTACCGCATGTCTCTCACTCTCTAATCAACCAAGGTCTTGAGTCAACCTTCTTTCTCTTTCGGCCTCTGACGGGCTACCGCACCCAAACAAGTAGTAAGTACGGACATGTGAGGTTACTGGGTAGAGAGAGCTCGGAACGGTTTTTCATGTGAAGACACAACAACAACAATGAATGAAGGTCGACCCGTCCTGCGCCGTTCGGTATAAAATGATAAATGCGAAAGATGGATTGCGTAAAGATCCAGAGGGGTCTTTTTCGGCAGTGGCAAAGAAATATGCAGCCACACATCGCAAAAAAAAAAAAAGTTGAGCGGGATACCGTAGGAAATAGAACACCGCCTTCTCTGTTGTTGCAGGCAGGTTTGCTTCCACAACCCGGGAACCCAACCCACTCTTGTATTTCGGCCTACAAGACTCCAATCGACGCAAGCACCGGTAGGAGAGTGCGTGGCAGATGCCGTGACAGCACAACTCCACTCTCCTACGACATCTATGTACAGTAATACTGCTGTCATTGTAGCACCATGTGGAAGATCTCCGAGGGGTCCTCCTGCGCGGTAACGACAACATGGCGAGAGCTCTACGTGTGTGTACCTGTCGTCGACACATGTGGCAGCCTCGCGACACACGAACGGATGTTTGCATCGCATTGTACTTTGGTTCGCCGTGGCAGGAAGTATCCCATCCAGTTAGGTCTCGTTGCCGTAGTACGCGGACGTCGTTCGGCGTCTAGTCCATCCTGCTGTAGCAAAAACACAGCAGTAAAGCCGAGAATCTCACGGCTGTATCTCGACCTACGAGACTCCAATCAACAAACCAGCACTGGCAGAAGTGCGTGGAAGATACTGTGACAGCACAACTAAGTCGAAACTCGTACGACTTCTATGTACAGTCGGCGTCTGGTCCATACTGCTGTAGAAATACAAGAATCGAGCCATTTTTTTTTTTTTCTAATAACAACAAATGTATCACGTCACGACGACCATCCTGTGAGTATATATAGACTTAACTACAATATGTCGGAGGCCTGAGACCCAAGAGTTCAACCATTGTTGCACTCTAAAAGCAAGACGTTTTTTTTCGGTGCATCAGTTCGCGGTCGCCTTGAGACTTTTTTTTCGCCGGCTGTTGCCCGCTGCAGCGGGCCAGTCTCTGGATCGCATCGCCCCTGTCGCGAGCTCGAAACTCCAAAGGCGAGTAGAGTTACAGCACGGTGAATGCACGCAACCACTTTTTCAGTCATTGAGCTAGACGTTGCGGTGCGGTAAATCGGTTTTAATTGTTTTGAAATGGGGTTCAAACAATTTTTTCGGCCATCTTCGCCGACGTGGGCGTGCCACTCTCACGATCACAGCGCCCCTGTCGCGAGCTCTAGACTCCAAGGGCGAGCCGAGTTGCAGCACCGTGAAGTACGGGTAAATATCGTGCATCCGGGCGCGTCTACGCAAGGGACTTCAAGGGGCTGTGATCTCAAAAGAATCACGAAGCTCATTGGACGAGATTTCGGAGAACGTCAACTCATAAATCATGACACATACATACTTGAAGTACAAGCATATACAGTAGTAGTACCTAGCACAGACTTTTTTTTGCAGCATGGTCTCATCTGTAGATAGATATCGACAGACTGTCCGTACTAAGTCGTGTGTGTGCGTAGTTACCTAGATATGGGTGCGCGGATGCATCCGACTGTTGCTGTATATTAGTTTCCCATATGTCACAGAAGTACACCTTTTTTTTATGTAGTAAAACCATGTGAAATTTATTCCTTATATTTTCCCCTGTCACCCATCCGATATCCACTGCAAAGGTGCACTGCGAGTGTTCCGACGCAGCGACTAACGAGGAAGACCTGGCCGACGGGTGCACGGGCGAGATCGTCGAGGACGATCTGATCATCAAGGATTGAGACTCCCCGCCGCTGCACTACCAGTGCGCCCGCCGCCGGTGGAACCAGACCATCAACGAGATCCTCAACAAGACCGACGAGCACCGCGACCTGGGAACAACCCACGACAAGGAGTCTTCCCAGCCCTCTGCCACCGTCCCAGCCGCCCTCGCCGACCTCTAAAGTAAGACGCGTGTTTCCATTTCAGAGACAAGTAAACGTCTCAAGTTATTCAAGGCACATTTGTTGCCACCTTCAACTGGTTTTCGCCAACTACCAATAGATAGAGTAAAGATATCACCCATGTCTGACAATCATTGATGTCGGCCGACGCCAATTCATCGGGTAACTCGTTCAGCAGCCGCATCTCAAAATCGCCAAACACGATCACATACTGCACGTACCAAAGTTCCACACCCAGCCAGAGTAACACACCCTCAAGGAACGTACAAACAACTCCAACTCGACGACCACCTTCAGCTCGTCGAAATACCCAACGAAGGTCGCTCACCCAACCACGGACGACGCCTGAAACTCGAACACCACAAACCTGTCCGGATAACGCGCAACACGCAGACCTAGCAAGATCTCGCAGACGAAGACGTGCTGAAATACTAACGGAACGTCGACGTCGCAATGCAAACAATAACACACCACACGACTCAGACCCTGAACTCGATATGATACGTCAACATTTTAGCCAAATGAGGAATCGTGCACCAAGGTTACCGGCACCCAGCCTAGACAGCCATCGCGGTTAGTTATGCTAATGACCAAATCCGCCTTGGAGTGCAAGACATTGACTCGCAATCATTCGACTTCCCCTCGGCACCTTTCGAGCTAAAACACATGACGGATGGATTTGGATGATCCACAAAATATCACATGTTCTCACTGCAATGCTCAACTTTGGAAAAAAGAAAAGAGAATAAATTGTTGTAACAAAGGCAAGTCGTGTATTCATCCTCTCAAATCTATCCCGCACCATCTTCTGGCGCTGTTTGAAACTACTAAATTCATTTCTGCTCAAAGAAGGTACAACGGGCTTGTCGGATTTACTGCATTAGGCGCAGGCGGTATTCAAAAAAGGACATGGACTGAACCGCCAGCCCCTTCAATGCTCACCTTGCATGGACGTGCTTACCGCCGCATATTTGACCTCCAACAACACTATGAGAACTATTCCGTGTCGAAGAAATCATCGCAGCTAAACGAATTTTTGATGCTCAGATAAACATCCACTTTCATGCCTCCACATTACCTCCTCCCCAACAACCTCTTTCTTCTGCTTTAAACTTACGTTATACGGTATCATCTAGGCATTATGACACGTACACGCTCTTACATCCATCTCCCCAATAATTGCATTCTGCCGCCAGCGCAGGCACCCTACCGCCTGCACCATCATCGACATCATCGCGGCCATCACCATCGCGCTTCAACATTAAGAAGATCGAGACCTGACAAGGCTGCAAACGAAACCATACCTTCCGCAGTGGTAATCGGCAATAACCACCAGGACCGTAAGGGGCAACGATGACCCGAGGCGGGAGGCGTCAACTCTTTCTCCGTCAACTAGCACCCACTTTGTCTGAATGTTGTAGGTGTTCGACTCCTTTCACCGCATATCGGCGTCATTGGAGGGGGACATAGAGAAGGGCGCGACATTAGAGCGGATCGACACTGAAGAAGTTAGAATATGACCATTCGAGCGGGACGACACTGAAAAAGTTAGAATAATAGCTCCAGAACATTAGAGGGGGGCATTAGAGAAAGGCACGACACTGAAGAAGTTTGAATTTGAGAGCTAGGCGGCAACACACCATCAACTACCGGCAATACCGTCGAACAATTGCAGTGTTCGTTCTTTCTTTGGCCCCTTTGGGGAGGATATTGGCCACCGCAAAGCCACTTAGAGAACGTTTCCTGAGAGTGTGACTACGTTCTTACCGGCGCAAGAATGGGGAGGCGACCGTAGCTTACATCTCCTTTTCGTCCGCACCGGGTGAAGCTAGACAACAATTCACGTACACGCGACTCTTTCGGCTTCATGTTACACCGGGAACGACACATTTCTCGGATACAACGCGAAAATCTTCACGCCGTTCATTCGGTCATCCTGCGGCTTCATGCCCTTGGTATGCTGTGCACAGCCTTCACACCTTCCCTTTAAGCCTACTGCTGAGGACGAGGGCGCCTCTGCGCCCGAAGTCCGGAGCCCTTGAATATATAACATGATAAAAACACACACAGAAAGACTACCCATTCGAGATATTCCCACAGTCGAACGGGATGTGGTGGGTTGATACAGTAGAATATGTAGCAATCGTACAATGATGTGCATAGATAGGTCGACGGCCCATGACGCTGCTTGCTTTTTTTTTTTCATTGCAATCTACCGTCGACCATAGACCCCCAACGGTGTGGTAAGTACAGTTGAACGGTTGAGGCTTCCCACAACGGTGGGTCAAAATGTGTTGGACTACGGTCTACTGTAGTGGGGTAATTACCGCCTAGAATTTTCCGCCTGCACATACATGGAGTGTGGACGCAGCAGGCTACTATAGTCTACGTGCTGTACCTCCTATATAGAGAACAGACAGTAACATCAGCCACTTAGCCGTTTCTCGGTCTTGTACTCTGTTAAAGAGAATGTACGATTGTTACAAGGCTGCAGGCTGCATAGAAAGCAAGTGAAACAGAAGCGACAAGTAAGGCAACTCGCCCGTTACCTGCTGCTGCTGTTCACGAACGAACGCCGGCAACTCGTAGGGCTCGGTCCTTGCTCTCTCCACCCCCCCTGTTTCTCGAGGCGTTGTTTCGAGAACGAGTTACTGAGCCTTATCGATCAA
This sequence comes from Ectocarpus siliculosus, assembly GCA_000310025.1. Classification (NCBI taxonomy): domain Eukaryota; class Phaeophyceae; order Ectocarpales; family Ectocarpaceae; genus Ectocarpus; species Ectocarpus siliculosus. The sequence goes on from FN648456.1 coordinate 101,174, forward strand.
AAATACAAACACAGTAGTCTAGACTATATATTGGATGGAGTCTTTTCAGCGAGTGAGTCTGTTTTTAAGTCTATACGCCAATTCAATGATTTAGTCTAGACTGATACCCCAGCTGGTGCTAAATACCAGATGTACATAATAATAAGCACAAGAACGTAATGACATCTCAGTTATCCTTCGAATATGTATGTACACACACCGTAGGGATGCAAGAGAACACACGGGGGTGGGTTGTTGTTCTTGTGTTCACATTGCAACCGTTCCGGTCTCCGCTTGGTACCTTCTATTGTCCGTACTGGTCCAACTGACGCCGACGCCTTCCGTGGTGTGCGATCGATTTTCAAAGCGTAATTTCTCCCCAACCAGGAGTGTGCGAGCGCCACAACTGATACCTCTCAGGAAAGCTCTCGATGAGATATTTCCAAAACCAACCACCCTTTTCGACAGCGGGACCCTCCTGGTTATGGATAAAACACGCTTTGGAAATCGATCGCACCCCCGTGCGTTCTCTCGCGCACATTTCAATACATTCCCTCCCTCCCTGTGGTTCTCTGCTGACTGGGTCAACGACGAAATTATCGGGGGAGAATCCCTCCGTTATGTCTTGTGCCAAATAGTGAACATTGACAGGGAACACGGCGCAGTGCCGTTTGACTTGCTGGTTTTGCTCTGTAGAACGGGCCCACCATAAAATTAAGAAACTCAGCTCAATCTCGGCCACAACCTAAGAAACGCCACACCAATAGGAAACATGATCGTGCGATACCCGCCAGATACAAGAAACAAGGGGTTGCAAGGGGAGCGTGTCCAATAAGAAACGTCCCACTGATGATGATGCTGCTGCTGCCATGCTCCCTACCCCTGCATAGCTCATGTATATATTTATTGGTAGGGGGGGGGAGGACATTTTCGCGGCGGCCCCCGTGCCGCCGCGCCGCCGCGGGCTGCGAACCCACCACCCACTGCTGCTGTAGTATTGTGTTCGTTTCTTCGCCAAAAACAAGAAAATAATCAAACAAGAGAAATCAGCAGGTAGGTGCGACGGCCCAAAGGAAAAAGGAATAAGAAATCCGGTTTAAGAAATTGGGCCGACTTCGGGTGGTCCTTCTGCCCAAAACAAGAAGGTGAGGCTTGACCCGATTTTGACGTTTCTTATCTCCGGGCCCGTTCTGTAGTTGATGTTGTAGATATATGATTTTCGGAAAATATGTGGTATAGTCTATTTGAAAAACCACACGGAAAGATTATTTATTATTATTGCAACTAGAATTTCCAATCAATCAAGTTGAATTGTGATAGATCAAAACGCGACCAGTAGTCTATGTATGTATGTTATCTTCGGCGTTGCCTCTCTGAAGCAAACTGTTTTATTTTTCAGTTTGGTGCGTTTTTTCGGTATGGATGGCTGATGAAACCCCCCCAAAAACCCAACGATTTGATGTTCACGGGTCCATCACATCGGTGGTGGTGCGGTTGCTGCAAAGTGGACCCTGAGATTCAAAAACTTACGTAGTACAGAGACGATGTACATAGAGTCCGATCTTCTCCCGAGCCACTATATTTCTCGTAGGAAACAAGGAAGACGTCGAGCGGGTGTAGAGGAGAGAAACAGCGCGCATGATCGCACACGGTCGCGCAAGCCTGGCGTTGGCAGCATGCTTGCACATCGGCGCGCCGTAATTCACTCAACCCCGACACACTTATTCTGCACCGAACCAACACAAAAAACACGACAAGCCTACTCTTTCTGAAAAACCCAACACGTCTGTCTTTGAAAAATGCTTCAATCATGCATACTACGTAGCATCCGAACAAACGACCAACAACGTAGCAATAAACCATTCCACCATCATCCTCAAGCGCACACCGCGTCGTCTTCTTGTTGTATCGACGGCCCCAACTGACACCAGCGGAGTGAATGAGATACATTTTGGTAACGCAGTTCGATCTAGCACGGAAAGCCACCTGCAAAACGCTGTGATGCCCTCAACTTCCTCGTACGTTACAAAAAGCTTCACGTTAAGAGTGGTAGGACAAGCGCTGGTCATCATGGGTGAGAACGGCTTGATTAACCTTCAACAACTTTCTGAAGCTATTTGATCATCTGCTTCGCGGTGACGATGGAAGATCCGCCGTTTCCCTCCCTCTCTGTGTCGAGCAAGCCTCTTCTTGTTGCTCTTAGCCACCAAAGGGTTTGGCACAAAGTTTGCTGAGCAAGGCTTGCTCCATGCCTCTCCTCTCTCCGTGTATCATCGACGGTCCGGTGTGTATCCAGCTGCGGCGTAGTATTGTTGTGTTTACTATAGTAAGTGTTATTTAGATCATGTGATAGCTCTGTAGCATTTTTGTGACCACGCGGACCGAGACCTATATGTAATTAGATTTGGGGAATAGCAACTGACATTCGAGCATACTGTGGAGACAACAATAACATCCACCAAGGAACGAAGAAAATTGGAGTTACCGTGAGTCTTCCCTGCCTCACAAGCATCACTCCACTTGTCACCCATCACACCGAACCAACACAAATATATTTTTAATGGTACAGTACTGCGGTACCATTCATTATGTTCACTTGCCTGAAACCCAACCGTTGGACACAGCAGGGAACTAGAGTAGTTACGCACAGTACACACGCCGTATGAATGTAGCAGTAGCAGTAGCAGCAGCAGCGCTACTTGGGCACACAAACAGAACACGCATGCATGGGGACAAACAGAAAATGGAAGAGGGTTTCTTTAAAGCAGTAATAGAGGCCCCCCGGCTTAAATCAGACCACCTTCGCCCGCGAGCAATCGCAACTCCGAATGAAGGAGTGAATAGTAAAGGAATAGACACGACGACAACAAGATGCAGTGGCGATCGAGATCCTCGTTCTTGAGATGCTGACGAGAGCTTCTGGCTACTGCTGCGCTACGTTGAATGCACGTGCACGCTTGCGGTGCTCGTGACAAATTGAATTATTGAATGTATTCACCGTAGATTGCACAAGATATTGCACCGCCCCCACCCCCGCATGATGAAATTGGGGTTCAAAACCACACGGACGGGTCCATTTCGTGATGGTGTGTATGATGTCATATTCTGCTGGGACCCACACGTGGAATGAATAAAAATGAATCTCATCCCATCTCTGCATGCGCTGTTTATGCGTTTGTACACCTGGCACATTTCTACTGATGATGCAGGATGATTATGACGCAGCAAGGACCTTTGAGATTCATACGCAGCAAGGACCCTTGAGATTCATAACCTGCCGAACTTCTGCATAAAATCGAACGATGGAGAGTGCGCATGAATGCACACGGTGGCACAGTGCTGGCCTATGCACAATGCTTGCACTTTTTCGGCGGGCGAACCGTGCGCGTTTTCGTCGTATCATGCGTTGTTAGCAATAGGTAGGTCGAGTTGACAACTCATTCAGCCCACGCACACATTCATCGACTAAACCACCACTACTGCAATGAATAGACATACATGATGATGCCGTTGCGTTTGTTACCACCAAGCGGACACTGACAATTCGATTTTTTCCCGAGATGGGTCAACAAGAAAACAAGATCGGTGAAGAGGAGAGAACCCGCTCACATACACTTTTGTGGCGCGTGCTACTGCTCTCGGAGGGTTACGAAATTTGGCGAGGGCCCACGAATCACGATGCCTACCGAGGCATCCTCAAAATATCGCGAGGCGTGCCCTGTTGGGCGACATCGGTCTGTTGGCTGGTGTCAATCAGACAGTAACAATCGCTTTCTCCGAACCTTGCTCGATCGAGAAGACAAACAGAGCGATGAAGCGCGGTGAAGACAAGAGACTGCAGTATATACTGTAGCGCGCATGGTCGCAAATGGCCGCAACCTTGTGGCGTACGCTACTGTACGCCGAAAAAAGTCTACGAAACTGTGCGAGGGGAGGCATACTCAAGATATCGCCGGACGTGCGCCGTACTGGAGGTCGACCCAGGTCTGTTGATTCTGCCTCACAAGCTCACCATGAGATTCTAACATTATCCCGAACAGAGCGATGAGGATGGCAAGGAGATGAACCAGTGAGGAAGACGAGAGAGAAACAGCGCGCATGGTCGCACACGACCGCACACTTGTGACTTTTGCTACTGCACGCGGAAGTCATTCAAACTTGACGACTGGCCATGATTAGCGATGGATGCCCTATCGAGGCATCCTCGAGATGTCGCGAGCCATGCGCCATAGGTTGAGATTGACTCTTGAGACACGGTCGGGCAAGGGTGGGGGAATGGGAATAAGAGGGTCGGTCTGCAACAAAAAAGGATCTAGGTCGGAGAGACTGAAGCTTACAGCTTTCAGAATTTCACAAGGAAAGGCTCTTTCCCGCCGTTTTTGAAATCTACAAATGCGACATTTGATCCCGTTGGGTTTTCGTATCATCAGTGATGCATTAGATAAGAAGACTGGTGTACAGCGTGCGCGGTAATCAGGGTATAGCAGTCGGTTTTTATCAGGTTTTAGGTTGTTTCCTGTCTTGTTTGGTGTGGTGGGCAAACAGCAAAAAACAAGAAAAAACGTTTTCAACCGATAGAATGCATGCATGGATGGATGAAAGAAGAACACCACTATCTTTCTGTGTAGACTAGAAGCACGACGGACGAACTATTATCTCAATGCGCTTGCCGTCGCGATAGATGCGCACCGCTACCGCCATACGAACGAGCAGACTGTTGACAAACCTGACTACGATAACCGTACGACCATTGCAGCACATTCCGACAATAACAGCAGCAACCGCAGCAGCAGCCGCATGTGTACAATGGTCACTCAAGAACAAACGCAAAAAAAAAGCAAAATGTGGCGCGCAGCCCGCAGGACCCTTTTTCGCTGTTCAACCGGGCCGTTCCCATGGCGAAACAGGCAAGGAACAGTCAAGGCCGACTCTTGCCGGCCACAGGAAGCGGAAGTCGCTCAAACTCGGGGACGGCTCATGACTTGCGATTCCACATCGAACCATACTCGAGGCGCCACGAGATTTGCACTGTAGCTCGAGATCAGCATTTTAGACCGGGTCGGGCAGGGGTGGGGCATGCGAATGAAACTTCCACGGATAATGAACGATGAGACTGAAGCTAAAGCTTCAAAATTTCCCAAGCCTTGGACGTGTCAGTGGGCATGGTACAATAGGATATGGTGGTGTGTTGACAAGTGGAATGGACGGGGTGCGAGTAAAAAGTCCGGGGCGCAGTCATGAACATGGCAAGTAAACACCCCTCCCAACAAAAATTTATGGTGGGCGGGTGGCTGGGGGACCCCAACAAACAAAGCATGAAAGAAAAATGAAAAAAGAAGATCAAAGCCATGTGAGCCAGGCGCGACAGGCTTGAGGGAGGAGGCAAAAGAAGCATAGAAAACCCACCGTGGTCGTCGCTCGCTCTGGGCCGCTGGAACATGTCACATAGTACTGCATGTCCAGCATTAGGTAGGGCCCTAAGTCCATTGTTTGAAAAAAAACAGGTAGCGCACATTGCCTCTCATGCAGCAGCCGGTGCACGGGTAGCCCCTTACTCAGTAAAATGCAAAACCACTGCGCTTGACGTAGTTTGATGTTGTTGGGACCCCACCGGCGAAAGGCGAGAGAGAGACAGGTAGACTAAAAGAAGAGAACGGAGAGAAGACAAGGCATTCACTCTCGAGAAGACCCTCACTCACTCTCGTCCCTTTGGCCCACCGCAGGCTGTCAGACATCAATCTGTACCGAACGGCGGTATCCGAAGTGGGCTCAGTAACAACAAACACAACAACCACAAGTCGCCGAGTTGGAACTAGACTAGAGTAGTGCGGACTTTCATCCTTCTGTGACGAAGTGAGAACAGAAATCATGACTACACGGACGAACTAGTAGTCCGTCCGCGATTGATGTGCACCGCTGCACAAGAGGAGCAGGCTGTTGGTTGTCATTCCTCCTCACTTTCTGTTGTAAATAAGGTTGTGCTGCCATCTACCTTTACCTTTCCTTATCGCTCAAGTTACGACTGACTACGCAGCAGACTCAAAAAGCATCAACACCCTTATTCGATGTATGCCACCCATGCATGCATATGCCGCTTAGACTACTACGATGCGTACCACCCATGCATATGCAGCAAGAGAGAAAAAAGGCCTGTTGTTTTCTGTCTCAACTGTTGTGCTGCTGTTGCTTTTCATGTATAACGACACGCAGGCGACAAAGTAAGTGACGCGCATCGCCTTCTGCGCGACGCGTGCACCCCACAGCGACAGACACGATAGCCTTCAACCTCTGAAGCAATTCAGCAACAGCAGCATGGTCACTCAGAAAAAAAAAAAAACGATTGTGGCGCGCAGCACGCAGGACCCTCTTTCGCTGTCCAACCGGCCGTTCCCATGGCGAAACAGACAAGGAACAGGCAAGGCCGAGTCGTGTCGGCCACAGCAGGTGGAAGCTGCTGAAACTCGGGGACGGCTCATGGTTTGCGATTGCCTACCGAACCATACGTCGGGCGCCACGAGGTTTAAACTGTAGCTCGAGATCGGCATTTGAGACAGGGTCGGGCAAGGGGTGGGCTATCCGAATAAAAGTTCCACCCACCCACGGATATTGAAAGATGAGACTGAAGCTTAGACTGAAGCTAAAGCTTCAGAATCATGTCACCTTTTTCAAATCCCGATTTGGTTTTGGGTCGTCCTGTTTTTAAGTCCTAAGGATTCGACGGGTTCCATAACTTTTCACCCATTCAACAAGAGAGTTTTTTGGATCTTCCGGTCTTGCAACCAAATCTGAATGTGATTTCGTGATCTATCTTATTCCTACCCAAATCCCGGTCGCTACAAAAAACGAACACGTCTCGTTCGGTTGAATTGATTGCTGCTGTCGGTCGCGCAGCAGTAGACACAAAACCGACGCTGGAACACAGCAGCGAAACAACGAAGGAGATAAATGGAACAGCATGCACATCCTTGTCCAAACACAACATGAAAACGTTGATTGGCGCCCTCGCCGCTTTTCCGGTGCTTCGTGACCATTCTAGCGAGATTCTCCATTTGTCCTGGAAAGCAAAGAGTTCTTGCCTAAGCTCAGGTGTGGCGACCACCACCGCGATGCCTTCATTCTTCGCCAACCCCGGCGCGACCTACTTGCAGCGAAGAAATGAATGCAATATTCACAAACATCATGCGGAACCTCGGCGCGGGAATGACTTGCACACCTTCCCAAGGCATCTTACCGCAAGGAGGGGAACGTGGAAAAACGGCCTTGGCCTTGCTGGGAGGATGGTTACTCTCCGCGACACCCGATTACTTCAATGCTCGCGATCTTTGACACCAGTAACATGATACCCACCGCATCATGAGCGTTCACAACCATGTCTCATCGGATATATTGCGTGCAAACAGAGGTACTGCGACCAACCTCTCCCTTATATACCTGCTCTGCCGATGCAAAACAACCAGCCCCCTTATATTTTGCTGATAGATAGGGATAATATATCTAATAAAATATCGCCCCGCTATCGCCCCGGGGGGGAAATTCAAGAAGGACGCTCTCAACGCACCCGTTCTTCGCGAGAAGAATCTCGACATTCACCCTTTCCCCATCAACACAGGCCCTCGAACAAGGTAAGAAATGGTAGATACATCGGAGATCATTCTTCCCTTCTACCCCAATCGCCTCCGTCATCCTCGTTCCCTGACAATGGCAACACATAAATCACTAGGCAAATACGAACATGTGAAAAAAGGTCATACGCCATACAAGGGTGGGTGTGGCAACGCGAACAGACAGCGAGTAGAAGGGCACAATCGACCGCCGAAGTGATGACGGAATGCAACGGGGCCTCAAACCCCTTAAAAAAAAGAAGAAAAAAGACAGGAATTAACAAATGAGTAACGATGCCTTTCACTTCCAACCCGGGAGCCTCGCAAAAACAAGTCCGCTGCACAAGGGATCAAATGGTCCCTCCCCTCCAACACCAACGGTAGCGCACGGCTTCTTAGGACGCGCGTATGGCGGACCCCAGGAATCCGGTTGTGTTATTTGTCTCCCGCGCAAGGTGCGGAAAGTGTTGAGGCGAGAGGATCCGTCGGCGCTCGAAATACTGCTTACAACGAGACCCTCGCAGCTTTCGCGACGGCGGCGAAACCAACAGAATTCCTTCAGCCCCGCGGCGTGTGCTGTCTTGGGACATGCAGCGTGGCATACAAGGCCTACGGCAGTATCGTTTATTGCCCGATTCCTCCGTTCAACAACAACATATGAATGTTATCATAGAGGCAAAAATGAATGCCATGGCAGCGACGTTTCACACTCCACAGGAACGTGTCACTCCGCCCATAACAAACCGTGAAAGGGGGAGTAGTACCGGGAGTCGACACCATTAAAAAACTAGAAAGACGCAAGACATTTAGACCCGAACCCATCACAATCATGAACATGAAAACCAAATCGTGCAGCTCTTGTCGGTCAGTACAGCTTGACCACAGTCGGCGTTGCTCTTCCGAACATAGAGCACCCCGACTCTGCCCCCAGCTGGTTCCTACGACTTCCAAACACTCCAAGAGACACCTCCCTCCAAGAAGGAAAATCACGCCAACACAAACATCGTCCATCTCCACACCCACCCAAAAGCAAAAAAGATATCGACACTCACGGGGCCACCGCCGCCTCTACTACTGCCTTCAGCACCTTGTTAAAAATAATGAAAAAACACAACAGTCAGGTCCTATGGCCAGCATCTCCCGCAAGGTTTGAAGGGCGCGCCCCAAACCGTTCGACACATCCATTGTACACTGTCCCGCATACGCGTACCCTCACCCGGACCTAACTTACAAACCCCCCTCTCCATGGGTCACGCTCCGTGCTACCCGCCCGCCGATAATTGTTTGCCTACACAACGCCCCCTCCTTACTTTCACGCATTTGCTTCCCCCCCATCGAGTGCTAGAGGTCGAGCACCCTCTCGTGTCGCGGATGGCATCCCCCCCCCCCCCCTTTCCGCCGACAAGTTTCTCCCCTCCTTGCCCTGGCCATGCTTGAGCTGCAACTGCCCCCATCCGTCAAGCAACCCTTGCGCCTTTTGTTCGCATCTGTCGTCGGTAAGTTGTTCTCCACAGGTACGTCTGTGGCCACGAACATAGCACGACCACCTTGTCGCCCCTTCCAGGCCAACGCGCAAACGTCGCACCCACGCACAACAGCACCCGCAAGGAAGGCACGTGAAAGCCACCGGCCTGCCGCGTGTGGTGCATGAACGCATGGGCCCTGAGCGTCGAAGCCCCTCGTCAGCTGACGATCGGCGAATAACAATGTAGTTGCTCCAGCTGGCACCGAGCGCCGACGTCACTATGGCATCGGTCCAAGATGTCGTGCCCTCCACTTCACTTCCACGCTCATCGTCCTGTTTCACGCCAACACGAGACAGCAGGATCAGTGTCCACGGTCTCTCGACTCAAGTTGGTTCTCGTTGGTTGGAATATGTAGGCGAGGGAAGACGCATGTCTTGTGGGTGTCTCGCGTTCATTGACGGGATTTGGTTTCGCGCCGAAGCGGGGGTAAGAAACAAATAACAACCAACGTTCAAGAACTGGAAGAGTAATGAGAGAACGGCCATGATGAACCTGATGACGGTGAACGCAAAGTCGTCGATTGCGCGACGTTACTTCTAAGTGTGTCCTGGTTTCTTGCGGGGAGACACACGTGAAGGGCAGCTCCAACTTCCCCCCATGAACGTTCATTCACAAGCTGGGAACGGCCAGTGCTTTACTCACTTCTCCCCTCAGGTCCCAAGTCAACGGTGACGAGCATCTTCGCTGGTACCCTGCCACCGGCCTGCAATAAACAAACAAACATGAAAAAATAAACAAGCGGAAGCTGACCATGTCAACAGAGAACCACACAACGTCCGTGAGGTTTGGGGAGCGATGGAAATCACGAGGGAACTAGGGGCAGCGGAGCACCCACAGAAATGCACAGGAGCGTGAGAACGAGTGCGAGTGTGAGTGCTTTCGTTAAAAAAAACAAGGGTGGGAGAGACCATGGCGGGCGTCGTTCTGCCGCGCGAAGGTACCGAGCCTAACAAGCACTGGTTGGCCGACACGTGTACGCACCTTCGTAACAGGGCAGCACGGACTACACGATGGAGGGTAGAACAGACAACGGCACACATACGAAGCACCAAACCTAGCCCACGATGCGCACCCATGACGGCAAACGATCAGAAAACGCACCATAGACTCTACTGCTGTGCGTGAAGTGTGCAGATCGAGCTTGACGACGAGTCGGGTGCATCGTAGCAGAGCGGAAAGGCAGCGGTTTCGGCACTCGACTGTATGTGACGGGGAAGCAACAACAATCACTACTGTACTGCCACACAACCTCCGCTCGCGACGAAAACAAGCTTCGAGAAAACTGCAAATCCCCCGAAAAAACAAAACACATACCGGGGAGGGGGCATCAGCTTCGAGCTCGTCGTACGTAGGCGGCGCGTCGTCAATTGGCGCCGTTGCCGCCGATGCCATCGCCTGCTGTTTCGTTTTTGGTGAATAGCCGGCGGTTGCGGCCGCGGAGGGGCGAACACGGACAGCATCCTCCAAAGGCGGGGTGGGTGCTTCCACGTCGTCGTAGCAAAGGTCTTCGTCCACCTGCTGGACCTGCTTCACCTGCCGGGTGAGGGCCTGTGAGTCGGGGGAGGGGGCATCAGGAATGGGGGGGGGGGGGGGGGGGGGAAAATAAAAGGGGCCCAATTTGCCCGGGGGCCCCCCCCCCCCAAAAAAAAAGGGAGAAGCCCGGAATTTCCCCGGACCAAAAAAAGGAAAAAAA
>FN648456.1:112072-132916 GCA_000310025.1 Ectocarpus siliculosus
GGGGGGGGGGGGGGGTGGGAAGGGGGGGGGGGGGGGGGGGGGGTAAGTTAGAGGTGCCCTACTTGCCCTGGGGTCCTCGCATCCCTAAAATAACGGGACGATGCCGGAATTTCGCCGGACCAGACTATGGTAAAAACTGCAATATCGTCATCATCCTTGCGGTGCCAAACCGGATACACCATGGGTCTTGAAATTCCAACCTGTGCTTTCCCACAACAGCTGCCGTGGTTACTGCCCGGGAACGCTGACCGCTGGTCATCTGTAGCACTTCTCGCCCGTGTAGGCCACTTCCTTTACCCAAGCATGTAGGGTATCGTTCGTCTCGTCCCGGCATTTCCATGCCTCAATCTTCTCTCTTGTAACTTCTTCTATTTCCCTCAGCTCAGTCGTGTACACTATCCCTCCTTGTCGTGAAACGGACAGTAAGTACATCAACCCGGTCTCCGCACTCGGAGCCGCATTCGCAATTGAACTGGCCTTCGTCTTCGTCTACCTTCCTAATATTCGTCAACTACGTCCTCGAAGGTCCAATGTCTCCAGGCATAAATCTGACCCTCAACTTCGTCACTGCTCCGTCGTCCATGTTGGAACTCCTTGAACCCTTCTTTCAACACAATGTTTATACAAAAAAAAAACATTTCCCTGTCTTTGCCGTAGATTGGGCTCTCTCTCTCTCTCTCTCTCTCTCTCTCTCTCTCTCTCTCTCTCTCTCTCTCTCTCTCTCTCTCTCGAAAGCATTTGATATGGTTGAAGGGGGGAGGGGGGGGCGTCCATGCTGAAACGAAAACACAACACCGTCGTTGGATCATGGGTGGGAACATGTGTGTGGGTGTGGGTGAGCGTTCGTCCGATATACAATTCACGAGTACATGTCAACCGGGGTCACACAAGAGGCTCTTTGTTTGGCGTTTTCAAAGGACACAACGAGTCCATCTCTACCCATCACAAACAAAAGAGTCGAAAATATAGAATAGCAATGAATACACGGAGTCAGCGGGGGCTACCTGTATGCCACTTTTTGACCTTTTCAAGGACACAGCAAAGGATCCAAGAGACGGTCGAAAAATCTTAATCTTCTCACGGTAGTCCGGCCCATCCCCTCCGAAGTCCTACCGCTTCCAGACAATAAGTAAGTCAAGTTTTTGTGGTTGCGGTGTTCACATCCGTCCAAACTGACGCGACCCGGACGCAATCCGTGGTGTGGCCAGTGTTGGATATTGGGTATCGAATATCGATACAAAACTGATATATATCGACGATACGCAGTATCGGTATTGCCGGTTTCCACGCCGATATTTGTCGATACGAATCGGTATCGGTATCGATGTCGGTATTCAATATTCGATATTTTGGCCCCCTTTTTACCGGGGGGGGTCAGTTTCCCATCTGTCTACCCCCTTTTTTCGCTCCGGCGCCTACGCGCCTACTCCTGTCGCCCCCCACTGCCATCACAACCACACACCACACACACACCACCAGCCCCTGCCAGCCACACACCACACCAACAGCGCCTGTTTCTCAGCTCCTGAGAACCACATCGGTGTGCAACACGAGCCTTCAAGAATTCGGCTTTGTCGCCGGCGATAGCGTTGCCTCTGCCGAATGAGTAGCAGTCATCCCCGTTAGAGTCAGCTTGCCTCCTCACGTAGGTTTGGCGTTTCCCGCAGTTTCAGCACTACTACATTAGTGCGAACAGAGGCCGTACCTCCTGCGGACAATTTATTTATGCTGTGTGAACTTGGTTTTGGGACTTGTAATACGTGATGGCAAGGTGTGCTTGATTTCATGTCCGACCACTTGGGCGTGTGATGAATAGAGAGAGGTGATGTCGTGTTCAAGTTTGGCAAGCGTTTGATTTTCGCACATAATGTTTTCGCCATGTTTTTTCTTTTGTTTCCTTTTGGCTGTTGGGTGTCTAGAGTTGATACTCGCTCGAGGTGCTTTGCTGATTGTTGGGCACCCACAACTGGTGGATGGAATTTTGCATGCATAACTTTGAAGGTAGTAAGATAATATAAAACCAAGTGCTCGAGTTTGTTCCGCGTTTTTTTGTCATGAAATCCTGCTCGCAGCCGAGCTAGCACTGATTCGATCGCAACCGTACGGCGGTGTTATAGTGTGTACGTGTATACACACATGCACACTGACTGTAAAATGTAAAATATATCTGGTGGACACAGCTACACAACCAACCTGCCTCTTGCACGATGGAGTTTTGTATGCGCAACATCACACATCACAACGTGTGCCCGCTGTTGTTGTGCTCGTGATGTTCAACTGCACACACCTGGCACCTGGCAAACACCACTACTTCCATGCCGCCGGACCATGCGCGCACGTCTTGCGCACTGCTGTATACTTCAGATAAGGGTTTGGGTGTGCCAGGGTATGTGTAGTTGCGTAACGCTCGCTCTTCTTGTAACCTGAGGCCTTCAAAACAGCCGTATCGATATCTCGAGTATCGAGTATCGATATCGAGTATCGAGCCATTTTCGGGATATCGAACAAAATATCGGTATTTGTGTTTTTTTCTCGATACGATGGGCGTATCGTATCGAACCCTTCTGCCCGACCAATATCCCAACACTGGCACCTCATGTGAGTAGGCCAACTACCCGAAAAAAAATGGACAGCGCAGCCTCTAGACTACGTGTACGTATGAATGTGTATAAACTTCAACAGCAGTCTTTCATAAGTACAACAGGAGTCTTTATTCGAGGACAGAACAAGGGAGGGGAACGAGAAAGACTTCCAGAAATAAAATCGCCACACGGCAGCACATTTACACCTAAAACACGTTCTTGGTGGAAGTCCGTCGAAGGATAAACGCCTGCATAGAGCTGCTGCTACACACACGTTTGCTTACAGAGCTTACCAGAGTGTCCCTTCACACAACGAAAAACACATTCAAAAGAGCCGCGGCGACATACATTGGCACTCATTTCTTGCTTCCGGCAAGAAATTTGTTAGAAAATACACCGCCATGCGACAGGCACCACGTAGTAACTGCAACGTGAGGTGGGAGCGCTGGACGCTGGACAGGTGCGTACATGCCATGGACAACGAACGACCCCCTGGACCCCACACACGCGTGAGAAAAAAATCAGAAAAAAGAGGAAGGAAGTGGGTTGGAGCAAGAATAAGGCATGCTACGTACAGTGTCACACAGGCGAATGCTTGTGATATCTCGAAGCCGTGGTTGGCCTTGAGATAGAAGTGAGGGGAATGACACACGCGCCGAGGCTGGTACGAGTGAACAGTACGTCGGGGGTTTTTTTTGGAACTGTGTACACACACCACGAGCTCCGCATTTTTGTGGACTCAATAGAGCTAATGTGAGAGAAACAACAACAAACCAGACAAGGGCACATGCATATTAAGGAATAATAAAAACACACACAGAAAGACTACCCATTCGATATGTATGTGTGTTTAGGTTTTGCCACGGAAAGATTGAGATTTTTTGGTGTGGGCTTCCAAATCCGTGGATAAAAAACACACGCATGCCAAGTATGATACAGCAGTACATGTAGGGGCAAACGCAAGAAGGGTTGCACTTGTGCGGTGCGTTTCCCTAGTGTGGCGTGATCCCCCCTCTTCTCTACCAGATGCAGCGTCGTGTTGTGCATGGAAGGAAGGCCACTTCTCTCCGTCCCACCCGCAAGTTGGGGTGACGAGGGGAAAGAACATGACCACACAGCAGACAGCAGAGGAGGAGCGTATGAACTTTTGACCCGTTTTCCAATACTGCTGTTGGCCACTGCAAGTTCTCTAGCCTGGAGTCAGTATTGTAGTAGAGGCACTTGTCTCTCGAATACGTGTATGTATCTCTTCTGTCGCGAAGATGATGTGTGCTGTGGAACATTATTGCACGCCTGTGGAAAGGTGTGTGCCTGCTGCTGCTGGCCCCCTCTTTCTCTACTCCCTACGTCTTCATCATCCCAAATGCGTGCCCACCCGCTTTACTCGTTCACCGACCCCGAGTGGAGTCCAATTTCCAGTTGGTCTCTTCGGCAGCGTGGACAGAAAAATTTCGTCTCTCCTCTTCGGGCTGTGGGTTGGGTATTACTGCTCTCTTGCAACACAGGGAACTGGGTCTTACGGGCTGAAAGCAGCAGAAGACCACCAAGCAACGACACAAAATAAGAACTCGACACCCACGATGAGGGGGCGGGGTGTAGCCAAGCGGTTGCCAAAGAGCAGAGAGAACGAGAAACCAAGCAGCAGCGCATGCGAGGAGGGCATGTACGAATCTTCTCCTTCCACACGCACGATCTCTCCTTACCGATTTTTCTTTGCAGATGCTCCTGATGCAGCAGAAGACAAGCAGCGCACCGACAACAAGCCCCGCCACGAGCCCGATCACGAGCCCCGACATCTCTTCGGTATCCTGCCCCGCACCACCAAAGCAAACTTCAAGACAGTTGTGACGGATGGATTGTCCGTCTGCTCGCTCTGATCCGTTGTTGTTGGTGTTCTTTAATTAACCGTTGCGGGAGATATGAAAATCACCGAACCAGCAGCAGCCTCCGGCTTGCAGTAAAGCTTTCCCTCTTCCCGTCTGTTGTCTCAGCAAAACAAACCGTGGTACGGCAAGAAACTGGCTGCTCACACGATCGAGATGATAGGGTGAAGGTTCGAAGACAGAGGAGAGTGGTTGGTGGCTGGCGTGTCAGGGGTATGGGATTTCGATATTTCGGTAACCTGCCTGCGGGTGACGCTACCTCTGTGTGGCGCTGATTGGCGTCGTCAGAATCGGAGATTTGCAAGAATTTTTCATGCGATCATAGACTCTGCGGCGACACTTTTTCGTGACTTCCCGGCGCCTACGTCCCGAGCTAAGCTGTTGGTAGAGAGCGCACGCAGGAGTGTCGGCTATACGAGCGGCGGTCATCGGACGTATTTCAACAGCCTACAGCAGTTAGATGTGCGAGTTGTTGTGCCTGTGACTTGTGACGATTTGTGCACATAGGTAGGGCCACATTGGGTCTGTTGTTATTATTTTCCGGAAAATCTCGCCGTGGCCCCCCGGCCAAGAACCTGTAGGACCCCGGGGGGTAGGTTGCGGTGTTGGCAATAGGTGCTGTGGGTGTAGTGTGCAGCTTTGCATGCATGCGCATGTCCCATGTCCCAGCACATGTGGAATCCATAGCATAGATACTCTGGGATGGCGAAGTCCAGCGGCGATAGAGGGCGGGGCGGACGGAGGGGACGAGGGCGCGGTACATTGAGCAAGGGCAAGGGTGGTCGTGGCAGTGGCAGCAGCTCACAGCAGCGCTACCAGCAGACCCAACAGCACCACCCTGCAAGGATCAGTGTCAAGCCCCCAAGCTTCTTGGGGTTTCGAGGCCCTTCGGACCGCTTCGTAGAGGAGTCGCACCCGCAATTCCAGGAGATAGTGAGCAAGTGTTTCGCGGGTTTTCATGTCGAGGCGGCAGAGGCCTTCGATGCTAAGGTGAGACAGCGTACTTGGCTGTGTGTGACGTTAGATATCACCCCCCCCTCCGCGACAGCAGTATAATGTAGTACAGCAGTCGAACCTCTTATGGACGCACGTGGTTTTCCCATAAAAAAAGTGTCCCTAACCCTTATAGGGCTGGATCGCCTTTTGGGGACACTTTTTGTCCCCATCTTCTTTGCCTGCTTTACTGCGCGAAGAATGGCATGATTGTCTCCTCCTTTGCACTACTTGACCAGGGGGGTACCAGGGTACACAGGGACGACTCTAGTCTAGTATAGATGTTTTGTGGAGTGGAGGAGTTGAGGATTTTTTATTTTTTTATTTTTGTCTTCACTTCAAATCAGCGCTCACAGCACTAGTGCCGTTTACTCCAACCCGTGGTGACACAGAAGAGGATATGAACAGGTCGAATCGCGGGGCGATTACGCCGCGGGTTCAACAGCGAAGTTGCGCCGCGTCTGTCTACCCTTGGGTGGAAAGCGCTACTAGGGGCAAGCGCGGAAGAAGTACCTAGCCCACCGTTGATAGGAGGCACCGAGCAACCTAGGGCTTGAGTTAGAAGGTCTCGCTCTAGAGAAATATCTTGAAAACCTCCTTTTCGTGCCCCGTTTACCGCGCTCCCGCCAGTTGCTGTCTAAAATCCCTATCAATGGTCCTCTCACGAGGGGATAGTTGATAGGGATTATAGACAAGAGACGGCTCAAGTGGGAAGGCAGCTTTGCACTTACACCCAGGGATGGAACTGTCTGCACCATCCAATCAGCAGGCGTCGTTCGCTTTTTTTCTTACATTTCAGAAATTTCGCAAGAACGCCGAATTTTCTGTGCGTCGTAAGGGGGTTAAGGGGGGGAGTGTCCTTATAATTCAGGGGACTACAACAGAGGCGGTTTATGCGCTAACAGACGCGCATTGGGCTCTAGTACATTCGTTGCACGAAGAGAAGGCCAAAAAGTCGAAGGGAGATTTGTTTTTTTATATCAATTTTTCTGACTGAGCAACACTTGAACCAGGATGTCATGTGAACGCCTGAACGTTCGCGCTCACTTTCCAGAACTCTGGTCAACCGCACACTGCAACCACTCATGTGCGCTAATCTCATGTGTTTGCCGCGCGTTCAAGATATCAATAGGCCACCCCAAAACACGGCGTTGGTTAAAAAAAACCACACACTTTGACCTCTACATGTCGGGCGGGCAGAGTTGCCTGCAGCTCCCATCCTTAGCTCGCCGCTTGACTTCAGTTTTGTCGAAAATTGGTACTGGGTTTCGCGGTACTCCCCACCCTTTCCGTTCGCGTACAAGTAGGAGAGAACCTTCTCTAGGCTGCTGCGAACTTCGGCCTCTGTCATGGAAGATGTGATGCACGACTCTGGCCTGCCCCCATCATCTTCATCGTCAGAGGAACCATCATCAACCTCTTAGTTTGCGAGATTTCTTCTCCACAATCTCCAGTTCCATAGCTATCTCCTCCTCCAACACGCTAGGGTCGTCCTCTACGAATAGCCACATGCAGCAGCAGACCTCTCTGTGGCAAGTCAGCGGTCTACAGGGGCGCTGCGAACTGCTGGTTGAAGGGGGGTCCGCGGACTGCATGTGACACCCCCCTTTATAATATATTCTGCGGGGCACCATGTTTTCCAACAAAATAAGTGTGTTTATCCAGGGAAGTTTCCTTAATTTTGGTGTCCTTACGCGAGGTTCGACTGTTCTTTGACCGCTCGATTTCAAATGTGGGGTGGTGGATGGCGAGATCATGCAACTCGGGAAAGCTCGTACGTGCTCGTGACCTTTGCCTTCTGGCTCTTTCCCCCCCCCGTTGTGGAGCAATCGGAAAGTGTTTTTCCGGTGGAGCTGATATCTTCCGTCATTCATAGCTTGTGGATCGGCACGACCGACCATGACATACATGGAACGTGTTGTTTTTTTTTGGCACGTGTTTCTTTATGGCACGTGTGTGTGTACACAAATATTGCGGGCTGCTGCACTCGCGTACTGTATTGCTGCTGTTGTCACTGCTGCGGCTACTGTGCCTGCTGTGGCTGCTTCCGCAGATGGTAGGCGAGTTTCGGGCAGCAACTTCACCACCTAACTCGGTGGTGGCATTTGCATACCGTAGACTACGGAGTTTTACACTTTCCCCCCCCCCCCATTACCTTTTCGGCCTGGAAGCATGAGTTTATTGATTAAGCCCCAGGGTAGATCGTTTTTGACCAAAACAAAATATCCCGATCTATTTCCCTTATTTTCTGAGTCGATTGTGTTGTATCGCGGAGCACAATAAGCATGATATGGGACGGAAATTCACTTGCAGATCCGCGCTTCGACCGAGATTTAGGTGTACCGTTTGTCACTTGGCCCTCACCGTTGTTTTTTGGGGTGAAACGCTTTCGGGGGAGGGCTTCCCCCCGGGTTAGCGTTGGAAAAAAAAAAACTAACCCCCCGCGGTACGTCAATTTTTTCCCGGGGGGGAGTTGGTTTCAGAAAAAAAATCGGTTCCGTCCCCGGGGGGAAAACTCCGTAGCTTGCGGCTCCTACGCAGTGATGCTTGAAGTACTAGAGTACCAAGTAGTGTTTTCTTTTTATTTTATTCTGCCTCGTTCTCACCTCGCCCAGAGATTTCTTGCTGCGCGTGTGCATACTCCACACGGCAACTCTTCGGGTAGAGAGACAAGGACTACCTTGCCTACAAGGTAGCATACGTGTTCGTACTATTAGACACGGTGAGCCACGTGTAGAAATTGAACGAAGAAATGGCATGATGCACCGACCGGTGGCAAGAGTGTGGAACAAAAGAAAGCTGGCCCGCTCATGGGTTGCCAAGGGTGGAGCCTACAGCTCACCCGGGTTTGTCATTGATTGCTGCTGCCGGGCGACCGAATGTATTTATTGCATTAGTTGCTGCCTCAGGACTGATGGCAACCCACCACGCTCTACAAACATTACCTCGCGAGCGGGTAGAAGAAGATGTGCGACCCCCCCCCTGCAGGTGTTTTCGTGTTGTTGCATGCAAAGAACACCTCGAGGTGTTTTCAACGTACCACAGGGACGAAGAGTATACAATCTTCGACAACTTTTAAACATCGCTTATTGCGTGGAGAGTCTTGCTGTACCATACGGCAATTTGGCGTTGCACGCTGGCGCACCTTCCACGGCGCAGTTAACGTGTTTGCGAGCAGGAGCACCGAGGAGGCCGTGCTCGAAGTTAAATTGGTGGGGGAAGTGTCAAGTTGAGCTATTATAGCAACAGCCTCCGAAGTACTAATACTTTATACCAACAAAGCTACAAGGTTGCCGCAGTGCGTGCGTTGGGTTTCACTACTATAGACGTCCCAGGGAAGCCCACACAAGAACATGACAGAGGATGCCCGGTAGTAACCTACTCAAGGTTAGAGAGGGACCAAGAACACAAAAGTTTTTCTCGGCGCGTGGTCGTGCTTCACCTGTGTTTTTTTATTGGGGCCGGGGGGGAATGTGTGTTTCAGAGGGTATATTGTGGCCTGTTCCCGGCTTGAGTCCGAATCACGCTGTGATCCACGGTCATTTGAACGCACGCCCCTGTAAAGCAGCAACACTCGATAGTCCACCACCCACCACCTCCGTTGTACAGTCAGTGGTCCCCCCCCAAGACTGCTAATGATCCGCACCATCATCATCTCACAGCTTGGTCACCACTAATGAGATTGAATGACTCTCTTTTCCGTCGGCCTTCTGATTATCCACCCCAAAGCGCTTGACCCGGACAATACAACAACAACACCCTACAAACTACAAACGCTCAACACAGGTGCACGAGGAGGCTCGGCAGGCGTTCGATGGCCTCGAGGAAGGGGGCGTTTTCAGGGCGGACGTCACGCAGCCCTTCGGTCTCGGCACCAAGTGCGCCGTGACGTACGTGACGAGGACCCTCGCGGGCGACCCCGGAACCACGTACAAGTACCTCGGGTTGAGGTGAGTGCTAGATGATCCTCAGCTGCTGCTGCTGCTGCTGCTGCGGATGTTGCTGAGGTCGTTGAAGCCTTCGCGATGATGTTGAACTTGGTTTTGGCGTAAGGGTTGGGGGTTAGGGTTTAGGATGTATAGGGATAAGAAACCCCTTTGTCCCTTTCATAGATCAAGAATATAATCCTCGCAAAGGTGATCCTGCTGGGGGAGACTGTAGGCTGGCTCACTGTATCTGTTGGTTTGTTTTGCGGTAAAGCGGAGTCGAGTGATGAGGGGGCACTCGTCCGGCTCGTTTATTCACGCACGAATCGCAATCACCTTCCGGGTGAATGGATGTTGCTCACATGTCGTTGGGTGGGTTCGCGGTTTTGTTCGCCGCAGAAAATATCAAAGCCGGAGATATGTACCACCACATGGAGAACGTGTCCATCGGTGTTCGCGATGAATGATGTGTTGGTGGTGGTAGGTTAAGGGTCTGCAAGGGTAGATTAGACGGCTCAACCATGCGCTTAGGTATCGGGGAGGAGTGCATGGTGTGGTCGCTCCCTCCCATTACGTCACACCGCGACACATGCAGCACACACACCCGCGCATAAACACTTTTTTCAGGATGTTCAGTCACCCGTGGACGACGACGGCAAAGGAGGCCGATTCCGACGGGGGACACGGGTCCGGCGTCCCCTCGGCCCTGCGGCGGGTTGGCCTCCTGAACAACAAGCTGAAGGAACGCTCGCTGAGGCTGCTGAGAGCCCGGGGCGGTAGAAAGGGAAAGGCGCGGCGGGAGGGGGGTGAGGGCAATGAGTTCGGGAGCTGCGAGTTCAACGTAGCGCTCATCAACCGCATGGAGCCTTCCGATGACCGGCCAGATCTGAAGCTGGAGCCTACGTTCGGGCAGGACCGGTACGTTTCGACCTGCGGCGGGGCCGATCTTCCTGCGTGCTGGTGCTGTTTTGTCACTCGTATTTGTTTTTGGGGGGGTTGCTGGTGAAATGATGGTTGTGTTGCCCGTGTTTTAGGTGGATGACGGTTGTGGTGGGAGCGGTACGGGGGTGTGGCTAACGCCAACACCCGCGTACCCGTGATGCGGCGTGGTAACTTCTTGTTTGTGAAGGTGGTAACTTCTTGTGCCAGCCGTCAGCTGCGATCGATGCGAATCAAGGAAGCCCGATGCACAACCACGACCACCTCTTCACGCACGAACGAACGTCACAGATGCTCCGTCTCGTGGCACGCGGACTCCTGCCTGGAGCACTACTCGAGCATTGCGGTCTACCACGTGACCGACCCGGAGGCGAAGAATAAAAACGCCGACGCCGACGGGGGTGATGGAAGCCCTGCCGTCCCCGCTGACTGGAGGATCGCGCTGAGGGTGGAGCCTGACGCAGAGGGACCGTCGGCGGGAAAGCTCAAGCTAGCGGCGACTGAAGACAAGGTAGGCCACTGCTGTGCTGTGGGTGTGGCGGCTAGGTGCGCGGCGGTCTTCGGGTAGCAGAAGTCCGGGGGTTGGCTTGTGATGCGTCCGGAGAGCGAATAGATCGCCGTTGGCGAGCGGCGCTTGGGCATGTTCCCCCCTGGGAGGGTGCCTCTTGTCGATTCATTATTCTTTCTTGCTGCTCGTGACTGCTCGACGTAGAGAGAGGGTTTCATGGCGGGAAAATATCAAGCTGGTGTGTGGCGGCTGGCAAAACACGTAGTGAAACATAGGGGATGGGTGTCCCACCGTTATCCAAAGGCGCTGCACCCGCTCGAAACCCGATGCTGTTGCCACAGAAGCCGCTAGGCTGATCCAGTGAATCGCCGGGTGGACTCCCCCCCCCCGTTGTTTTCTTCCTTTGGCGCCGTTGGACCCTTATCCCGTTCCTTTTTGGGGGGTGAACAGTCGAGCAGGGTCGACCGAGCGCCCGCGGTAGCGGTGGCGCTACCGTCAAGGTCGGCCTACTTTCTACTGGACGACTTCAACCACCACCACCAGCACGCCGTCTTGGCGGGGCAATCGCACCGGTAGGAATCGGCTTTCTATGTGGAGGGTTCCTTGTTGGCTGCGTCGTTAGGCCGTCGAAAACGCGCATTGTGTTTGAGACCGGAGACTGTCGTATCCACTCCCAACCGTTTGTAACCGGGGGAACAGCAAGGGTCGTGCGTTTCGCTCAATTTAGGAGGCCGAAGTCATTAGCGCCCGTTTTTGTGTTTTTTTTTCTGCCCCCGTTTTTTTCGCAGGTGGTCTAGCACCCACAGGGTAGCCAAGAAGCAGGGGCACAGTTTCGACTACATCTCGGGAAGGTATGGGATACATCAAATGCACAGGAGTCCGTCTGGCCTCCCCGTTAGTCGATGTGTTTTTCTTCGTGTTGTATTGGGATGACGAACGCGGGCAAGTTGCTACTATTTACGCAGAGATCGCTTGTTAGTGGGAGCACTTATGGGGAGGATGGCTCAATCCTTCTCGCGTCTGTGTGGCCCCGGGTCGGGAGAGACCCTTCAGCTAGGGAGGCAAAGTCGTAGGGTAGGTCGCGAGCGACGATCGAAAGATTGGATGACTACAACCAAAAGCCAACCGCTCTACAGAGATGTTGTTGACTGTTGTTTGTCCGTTTTCGTCGTGTTGTAAAATGAAACATAAGGCACGTAGAAAAATTCGGAGACGCTTTCGTCGTGTCTCGCTTAAGAATAAAGTGGGGACACGGAGGTGGGTAATTTTTTTAGGGTCGGTGGTTACCTGTCGGTCACGTTGCTTCACTCGTGATTGATGGATTCATCTGAAACCCCTACAAAGAGCAGAATAGTGCTGTATCGTCAGCACGTGCACGGGATGAATGTAGATGGTTGTATAGAAAGTGTACTTCGTGGGACAAAAATCACTTTTCAACCCGTTGCACCAGCGTTAAGTCCGCACCGAAACGAAGACGTCACGCAAGGCTCACACGACGACGTGTCGAAGGCAAGCGACAAGCGCGTGCTTCCAGTGGTGTGTAGTTCAATCAGCCCCGGTAGCAGCAGCAGTGGCAGCAAATACGTCGAAGCAGTCCGTTCCAGAGTCTCACTTTGGACAGCATATGGGCTGCCTGCCCTCGAGATCGTTGCGCGACCAAGGGCAAAGGACACCCAAAAACAGCACTAGTTCATTCAACGTGTGTGCCAGCGTTCCGCTCATTCGGATGGGAAAGAGGCGTGGTATGTTGTGCACCCCCCCCCGCCTGGTTGCGACACGCCTTCTGTGTGTCCCCTCCGTGAGGTCTGTCTCCCTCCTGAGCTAAACTACCTCATCATCGCGACGGCGGCGGCGGCGGCAGGTGTAGAACCGTTCTCGGGGACGGGCACCGGAGGACCCTGAAACAGTGGAAGACGGAGCAGCTTACCCTCGCCGAGCTGGAATTCGAGTGGATTCGACAGGTACAGCAGCATGATATGCGGCGGCGCTGCGGCGGTGACATAATGTTTCTTCGCCTTTTTCGGATGATTTTTTTTCTTCTGTGCTGCTCCTCTGCGGTTTTCTGTGAAGAGGCTTGATTCGGTTTGGTGGTTGTCTCTACGCCTCTCGCTGTCAAGAGCACGAGGACGAGTGCGAGACAAGCAACGCAACAAGAGAGATCGATCAAATGTGGTTCGACATCGGGCTGAAGCGCTGCATTCCAACATCCCAACGCATGCCGGATTCTTAGAGGGCATAGAGTGCGTGCGTTTGTCGTTGTGTCAATCAGAGTCTCGACGTCCACGCCTTGTTTTTGTCTCCGGCCATGCCGCTTTAACTCTCTCCAGGTTGATCAGAGTCTGTGCAACCCACAACAAGGCAGAGAAAGAACGGCACTGGCAATGCACTTGCTTGTGTGAGACGCTGCCGCGCGAACACTTGCCCACCAATACTTCGATGAGTTTCCGTTGTGAAAACCGGCGGGGAATGATGTCTCGCTACTTTTCTGCATTAAGGCGCTGCCGAGGGCAAATTCCGTCGTTGTTGTTGGTTTCAATTTGATGATCATGCAACTTCAACAGAAACACTTTCGAGATTTCCGCTCCCTTAATTGGATACGTTTTACAGTCCACCCAAGCTTCACGTCTGCGGCACCACATCTTCTTCGCCGCAACTGCAATCTAAGAAAATCTCGATATAAGTCGTTCCTTGGCTCAACGCAGCGTCTGAGCGCTCATTAGTGGTGTCGTGTTTTTCTCGGCGATACAGTACACTGATATATGAATTTTCTTTTTCTTTTTTCTTTTTCTTTTTCAGTTTTATGTTCAGGGTCGTGCCCACCACGCCCTCCACTCCTGGTGGCACGGGCCCCTGCAGGAGCTGCTCCGGTTCTGGTCTCTCCTTGAGGCCAAGACGGCGGTTGTGGTGAACACCCTGCAGGGGGCAGCGGAGTCGCGGTTTGATCATCACCAGCAGCAGCAATCAGGTTGGTTGTTTGATCAGCAGCAGGAGCAGAATCAATCAGGTTCGTCGTTAGTTGTTGCCGATGTCGTCGAAGGCATTTCGGTGCCGGCGGTAGGGTTAAGTCGCGGAGGCGGTGGGGAGGCATTCTGCGCGGAGCGTCGGAAATCGCGCATGGGTCATGTGGTGACATCGTTTTTCGCGTACTTGTGGTTGCGTTGCCCTTGTCGACGATGGTGGGCGGTGGTGGTTGTCGCGCGGCGGCAGGGCAGGTGACTCGGTTGTGTGCGCCTTCTTTTGCCAAAAGCATGTTTTTCCCTCTCGAGCTTGCTTGGTTTCTCTCCTCCTCCTCCTCCTCCTCCTCCTCCTCCTCCTCCTCCTCCTCCTCCTCCTCCTCCTCCGCCTCCGCCTCCGCCTCCGCCTCCGCCTCCGCCTCCGCCTCCCACGGAACGCTCGACACTGGGGTGCAAGGCAAACGGAGGTCAGCGTCTTCGCCGTCGTACAATAGCGGACGTTCTACAGCTTTCGTCAGCGGCAGTTACAACGGGATTCGTTGGCGATAATTGTCTGCCCACCAGATGGAAAAGTCTTTCTGATCCCCCTTGTGTCTGTCCTTTTTAGAGCGGGTCGTTCACTCGCTGTCCACTGCTCGGTTTTTACCCTTTTTCTTGATCTTCGTGTACGTCGAGTCCGACTTCATCGTGTTTGTTTCCCGGCTGAACCGAACCGAAAATGTCGTTGCTTCCCGCTGGTCGGGTGAGTCTGCGAAGAGCATCTACACCCACAGCCCCACGCCAGAAAATCCCTTGCTGTACTCCCCACGCCGCTCTTTTGCCTCCAAATGCACGGCTTGTTCCCACAGGCGGGAGCGTTGTCGAGGCAGCGGGAGCGGGCGCGGACGACAAGCGAGAGAAGAAGGCCCGCCAGAAGCGGGCCAAGCAGAGGCAGGCCGTGGAAAGCCTCGGGGGGCGAGATGCCTACTCGGCCATCGCCGACGCGTTGGGGGACCGGGCGGAGAAGCGGAGGCAGTGGGCGGAGCGAGAAAAGGACAAGGTGAGAAGCGAACGCAGACGCTGTTGTCTTCCGTGTGATGAGTGACGGGAGTATCATCGCACCCCCTGGATCGATTTTGACAGCTCCATTGCTCGACGACCGAGAGGGTGCATCTATAAAACTCAAACGAGACGCTTCCGACGCCTCTACTTTATCCACCGCCACTCGTTCTTCATGCGGAGAAACTGGGATATTAATATTCATGTCACCAAAGGTGTCTGTGGATGTGATTTGATCGTTGGTTGGGCGGAGAGGAGCGGGCGCATGAACTGCCGCACCGCAGGCGGCAGGCCGTGCTAGACCGTCAGTTTTTCGACGACACCGTTCGCTGATGGTTTGTATTCGACCACGTGTTCGCGTGTGCCGCATCCTACTTTTTCTTGCCGACACAACCCGTTCTTTCTCTCTCGCTACAAGTTGGTGCGCATGTTTCTCTGCCAGTGTGGTTGTCGTTCGCCAGCAATCAATCTCTCACCGGCGCTCGCACCGCCCTCCACCGCCTTCGCCCGTCTCCCCCCGCTTTTTTTTTTTTTTTCTGGAGGTGTTCGAGCGGCTCCCGGCCGACTCCCGGCCCATGCCCTGCCCCCTCTCCCCTTCCTTGTCCTCCTCTGCCCACAGCGCCGTTTCGACCCCGCTCCCCCGCACCCCGGAGGCCCTGAGCGCTCTGGCCGACGCGGTGCTAGAGTGGGGGAAGATATTCTCCGGGGAAGATGGTGTTCGAGGCGGTGGAATTGTGGTGGCGGAGGAGGCGGGGGTGGGCGGTGGTGGACGAAGAGTCTCCGGTGGCTGCGGTGAGAACGAGAGCGGAGGAACCGGCGAGAAACCGGCAGGGGTGGCGGACTCCGGCGCCGGCGGCGTTGACAATGGCCCAGACGGTCAAGAACCCTGCGAGAGCAGCACCAGCGGCGGCAGCAGCCTTCCTTCGCCGCTGGTAACCTCCCCAGCCGGCACCGAGAGCGCCCGTCACGCTCCTCCCACCCCCTGGGAGACCGGGCGCTTTGCGCTGGAGATGCAAGCGCCTTGGTCCCGCCGTCTCCTCGACGGGGAGAAGACGGTCGAGACGCGGGGATACCCGCTCCCGGAGGGCCTGGTCGGCCGCTCGATCGAGGTCCTCGAGTCCGGGCGGGGCCGGGACGGGGTTTCCGGCGTCGGTGACGTCGTGGAGGCGTTCTCTGCCGGGCTTTCGGTCGTCGGGCGCGTGGTGTTCGGCGGCACGGAGGCGTACCCGAGCCGGGAGGCGTGGGCGGCGGACGCGGAGCGGCACCTGGTGCCGGTGCCGGCGGAGGAGGAAGGGTCCGAGAGCGGTAAGGGGTACGGGTGGAAGGGTCCCGGGAGCGTGCACGCCTGGAGGGTGGCGAGCGTCGAGGCGTACCCGAAGCCCCGGGCCGTTAGGAGGATGGGGCGCGTCTTCCGCTCGCTGTTTTTGGTGGAGCAGCCCAAGGGGAAGCAACCCACTGGCGGTGGCGGTGGCGGCGGTGGCGGCGGCGGGGGCAACGGCGCGAACCCGGACGGAAGCGTAGGCGTCGGGGCTGCGGACGGTCGCCCTGAGATTGGCGGTGACGAAGGCAAGAGAAAGAGGAAGCCGAAGAAGAAGCGGAAACGGAAGGGCCCCCCGGCCGGCGAGGTCCTTGGGGCCGCAGATGCGGCACCAGGGACTGCTGTTAGCGAGAAGGGCAACCCTCTTTCTGCCTCTTCGGCTGCTGTTGAAACTCCGAATGCCACCGCTGCTGCTGCACCTACCGCTGTGTCCCCCACGGGGGGGGCAAAGGGAGCAAGTGCCGAAAAGCCCAAGACGAAACGGCCCAGGCACGCGGCCAACGGTCAACAAGGAACCGTTTCTAAGGAAGGCAACGTGTTCGATGGGCCGGCGAGTGGGGGGGAGGAATCACTCTCGAACGGTAGCGGATCCGTCCAAGACGGTGGCGGGGTCGGCGGTGACGGGGGGGGCGGTGGCATCGGGGTAGAAGATAGCAAGGAGAGTGGTTGTGGGGAGAAGGGAACGAGAAGAAGGGCTGGTAAAGGTTCGGAGCAGCAGAAGGGACTGACGCGGAAAGGCGGGGAGGAAGAAGTGGGGGACGAAGGGGTCGTTGCTCTTGCTGCCGCGGCTGCGGCGGCACGAAGCGCCGGGGGCGGGTTTGATGTGGTGGTTGGTGATGGGTGGGGCGCAGTAGACGCTCCTGCCGTGAAGCCGGGGGACGGAGAAATGCGCAAGAGGCACAAGAGGAAAAAGAAGCGATACTGACTTGCGGTCGGAAGCACAATTGTTGGGAAAGGAGGGACGTGCAATGACTCCTGCTGAGAGATTTGTAACGAGTTTCGAACTACTTGAGTGGTGCTTGCTATGTTGTGTTTGGGCATCTTGGCGTTATTGCTTCTACCGCGGAGGATTTGACCGTCCGCTTGTTGACGGCTATGAATGGCAATGCGCCGACTCTTTACCTCTGTAGTCTTGGTTGAGGCCGGGGTTCTCTCAGTAGTTACTCTTGTGAGCTAAGGACGGTACCCAAGTTCTTATGTTCGATACACTGTTGAGCATGAAGTTCGGGCCCGCCAAGTTCGTGTTGTAAGTGTGGGCGATAGCTTCATTCCGCAAGAATGCGGGTCTTGACACGGATCGGCTACTGTACGTCGCACAGGCCGGGGTGTTGGCACAGGCCGTGCGGAAAAAATCGGGTTCCAAGGGATTTGATTGATTATCGCACAGGTATCGTTCACGTCGAACAGGGGTGCGCGGAGACCCCGGTTGGGCGATACCACGAGTGGTATCCAGCTTTTGTCGCGGGCCACTCCCGTACCAAGGTAGCTGTACTTTGGAATGGTAACCCCCTTGTTCAACATTGTTATTATTGTCGGAATCGGCAAAACGGTTTCTGCTCACGACAACGAGCTACGGACGGTGCTATGAAAAAAACATATAGGATACCGGGAAACAATACGAATACCTGGCCAAGGGCTGGCAGGCGAAATGGTACATCCCCCATAGGCAACGACGTAACGACGTCCTTCGTCGTTCGTGGCACCGAAGCAAACCTCTCCTTCACTGGCCGATACCCCGCTGCAATCGGAACGTTTTACGTAGCGCCAAATTACCAACTGGTCCTGTTGTGCTGGTGTGCTGTTGTTGTGTCTGTTCGTTATGTTGTGGTCCTCATGGTGCAATACTGCGCACGCACACGAAGTGCTGGTGTGTGTGTGTCTGCTGTGATTTGTTCGGGATAAGACACATTGGAGTCTTGGCACGGGAGTTCAGAACACCCCACATCCCCGCTTAGTATTTTCTCAGAATCGCACGGTTCGGAGTAATCGCACGGGGTGTGCGTTATTTTTTCAGGAAAAAACGATTCATGTTCCGCACAGGTATCGGGTTCACGGCATGTATCGGCGTCTTGGCACCCCTGTGCGATATAAAACCGAGAATGAAAGCATTCAATTTCACGACCGCATAGTGTGTCAAGACCCGCATTCTCACGATACTTCTGAGCCCACAAGTTTGAACCACACCATAGCCGCCAACCCCTCCCTCGCGCTTGCCAACCTCCGCCCGCTCGGATGCACACTTACTGCAGCTGTTGGTACAAAAGTAGTGTAATTCCAGAGGGATGCAAACACGGTCAAGTCCACTACCTGCTGTACCGAAGGATTTGTGTGTGTGTGGGTTCTGAGCCCTGAGGCAGCTGCAACATAAACTATCAATCAAGCAGAGGACCTGAGAGTAGAGACAGGAGACGGTGGCGGGACGAGCGAAATCTCTATTGATGGAACGTGCACGGATGCTATGTGTAACCAACGGCCCGAGCGCCTGCAACCTCGGGTCAGTGCAACGCCGAAGAGGGTCATCATGCACGACAAGCTTTGTTTGGGACGTGGTCAACGATCAACGGCGCACCGTCCCACTGCGGGACCCTCCGGTCAATGCCAAGCCGAAGAGGTGCACGACAAGATTTGTATGGGTCAACGGTCAACGGCCCGAGAGATTCGTTGGGACAGTGGCACTTTCCAGTGATGACTAAATCCCCAGAAGAACACGGTCTTACCAGAAGAATAATCGCACTGCAGTCGTGTTACCGGAAAGCACATTCCCCGCACCTCTCAGCATGAGAAAAGGACCTCAGAATGCCAACAAGACAGCGGCCACTAGGCAACGACGAAACGCACGTCAGCGCCCAGTGGGGCCTGCTGTGCATCGGCGACGGCTAGCTACTGTTGCGTTATTGCACCGTACCAAACCTCTTCATTTTCATATTTTCATGCTCATGTGAAACCGCCGCTGTGAACCTCGACGCCGCTTCAAAGTCGATCCGTCTAAGGGACCGTTGCGGCTGTGTCTGCTGCTTTTACAGCTGCCGCTTCTGCGAGAACATGCAAGCTTCAGCGCACTGCTCCAGGATACACACACAACGTGGAATGGTGCTGTGTTCTATGTTCTATGCCATGGCGACGGTTATTATAATAGCTATTGCCACCGTTTCGTTGAACTATGTAACTGTTCGAGGATAAAATTCATCCGGATTTTTTATGAAACAGGCTCGTAGATATCGTTGCACCGGCCTGTCGCCCCCTCTCTCCCGGTCAGTTATCTGCACCGCCCGACCTAACCAAGCGAGCCAATCTAATAATCAAGTGAGTCAGTGCTTCCTGAGAATGGACCACCTTGGTGGTCCTCACCTGCGCGATATGATCAATCACACGGATTGTCAAGCGCGCGCTAAATTGGAGATGGGTCTCCGTTGGCGCATGCAACACTCTGAGAAGCTCACAATAAATTTGGGGGTTGATACGCATGAGATTGTTCATGGTGCCTCATCGTGCCCCACGAGAATGGGATACTACGCCTCTCTAAACGAAGATCGTCGTAGCGACCCGGAAAACATACCGATGTCGCCGGCGCCGCCTTTCTCTATCCTCCTTGTGTAGATGCCCATGCCTCCGATTTGACCTCCGGGGGCATGCTTTTCTTCACGACACGAAGACACGAAGAGGTATACCTTTAGGCAAACGTCAACTGATTGTCGATCAGAGTGTGTTTTTGTTCCGTTTGGGGCTGTCGCTATGCTGTTGGCCGTTCACACCACCCCCCCCCATCAGCCCTGTTTGTCGGCCGTACTCCGCGTACTTATCGGGTATTGTTTGTGTAGTGTATTAACTTCAGACGGTGAGGCAACGCCCGTACCCAGGGCGCTGTCGTGCTCAGAAAGGAGGAGTGGCAGCAGGGCTGCTGCACACAACAAAAGGGGGCCCCGGTGCATCATCACCGTACCCCTACCTAAAAGGTTCTACACCATCTGCGTCACACTTGTACGTACGGCTAACATATCCAAACCATGTCCGTAGACCCACGAACACCCTCCCTGGTTCTTCACGCAAGTGACTAACCATCAGTGGGGCAAAAACACCCCGGATACATCAATAAAATGCCAATACGGTGGTCGAGGGGAAACCCGGCGCCCGGGCAAAACCCCTCGAAAACAAATCCCATCCAACACAAACCATTGCTATCACGGCGGATCACAACGGCCGCACTTATCAGGAAGGCCAAGGCGAAGACAAGAATGCGAGGCAAGCCTCCTACTCCTGCCATTGGGACACAGCCCGCGACAGTAATGCATCTTTCCCCGCATGGTATACATGACCTTCCCCAAGCGCTAGAAAATCCTACAGAAGCTCCGGCAAATTCATCAGCTTTTTCCGGTGGTACTGCAGGTTGCTCTTGCTAAGAGCCTTGGTGAGCATGTCTGCATGTTGCTCCGACGTCGACACAAACTTGATCGAGATGTCACCCGACCTAAACAATCCACGAATGAAGTGGTACCGCACGTCGATGTGCTTGCTACGCGCTGAGCTAAGGGGGTTCTGCACCAAAGCCATGGCCCCCTGATTGTCCTCAAGGACCTGAATGCTACCGCCGCTGGTCTCTGGGGCAATAAACGAAAG
This sequence comes from Ectocarpus siliculosus, assembly GCA_000310025.1. Lineage (NCBI taxonomy): Eukaryota > Phaeophyceae > Ectocarpales > Ectocarpaceae > Ectocarpus > Ectocarpus siliculosus. The sequence continues at coordinate 132,828 of FN648456.1, forward strand.
CACTGCACGCACAAACAAAGCTTCTTTCACACCCTCTCCGGCAGCAATGTACTCTGCCTCCGTAAACGACAAAAATACAATAGCTTGCG
>FN648456.1:134721-160499 GCA_000310025.1 Ectocarpus siliculosus
TGGAGGTGCAGTTCAGGGCGTTGCATGCCCAAGCTGTGGCTTCGGCCCAAAGGGAGGGGTAGCTTGGTGCTTCGGGGTAAAGAATCGGCGCTTGTATGCGGGCGGCTAGTGCTGCATCCTTTATCAGTCCCAGTGCTCTCTCAGCTACACCGTTGTATTCTGGGCTGTATGCGGGGGTGAACTCCTGCTTGATGCAATACTTGCGGCACAGCTTTCCGAACTCTCCCTCGAAAAACTCTCCTCCGTTGTCAGACCGCACGACCATGACCTCGGATGGGGCTCCGTCTGCCCTGTTTTCCGCTAGGTATCTCTCGAATGCCTCTGCAGCGTCTGACTTGTTTCTCAAGAAGTAGACGCGGTTCCACCTCGTGCAGTCATCCCTTACAATGAGAGTGTACCACTTCCCCCCCAAGCTCTGCACCCTTGCCTTCCCACTCAAATCCACGAACACTCTCTGCAGTTTCTTAACTGCTCGGGTTGACGTCCTGTTGGGGATGGGCTTGGATAGCCCCTTTGCCGTCGAGCACCCCATGCACTCCCGGAGCTGACCCACCAGCGTCACCCCTTGCTGCTTCGCCGTGTTCTTCAGCAGCACCTCGTGGGAGTGGCCGTGCGCGCAGTGGAAGTCGTTGATGTCAACGGGGGTGCGGTTCGCTTTCGCGTTACCAGGAGCAATTATGGCACAGGCTAGTTCCCTACCCGAGTCTATGCGGTGACCAGTCTGAACGAACAGGTCCCCCCATAGAGGGAAGTACACCGACTCCCCCCCACCAACGAACACCTCCAACTCACGCTCGTCTGCGGCTAAGCGGCCCTTGGTTTGCTTCAAAAGGGCTGTGAGGGACACGAGGTTGTAATTCAGCTCCGGCACATGAGCGACCCGTTTCAACAGCAGGTCTGTGGTCCCAACGCGAGAACCGATGGTCACCCTCACGTCGCCGTAGCCTACTATGGCGAAGGCTTGCTTCCCTGCGGCGACACTCAAACGTCGATCGCACTCATGGTAGTTTTCGAACGCGTTAGCGCTCGGGAACATGTGGTTGGTTGCGCCGGTATCGGCCACAAACCTTTCCTGCCTGGCCTGCTCTACACCCCCTCGATCAACGACTCTGTTCCACTCGCCTGTGAAGTCACGGACCACTAGCGCCTCCTCTGCCACGTCCAGTGCGGTGGCGTCCAAGACCGGCAGCTCCACCGCGAGCACCGCCTGCTCGGACGAGCACTTGCTCTTGTCGTGTCCGTAGCCCAGGCATTTCTCGCATCGCAGGGGCTCCGGCTTGGTACAGGCGGCCGCCTGGTGACCCTTCTCTCCGCACCGGAAGCAGCGGCCGTGCATGCTACCTGCACCGCCGCCGCCTCCGCCGCTGTTGCCACCACCACCGCCCTTGCCACCCCCTTTCCCCTTCTGGCTGCCACCGCCGCCGCCGCCCTTGCTGTGGCCGCCGCTGCTGCGGCCGGGCGCTCCGCCCCTGTTGCCACCGTCGCTCGCGAGGAAAGCATGCTCGGCCTTCCGCTGGCCCTTCGTGGCCCTCCTCCCCTCCGGGAGGCTCGCGTGCACGGTACTGACTACCCTGATTATCTCGCCCCGGTCCAGGTTTGTAGCCGTCTCCAACAAGAATTTGGCTTGTTGGTACTCGGGTGGAAGGGCATCGACAAAGTGTGCGAGAACAAAGGGTGTGTCAGCGTTGAGCCCTTTTTCCCGCAGTCGTGAGTACAGCAGCTCGAGCGTGTATAGATGCTCGACAGGGTTGCTGTTGCTGTGTGCGGGGATCGTGAATCGAAACATCTTCTTCATGAGGGCTTGTTTCGAGCCCTGCGACTCCGGGTTGTGTACTTTGTCGAGCTCCGCAAGGATCTCCTTTGCGGTCTCGCATTTATTCACGATTGCCTTGTCGGCTTCTTGGACGATGGCTGTAGTCACAAAGTGGAACGCCTGGAGGCCCCTCTGAACCTCATCACTTGTGTAGCCCAAGCTATACAGCTCCGAGCTAGGCCTGTTTGGGTCACCGACGGGTGCGTGCTTCTCGGCGTTGCCCATAAGCTGCCCGTCCAAGCCTACGGTTTTTGCGGCTTGAATAAGGGCCTTCCTCCACGAGTCGTACCCGTGGCCGCGACTCTCCCCTTCGAGACGCGGTGCATTGACCGTAACACGTTTTTGGCTACTACTGCTGTACCCATCAAAAAATGCTCCGGCCCCTCGAATTGCGGTTTGCTCACCTTGGGGGTTTAACCCCCTCGCTTCCCCGCGGTCCGGTCCTACGCCCGGGCTCATTCCGGCTGGCCCCACAGGATTCGCTCCCGATCTACCTGCCCAGCCAGTCGTCACTCTCGCTGGAACCCCAGGACTCGCTCCCGGTATGTTGTCCCAGCTGCTTTCCCGCGGGTGATTTCGCCCATCACGGGCCGTTTCCCGGGAAAACGCCCCGCCGCCCCCAGGCGGCAGAGCCTCTCTCTGGCTTGGGACGGCAGCACCGCCGCCCCTACTGGCATCGCCCGCCACGGCGTCACCAGGCTCCTTCCTCTTCAACTCCATCACTACGCTCATCAGCTGCGATAACTGGCCCTCCAGCCTCGCAATCGCCGGATCCTCGGCGTGTTGCTGTTGCGTGGCTGAGGTCTCTTCCCCCAGCCCTGGGACGGAACCGCTGTCCGACGCAGACATGACCCGATGCGGCTATCCCTCGAGGGACAATCAAATCTAAACTCTAGAGTGTTTGTCGGCCGTACTCCGCGTACTTATCGGGTATTGTTTGTGTAGTGTATTAACTTCAGACGGTGAGGCAACGCCCGTACCCAGGGCGCTGTCGTGCTCAGAAAGGAGGAGTGGCAGCAGGGCTGCTGCACACAACAAAAGGGGGCCCCGGTGCATCATCACCGTACCCCTACCTAAAAGGTTCTACACCATCTGCGTCACACTTGTACGTACGGCTAACATATCCAAACCATGTCCGTAGACCCACGAACAAGCCCTTCCCACCTTCCCTGGAATAATTGCCACCACGGAGTTCGCCTCGCTTGTTCTATTTTGTGCACGATGATATCCCCAACTTCAGTCAGAGATTCCCGGTGATCGTTTCACGAAAACAGGATGTACATCGCCTTCTGGGATTACCCTGAGGTTCATTTCATGGGCAACTCATGCTGGACTTTTCCGTCAAGGTACCGGATTTTTGCGACCCCGATAAAATATCCGATCGAAAATACGTGCGGTACCGATGACCAAGATCTATGCCGACGATGGCCTATTGGAGCCGTTGTTGCCCGCCCTTTCGTCAAGCAGCCTCCCCCCCCCCTCCCCCCGAGGAGTGAAGCGTGTCGTGCTGTGAATAAGCCTCTTCGTGCTTGGCAAGCCAGGACGGGGCGCCATTTGTCGTCTTGCTACGGAAACATAAACATCCATTGAGAGTGCCCCCCATGAGATTGATTCCCCGGAACCCAACCGGCGATGGTTCGGGAGCACCCGTTTGTGGAAAGTTGTGCCTCCTTGACCATGAGTAACTCGCGACACCAGATCCCGAAACAAATATCATGTGTAAAGGAAACGACATATTTTGTCAATACAGAGCCCGTATAAGGTGTGATCTGGAAAGCAAGCATTCGTCCTTGTAGTACCTGTCGATATTCCGACCACACCTTGCACCGTCGCCACATTTTCTTGTACATTCTCTCCGCAGGCACGTACCAGGGGTGGCAAGACGACTCTACTTGGTCCAGGGGGCAGGCATGGGCCATTTACGGCTTCACCATGGTACACCGCTATCTCACGGAGCAGAGGTTCCTGGACTATACCATCAACACCCTCAGGTAAAAAACGCCACAACGAGTAGACTCAAAGCGGGAGCATTCGTCAGGTAATTTCACTCCCTGCTTCAGAAACGATGGATTGGTGGAGGGGATAGGAAAGCCGACCGGGCTCGTTGCTTGCGGTTTCTGGTTCTTTACACAATGCACTACAAACTTTATTCACCACCGCCAATGATGACGCGTCCTCATCTTGAACTCTCGTGACAGCTACTTCATCGACAACCTTCCCGACGACAACGTGCCCTACGCCGACTTCGACGATCCCGTGGACTCGGACAATCCCAACGATTCGTCAGCCACGGCTATCGTGACCTCCGCCCTCTTCGAACTCTTCGAACTAACCGGTGAGCGTAGGTGTCATGATTCATGCTAGAACCGGACCTGGTTGTGCTGTATTGGATGCCAAACGTTGATGATACAAATGACTCGGTTTGTTTTCCTCTGGTTGCTTGATTTTTCCTTTGTTCAGTGGCACTCTGTGTCTCCGTTCCACCGCAACACCCTACAATCCCACGCAGCCATGTCTTCTTCATATACCTCCACAGGCTGCGGTATGTTTGGTTTTTCGTTGCTGCTGCGAGCGCGCACTACGGGCACCTCCCCTTCCAACACCTCTCTTGGTTTCCCTGCCGACAAAAAACAGGAGAACCGAGCTACCTTGAGAAGGCCCAGGAGTTCTTGCCTTCATTGCTGCTATCGTCCACCTACTTCGACTCCTCGGCAACCGATGGGTGGCAAACAATCCTCAGAAACTCGACGGCGGCATGGGGTGATGCGGCGATGGGGTTCGTCACCGCGGACTACTTTCTCCTGGAATCGATAGTGAGTGCGAGGGTGTTTGCCAAGCGTTCAGGATGATGTACGACGGCTGCTTGCTGCGATAGCCGAGCTCCTGTCGGTGTTTTTCGATGTCAGTCACGTAGGGTGAGCGGGATAGTGAACATTGCGGAGCAGGTGACTTCGACCTTGTCGCTTGTTCTAAGCTTGTGCACGTGCAGATTGCTGACGATGTCTCTGACCTTGGTGCCTGCGTGTGGCAACCACACGGAAAGCACCAGGCAAGTAGATGAAATGAATCTTCGTGTAGACGTCGACCAGTGCGAACGCCACGCCCTTGCGCTGCCCCCAACATCGGCCTCAATAGTGCGTCCTCACACATGGCTGAACAGGCTCCGACCCCAACTAAAGGCTCTTAAAGCCAGCGTGCCACTTAATTGTCTGCGTTGCGGCTCTCTGGCACCCCATCACTTGGCGCGGGCGTCAGGTCCGGTACAAGACCATGGCCCCTTCTATCATTCTGCGGGACGAGGCTGACGCCAGCATCACCAACGAACAGCTCTCGGTCCAGTTCTCTTGAATCGATCTCGACAACGACGTCGACCTCTCCGCCGGGCTATCGGAGGAATCCGCCGTCATCCTTTGTTGAGATTTTGAGAGTCGGCCAAACAGCGAAGAGGTGGCCACAAACGACAGTTCGCTCCAAAATTTGAGTTTTCATGGGGGAAGGAAGCTTTGTTGCAAGTGTAAATAGGAAGTTCTGGTGAAGACGAGCTTCGTTCTTTGGGTCAAGTCGCAAAACAGCAAGCCGGGGTCTGCAACGCCGTCCGAAACACTCGCTTGGCCTTGCTGTTCCGGTGGATAAACCGGACATGCATCTTACGCCGGACGCTACCGTGTCAAGAATAGGTTCGGCTACTACAAGGGATGTCTCGGGCCTTTCCGCGGTTGATTTCCGTGTGTACGGCTCCCCGAGTGATGACGACGTGTCGAGTCTCGAAGAAATGAGTGCTCAGCGCCCAGGAGCCCGTCGCCCGCAACCCGCGGTGTGGCGGCGCACCACTCGCAGCTAGCTCCCGTGACGTACGGTGGCGAACGATTGCAGTAGTGAACGCGCTGCGGTTCGACAAACGACGTTCGACGACCCTGTTCTGTAGTGAATGTGTTGCAGCTGGACAAACGGCGTTTGGCAAACCCTCTCAGCCGTGACGTTTACCGGCCCTTTCTCAGTAGCGACTGTGCTACGGCTCTCGACGAACAACCCTTGTTTTCAAAAGAGGTACTCACCACCCGATGTCTCTCCCGATTCTCCCTCGGCTGCACACAACGTAACCAGGTTCGGGGCTAACTCTGACCGCCTCCAGCACCGCGTTTGTTCCGGTGTGGCTGAGACTCGACTCTGGGTCTCCGTCCGCGAAGGTGCTGATCGAGCCGCCCTCTGGAGGTGGGTCACGGGTTCGAACAGGTAACGATGAAGCCGTACCTTGCCATACGAGATCCTGTTAAGCCTGTCTTTTGTTTTTTCCGTCCAGAGTACTTGCTTGCCTCTCATGGTTGAGAGTCACGGGGGCTCAAACAGAAGCTCCTTGCCTCACACGTTAGTGTACGAAATCTGTTATTTTGTTTCTCTGCAGCAAGCATGCTTGCTGAGGGCCATGCGGTTAAAACAGACGAATGAAGCCTTTCCAGACGAGAAACAACGTGAAATCGATCGGTGATTTGGTCTACGCGGCAAACACGCTTGCCGCTCATGGTTGATCATGACAAGTTGAAAATCACCTCATCGAAGGACCACGGAACGACTATTTTTCAGCAACCTTCACGAGGAAAGAAAAACTGCCAGCCAGGACGTAGGTGGAGGCACCAACGCTTCGTAGAGGGAAAGGTATCCCGTGAAGGCACTGTTTATGCGAAGGGCGAAAACAGCAGTGGGTGTTTCGCTTGATTCAACTCGATTATGCCTTTGGTGACCTGTAACGCATTGTGTCGTGATTGGCGAGGAACTCTACACCAGTAGGGGTCCTTGCCGTATGGCCACAAGGATCTCTTGGGAGCACTTTCAAGCTTGATAACGACGAGTGAAACGGTTGGCGTTCGGCTCCCGCGTTGCAAACCCACCTCTCTTGCTGGCTACCAAGCTCGGCGGACAGAAGAACTGATTTCCACGCCTTGTAGCCGTATCTGTGTTCAGGTAGTTTTTGGCGCGGAACTCGCCACGAAATAGGGTCAGGGTGACCATCTCCCCACATCTCTCCGCCCCACATTTCTCCCCCCCCCCCCCCCCCCCCCCTGGCATTGTCAACGTCATCATGGACGGCACCCTCCTGCCGACTTTCATTCGTCGTCCGTCAATGGAACGATCATAGCGTTTCGTTCTAGGTGGAGGCGGGAACTTTCTCGGACTTGTCCACGGTCGACGGCGTGTCGCTCACCTTCAGCTACCCCTACGATCTCGCGGTGGCGGACGAAACCGGGGCGACCGTCGACTACCCTCGTGTGTTGGGACACGAGCTGAACACGTGAGACACAGACGTGTTGTGAGAGGGTGACGATGGCCGAAGAGACTTTGTCATGCCTTGCCGGAGAGACTTTCCACCGGGGGGGCAGCAAAAGTGGGTGCGTAGCTAAACAATATTGAAAACGAGACTCTTCACTTCAGATTCCCTGCGTGCCGTTCTTCATGCACTGACTTGCCATCTTCCTTGCGCCGGGCGTTTCATCTCTTCGTCAACACCGTGTATGTATGTATGTATGCATGTATGTCAGGTCGCTCGACACCTGTGACGCTGGAGTCGGTCAGGCCTGCATTAATGCGGTAAGCGTCTGTGTATCTGTGTTCCAACACCAACTATCCAGCCGGAAAAAGCGAAATCAAGAATGGCATCGCTAGTATAGCGTCGGCTTGCCTGAAAATGGAGCTGTTTAAGTGTTTCGGCGAGACTTCCCCCCCCCCTCCTGGAGACGCAAACAGCGATCCCAAGTGTTTCTCTCGAGTTCGGGGCTTCGTGCGGGGAAGACTGATTAGCTACGGTAGGGGGGTGCACGTTCGGGGTGAAATCTTATATTCCTGTTTCGGCGATCGTCCGGCGAAGTAGTAGAGTGTGTCTCCTTTCCCCAAATTGCAAGATGAGGGACGACCCCCGTACCGTACCACCACTCGGAGTTGGACGGGTATCCGCCCTCTCAACGTGGGCTCTCCTTTCCAAATGGGGAGGCCTCGAAACGTACCAACGCCGGCCACACTCCCAGCTTCTGAGCCAAGGTTCATGGGAAAATGGGAGGTTACAACATTCCTTCTAGTTTTTTCCGCTCATGAAAACAGGATGCGCTGGGGTTGAAGGTCGCGTGGTCGAGGAACTGCAATAGTCGCCGTCATGGTAGTCGTCATGGGCCGTTCTGCCGGTACTCTTACTCATTTTTTTCTTGAAACGCCGGGAAGGCCCCCCTCCGTTTCGGAGTGAAACCAAAACCGATGGACGAACGCAAGCCACCCACAAAACATGCCTTTGGCCTTTCCTGCGCGAACCTTTTGAGTCGAAGAGAGCAATACACTCCGATCGTTGTTCGCGTCATCGTGTTGACGCGCAACAGGACGATGAAGCCTGGAAGTGCAGTGGAGTCCAGGGCACTCGTCGGGGCCTTGGTCGCGGCGGCGATTCGCGCCAGCAACGGGAGCAAGGACTACAATACGCCGAGCAACAGCTGGCGAGGGGCTGCGGCGCTCGGGGCGTATTGCGTTCATGCACCTCACGACAGCTTGCGGTAGTGCGTGAGTGCTCAGTTTGCACGTTGGCCTCGAAGGGGCGAGAGATGGTCGCGTCGTGTTCGTGGCTACAGCCCGAACTGTGTATATAGCTAACCGACGACAGATGCGAACAAGAGGGGCAGGCGTATACTTGACGGGCGGGACAGATGCAGAGGCAACGCAACAATGGCCATGGCAAGAACGGGAGAAACTGGACGGTGGGGGGGAGCGGGGGATATCCCCGGCATGGAGAGTGTGCTGACCCTCGGGACTGGGGGGCAGTGCCGCAAAAAGTGAAACTGAGGCAGTTTAGACCGGGGGGTTCGATTGGGGACGTAGAAGCCGGGCAATGCATTGCAGTTGTGTGTAACGATTGTATGTTATGATTAATTGTTCGGGCCGCGCTCTTCAAATCGCTCAAGAGGCGCAGACAGGCACGAAATGGGCCACATCGTTGTTACCTTTTTTTTCGGAGGTGCTGGAGGTAGCACTAGAGCAAGCCACGGCGGGGCCCTTCTGTTGTAGTGTTTCTTGCGTGTGTACTACAGTAAAGTACAGTACAAGGGCGCTGAGATGGCGGCGTTTGTTCTTCCTTCTTGAAGGAGGTTGGTTTTGTGGTCGGATGAACAGGACTCAGGTTAACGGTCGGGAGTAAACTGTTTTCAATCAGTGGTGACGAATCACCGGTACAACCAGCGAACGTTTCACAGACCGGGCAGTGCTCGTGGTCGCCTATTGAAGGGCAAGTCCCCTGTAATCGGTAGGAGGACATAGATAGATGGGTTTGGAATAAGTGATCCGCAGGGTTAAGAAGCATGCTATCCGCGTATATTTTGATGTGTTTTGGTGCGGGTGATCGGTAGGACTTGGAATCATCCGCGTGTGTACAAATATGCATGATGTGGTGATCGGTATGACCAACGCATGTCGTCCGTGCGTGTTTGACATGTTTTCGTTCGGAAGGGGTGAATGGTACGGTAACAACTGGGTGATCGGCCACTCTTTGGCAGAATGCGGGATCTCCGAGATCTCCATGGGTTACTTGGATGTTGTGAATCTTTGGATAGTGTCGATGGACGATTGTTTGGCCTGTCTTGGGTTTTGATGTATTTCCGTGTCACCTTGCGATATGTACCGAGGGTTTCATCGGTCGTATCTCGAGTAGGGGGACTGTTTTGTGTTCTGGGCGGAATACAACTCCGACACTTCAGGGGGTTACGTGGATGGGATGTTGCGAGTAGGATGGACTTGACGCGCGCGTTTCCGCTTGGTCTCACCCCTGTCCCCCACTCGGTAAACTTGTAATTACATTTATGGTCACTCCTCTGTGCAGAAAAACTCCTCAAACGAGCCCGCGAGCGTGATAACGAAGTATGCGCGCCGGCACTCCAAATATCCCATTTGATGCGGACAGTCGGTTGAACATGTCATCCGTGATGTTTGATATTGTTTTGGTGCGGATGATCGGTAGGGCATTGACATTGTAGGCGATGGACGCGTTTAGTGCGGGTGGTCAGGTAGGACATATGTGACTGCGTTTGTTCAGTATGCATGCGCAATCGGTCGGATACAGGCTTGATCACATATTGACGACAACAGTGGTGAAGACCTTGAAACCACCAGAGCACCTACGAACCCTCGACCCTGTCCGGTCTCTCGCGACTACACAGGCCATCCTACACTCCGAATCAATACAGACGGGCAGGCGCAGGCTCGAAAGAAGCGCAGACTGGACTCCGGTGCGTGCAAAGCAGGGATGTCACTAAACTACGTACAGGTGACCAGGCTTCGGACATTGAGTGTGCTCCCGCTAGAAGCCACAAGAGCTCGTACACACATGATGCAACATTGGTGTCACAAGTTAGAAAATAGGGGAAGTCGAAACCCGCGCCATCAAGCATATCAGATGTCAACGATCAGCGCCACCCCACTTGTCCCCGATATTCAACTTACGATAAGGCATGGAGGGGCATATGATAGCAAAATCTTGAGTTTACAATTTAGTGTCACACAGCTAAAGTTACCATGATCTTCGCGAGCCCGTCCCCTGGTCGACAATAGCCCCGAAAAGGTGGAACACGCGGCTAGACTCCCTGCGTAATACGGCTGAAATCACGAAGGATGTACAGCTTTGGCTGTGTGGCGGCAACAACGTGCGTTCGACGAGAATGCTGCTTTCACTCGTCGTTTCCCTATTCGCTGTCAGAAGCGCTGCTAATCTCGGCCTGGCGGGGGCGTGCTACCTCCGCCCTCGCCTTCTGGACAATCCTAGACACGGAATACGCGGCCTTAGTCTTGTTCGTTCGGACGACCTTCATCTTCCTCGCCAGCGTCACCGGCTCGGAATAGATGTCGGCGTTCCACCTTCGAGATTGGTACATGTTGTGGTTAATAATTATATTTCAAGAATACCGTGTTGGTGGTGGTTCTTGTTCTGCTCCTGATGGTGGTGGCCTCATCCATACCTTCCCAGACTGCGGGAACCGCGATCCTTTCTTCCTATCGTTCACTCTCTTACTGCTACCATTTTTCATTTCAAGACCACTATTTTGCTTACCCGATGAACCTTCTGCTCCCTACGAAGGGCATTAGCTTTTTGTGTCATTGCTCTCGCACACGAACATGCAGACACAAGCGCAATGCGTGTGCAACACCACTTTGATGTCTTTGGGGACCAAACATGTTCTCATTTCTAGCATTTCATACTACTGTAACGTTTCATATGCCGTTGCATGAAACAGAAATGATGCGCCTCTAATACGACGTATGAATGTCGCGCTGCTACAGTATTCGCCGCAAAAATATGGTTCGCTTGTGCTGTGTTTAGTCCCACATGCCCTACTGCCAGATAGATGACGATTTCACATCCAACGGAGTACCTGCACTTCATCATTTCACTCACACCCATGCATTCTGTCGGTGTGTCGCTTCGTGAGAAGCGTGAAGACTGTCACCGGAACAAATGCACACGCAACAAACAATGGCCGAAGCATTCGCGAACAGCTGCGGGAAGTATCGGGTTCGTCGTGCTCTCACGACATGCAAACTTTGCCTCTCGATTATGGATTCGTTCGAGAAGAGTGAAAAATATTCACCCCAGCCCTTACCTGCAGATACCGGGTGCTTCGTCGGTGCCGTAAATTTCTTGGAAAATAAACCACACGAGAGCTGCACCACAGCAGAAGTGGATGAAGACGGCAGTTACGACAGGACGGAGAACGGGCAGGGGACAGAGTGTGGAGAATCAGGAGAAGAGCAGACGCAAGCTTGCTTGGGGGGAGCGGGCGAGGGACTCGACATGAAGCAGAGGAAACAGCGGGGAGACCGGGTGACGGAGAGCAACCACGCCGGGGGCGGGCCGGGCGGGCGACTGGATGGTGGGTGGGTTCCATGGACAGACAGACGTGCATCGGTTCTGCCACTGATCTCTCCACGCTGCTTCGGCTCGATCCACAAAACAAAAATATGGTCATAAACGTACGCATCCTCCGTCTCCTACGAACTGGTTGGATCGATGGATACGCGCAATGATCGTCGAACACCAAAGGACGAACGGCTGTCCTGGCACACGGCCAACGGTACGCAGCAGCCACGCCTGATTCGGGTTCTATGTCCCGAGGACGAAGGGTATTTGATGCACACTCACGCACAGTGTCCACTTACGATGGATGATTCGGTAGTCTTTCGCTATCTTGAGCCCCTGAATGAACCTAGAGTCGCTGTCGAGGGCGAGGGAACCCACCTCCACTCCGAACGCAGGCGCCATATTGGCGGCTGGCAGTTTTTGTCCGGATACCATAACAACCACAGCGTCGATCACGGTATCACGGTATCACGGTATCACGGTATCACGGTATCACGGTATCACGGTATCACGGTTGGTTTCGAGTTTGAGCAAGAGTGCGTTACACGGTGGCGGTGTTCGCTACGCACCAATACAAAAAATATCAAGACACAAAATCCGATCAAAAAGGAGAGAGAAAGGTAGAACGCACGCACATCTCGACCGGGAATTTCATTGTCGTCACGTTGGTGCGACTCACCGCACGGTTGCGTTTTGGTGCTTTCGCTGGGTGCTATAGCGCGGGTATTCAGCGGTACCACCCTCATTATCAGTAAAGTTGCCGTAGGCTTATTCCGGATTGTATCAGGCATATCTATGGCCGCAGTTCAGCTCCTCGTTCGGAAAAAACTGTTGACTAGTCCCAGTACACATCGCGAAATCCGGAGTTGCCGCACAGGAGGGGTGCCACAATATAGGGGAAACCGAAAGGCAATTGACGCACCCCCTGTGCCGTGGCAGGCAACCTTGCGGTGCGCCAGCAAGCGTATATTTTAATTATTTCGACTGGTTTTTCGGGGGCGACTGATAACTCTCGTGGTGATATCTGCTTTGGTTGCCACCGAACGATGTTGACATGACCAACTGACCCATAGACGATACCCGATAAACATTCACAACAATATTCCCGACATGATACTACTTTCTCCTGCACCCCACCCGCACCCCCGTTCTCACTCTAACCGCCAACGAAGGATTCAAGAGGTGGTGGGCTCTCGGACAACGGAGGGACTCTGTCGCTATCTACATGCTCGGTGACGCAGTATACGGTCGAGGTATCGCAGGGAACATGTGCCGGAGAGCCAAGAGCAAAGCATCAACTTCCCTTGTTTCAATGGTCTTCAACGAATCACCCACAACGTGCACACGACGAAACATTTTTTTTGGACTGCCTACACAAACAACGTAGTATATGCCGAAAACAGACCAGGCAGAGGGCACGTAGACCCTAACCCTAACCTTAGCCCTAGCCCCAAGTTAGTGAGCCGATTCTACTATGTATGTTTTGCGTACTTTGAAAAACCTGCGTAGACTACACTGGGACTGATTTTTTCGACGGTTAGATTAGTTTACTGCCGTAGTCCTCACATTTTGCGGAGGTGGACTGGTCGCCGTCGCCGTCCGGTGGGTAGAGGTTGAGGTTGCTGATAGGCCCCGGCGCGCTCGCCTGTCCCATGACAAACTTCACCCAGGAATTGATCCACTTTGCGTCGATCACAAACCAAAACTCTCCGACGTGGGGGTTGATGGTAGGCCTGAAATATATGGTCGACGATCACACAACAAGAACAAATGGCAAGTTTCAGCATGGTGAAAAAATGATGTTGGCTTCTCTTGGTGCGAACCTAGATGTGGCTGTGACGATGATTGGTGCAAAAGAGAGTTGGGGAACGTACCAGACATAGCAACACATATCTACTACACCACACACATGCTCGAAACCCGAGACGTACTCTACAGCGGGGTTGAATGACTGTCAAAAACCCAACGACGCCGTCTCGACTGGTCACGAGTTTCGTTGTCAGATACCGTATTTTCGACGGTGGCCAACACCTCATCTTACACGGGACACAATGGATTGAGTATAAAGCATTCTACCGCACTTACCAGACCAAATCGACGAAAATAACACGACCCATCACATCACCACGTACCTGTCGAACTTCTTGATGAGGGCCAACTCGGTTGCCCGCCTAAATCGGGGATATCCGGAAGCGTACGTACGTATGCGCAGCAGCGCCCGAAACGAGCACCAGCGGATGGACGCGGGGTCAGGGGGGGTTTCATTCTCTTGAACATGGCGACCATTCCTTCGTGGTGCCACCAAGCACGATTTTTTTTTGCTGTTCCAACGCTTTCGTTCAATGGCACCCCAGCCCCATTTCTTCCTCCTTCTCTCCGTCTCTCGAGGATATCGCTTTTTTCTTTCTACACGGATGGGCGATACGAAAGGGCAATCCCCCAGTCTGCTTCGCGGTTGGGATGCAGAGGCAGGGCCAGTCTACGAGGTTCACCCACTGCCGCAAACATCTGCGCGCGGTGGATGGGGTGGAAATACTAGAAAATACCACGTCAAGCGAGTGCGCCGGTCTGCAGGAAAACACAGAAGATCGGATGCCATCGCTCGAAACGATTACTACAGTGGACGAGAGGAAAACATAGACAAATACATTGCGCCCCAAAAAAGAACCAGAAAAACAAACGACACCCAAATATTGTCCAATTCAATACGGCCCGCGAAAAAAATAGTTCATATTGAACGGCCGCGCAATGAACGGGTTTTGAGTCGGTCGACACGGGTGCTGGAGATGCTAGTTCTTAACCGATTCACCCGTCGGTGGCAATTCGTTCCAATACGTGGTGATCAGTGTGCAAACGAGAATATTATCATTACAATCACCTTCTGTCGAGAGGAAATTCAGCCGGGAAGACGCCCAAGCTTCGCCTCTCCTCTTCGGGCATCTTGTGGTGCGGCGACTTCCCCGCGAGGATGATGCGGTCCAACCTGTTCGACGTGGTGGACGCGCCCTACTCGGCAGGCGGCGCCATTTAACGCGTGCACGAAGGGGACGGAATTTCAGGTGACCGGCCGCCTCAGGAGCCAACTGCAGAGCGATCTCAGCCCCATGCCATGGCAAGTGTACGGCATTTATTTGCCGCACGCATTGTACGCAACTGCTGTCACTGTAGCATTCATAGTTCTTCTCAACCGATGCAGACAACCAGCGTTGTGCACAACACCGGGACTGCGCAGTCCTTCCTGATGATGCAGACCCGATTTTTGAACGGCGAGCGCACACGGTCGTACTCACGTGAAGGCGCGTACCGCTTGGGGAACCCCTCGTCCGAACAATGTCGTCTGTGTCGCCAAATGCTGAATACTAAACAATACACGAAGCGACTAAGGCGTTTCGGAGGGTTGGATGGCGGAGGGGCGGCGGCTTGGAAAGTATGATCACTTATGCTGAGAGGAGGGGGGAAGTGACACCAGGCCGATACTTCTTGGAACACGGAAAACAGCTTCAGTTGTTCGAAATTGTTTGTTGTAAGCTTTCAGATGCATGATGCTTCCATCTGTCTTGACAGCTGTCCATACTTAGCTGAAGTGTCCTCGGTGGACCTGACTGCAAACATCACCGGTACGTCATAATCATTCCTCGCTGAGGTAGTACTGCCATCCGCCCCGCACTACGAAAACGATACTAGTCGATCGACATGCTGGTTGCCCGCAATATGTAATAGCAATTTGTGCGATCATGAGGTACAGCAGATGACCGCTTGAATGTTGAGGTTGGTCAGCTTCAGCCTCCTGGAAGGCGGGGTGTGTGCGGGGGCATGGAGGGCGGCAACTGTCGCTACTGTTGTCCGAGAGGACCATTGAACGACCGGGAGCGGGCAGGGGGCACACGGCTGCACGCTGATAGGGTTGATGTTTGTCCTACGCTGCCGGTGTTTTCCCACGCAGTGTGTCCACGTTGACCCCAAAACAGCTGCACAAGTCAACCGCGCCGGCACCCCTGAGCTAAACAAAACGAAATTCTTGTGTTCTGGCAGGTTTTCGCTTGTTCGAGGAAGGGGAACGGGGGGGGGGAGGTAGGGGTCCAACTCACCCGGGAGCTCCCCCTGGAGACGGTGGAGAGAGAGCCTGAGATGAACACGCCTTCTCTAGGGCGTGAGTGCTCCTTCGGGCTGTGACCGGTGACGCTCCTTCGCAGCATGCGCGCCCACCGCCGCGGGAAAGCGATAGCGGGAGGCGGGGCGGCGGCGGTGGCGCTGCCTGTGTCGGAGGTGTTGCTTCGTCGTCGCTCCGGCGGCTCCGCCCCTGCCGCTGGCTGCGACTCGTCCATTGGAGATGGTGTGTAGAGCGCTCCTATCTGCTTGATCTCTTCCAGCCTTGCCCTGCCCGCCACGGCACCTCTCCCCCACCCTGCCCTGTCGACGATGCCACCGCCCGCGTTTTCAATGTAGGTGGCAGGGGTTGTGGTGCTGCTGCTGGCGTCGGCGGCGGGCGTGATGTCGTTGAGTTCGATCACCGCAGCGGAAGCCGACGCCACCGCCGCCGTCATCGTGCGTTTTTGGACGGGGTTTGGCAGCTCTTGGGGCGCCTCCATTTCGCCCAGAGTACCGAGACCATTGCCGTGCCACGGTGCCACCGGATACAGCTCATATCCGTGGGATGCTGGAAGACGAACAAGAGGGGGGCGGGAGGGGGCGAGATGCCTCAAACGGGTTTGCTGCCTGCACGATGCACTCGAACCGATGATGCCTCTGCTTTCCTATGCAGACTAATAGTCATAGTGAAAGAGACCGCGGATGTAGGACGAAAATCAGGCAGCGGAGCAGCGGAACACCGTTGCGTAGAGAGCTGTGTGCGAGGGTTGTCGGCAGCAGGAGTCCCCGAAAGACATCGGCCGAACGTGGTTGCGCAAATTTTTCTACCTGCATCCCGACACATCAGCTGCCACAAGTAGAACGCAGACAGGTTCTAGCCGTGAGTATGAGGGTAAGGGGGGCTTCCACGAGGTGTATCACCGCCACCGCCTATTTAGGTGTAGCTTCAAAGCACGTGCATACAGCAGTGCGCATTCGGCGTGCCCAGAATCGAACACGGGCGCATTCGCACTTCAAAACAGGTCTACATTACAAGTAGAACTGCCTAGACGGACATGCGGATGCTATCGATTGAGCTGACAAGTGGCCCTGCCGCAATTCTCCGTGTGGTACCCATTGAATACCCTGGTGCCAGGGTGAGCTTTCCCACGACACCATCGACATCGATGATGCACAAATAAAAAGGGCAATGATTACATAGCTAGCGGTGCAACAGGAGGGCATCTCCGCGATGAGATGACGTACAAGTGGCAACAACGCGCTGTTGTTGTTGTTGTTGTTGTTGTTGTTGTTGTTGTTGTTGTTGTTGTTGTTGTTGTTGTTGTATTCATGTGAAACGGCTCCGTCCGATGTCTGCTCAACTCCGTCTCCCATCTGCATATCGTTCGTACAATAGCCACCGCACCACCGCTACAATTGTATAAGTACGACGGAGAGAGAACATGTACTACGTCGGCAATGTCCCTCCTGTGCATAACAACCCGAAAGGTATGCATACAGACAATAGGACACATGCAGAAGAGAAGTTCCACAAGCGAAGCGTAGCCTACAAGGTACATGGTCTACAACATTGGTGGTGACCAGAACAGACTTTACCCACAAACGACAGACCAACGAGAGACCCGCATTTGTTGAATGGGGGAGACTTTCGGAATGAGTCACTGACCATCGAGCTCGTCTGTTGCAGTTTCTTGAACAGTGCTGAGGCGGCGGGATGACTCGGGGGACTGGGGTGACAGGAACATGTCGGTTGCTCTCGTGGGTAGGTGGCGAGTCAATCCACGTGGTGCGATGTGAATGGCCTCCCGTGGCCAGGTGAAATGAACCGACGCTCTGCGTCAAAGGAGTACCGGTGCGTGCGTGCGTGGGTCCGGGTCTACGGTGCACAGTAGTAGTTGGTTTCGGCGGCAAGAGCAGGGACGGGGAGGTGGGGAGTAGAGAGCAACGCACTGCACGTACGTACATAAATCTACCACCGACAGGCTGGGTGCCAACGATGGATAGACAAATTGAGAATTGGCGAGTGGTTGAAACGTTGAAAGAATCCGAGTTGTATTTCATCTACATAGTCAACCATTTCATTTTCTCGCATCCACCTGTGACGTGACACAGCTCCACATGGCAGACCACGAAACCTTCCTGTGCAGTAGTTGTGTACGGCTGCTGGTCTACAGGAACATGGCAGTAGTACCGCTGTACGTCGAACAACCCCGAGCCGTACTTCTTCAGGATATCGTGTACACAGCTTTGGAGGTTTTCCACGCGTGGGTGGACCGCTGGGCTGTCGTCTTGACGACACGTGCTTGTCCTGCGAGGAGAAAGAAGACTGCTGCCTTGATGGAGAAAAAAGACTGCCGCCTTGAAGGTTGATTCAACTGTACCGCTTTAAAACGATGTACATTCATGAAATGCATTCGGAAAGTCTTTCGGAAGGGAGGTAACCCGCCTGCTATTGTCAACCATTGGTGTGAGCAGGAGGACGGAAAGTCCTGACTGCGGTCTATTTTCAATACACCTTCCACAGCTGCATGCAGAATAGTATACTATATTCACATGAATACCGTATACGACACAAGATGACACACCCCCCGGCCCGATTTTCAAAAGCTGGATTTATCAACAGCAATAAGAGTCGGGGTGCCCAAAATGGCGGCGTTGAAGCCTGCTGGTCGAGATCTCTCCGAAAACGTATCGTTTCGTTTATACATCCTCTTGGTCGTGGAGTAATCGAGCTTTCTTTGAAATCGGTCCAAGGGGTGTGTTATCTTGTGTCGTATACGGTATGCTACAGTACACATCTCGTAATAAACCTCCAGCTTGCCCTTTTCTCGCTGGCGGTTTGATTGCCTGCGCGTAGACCCTCTGGACTAATGGACAACGTAGCAGTGTCGCCCCAGCTCGTGTGGGCATGACAGGCTACCTTTTTCTGGCGGTGGGAGGTTCACCTACAAGGGAGAGGGGATTTCGTTGATCGATTGGATCGTCGGTTGATGACTCACAACCAAATGTCACCGGCCGAGAACGGCGAAAGCAACGTCAAGCGTAAGGATATGACGTTAAACCCACATTCATAGACCTAGGAAGCCTGACCCAGGCGCTTGGGAAAAATGGGAAAAACCGCGGAATGCCCGATGGGATGTGAAGACAGGAGTGAAGAAACTCAGCAGTGGCTGCTGTGCAGGTTAGGTGAGGCCAGCAGCGAGCGGCAAGAAGGGATTCCTGGCGTTGTATTCACTACCGCGGGCAGGCAGGAGGTCAGGAAATCCCTCTGCCCGGTTGCTAGACGCCCACACGTACTGTAGTCTGTAGCCTACCTCGACGTTACTTGTACTGTAGTGTATGCGCATCTGTATGCAGTAGTTCAGATCCCAATCGCAGGCGATTCAAGCACAAGTTTGGTGGGCCGTCGGCAGAAAATAACATTTTTTTCTGTTTCTGACGTAATCAAGATGTCGATTTTGACGGTAAACAACCACATCCACCATCGAGCGCTCAGCTATTCATTTTAGACTAAGCAAATAGACGAGAGGTACGGCGGCAGCATGCATGCAGTGGTTTCAGCCGTTTTTGTCGCGATGTTTGGCTGCGTCGGGTGGAAATATGGTCGGCTCGGGTGAAAGTAGGAATGTGACCATTTCTCGAAGCGTCCCAAGCGATACGGGTGGCTCGTCAACAAGATCGCAATGACCGACGCCGCCATGAAAACGAATGGTGGCACCAGTGGAGTCTAGAGCATTTCACGCACCCCGCATTCAAGGTGTCCGCGCTTGCGGTCATGGCATCGAGCGATGAGTTATTCGCCGCTTGCCGCTTGCCCATAGGCCATGCTACCGCTGTCGTTGATTTGACTCATAGTATGTGTATCAACAGAACCCAACACAACAACAATTGGCGTTTGAACCAAAAGAAGTGCTTAAAGTACCACCAACACACACCCCACGCACGGCAATGAACATCTTATTGTGTCATTACTCTGTGCTGTGATTTTCCATCGAAAAGAGCTCTGTGGCCTTGAAGAAAATTCATTGGAGCCATATCCACCTCTTGAGCGTCCCGCGCAAGACGATTCTGTCCCTCGGATCAAGCTGCGGGGCCGATTACGAACGAACCGTCTGCTGTTCCTCCGGTTGGGCGTTGCGAGCGACCGAGTCACAATCAACTCACTCTTCACCCCCATTGAAAATGGTTGTGGCAGAAAACAGTACAATCGACTGCATTTCGTCTGCGGTTGGTTCAATCGCTATTTTCTTGTTGGTTGATGTTCACAAAATTGTGCGAAGGTGAACCGATTACCGTATACGACACAAGATAACACACACCCCGGCCCGATTTTTAAAGCTGGATTTATCAAGAGAAATAGGAGTTGGGGTGCCGAAAACGGCGGCGTTGAAGCCTTCTGGTCGAGATCTCTCCGAAACCGTATCGCTTCGTTTGTACATCCTCTTGGTCGTGGAGTGATCGAGCTTTGAAAAATCCGTCCAGGGGGTGTGCTATCTTGTGTGGTATACTATGGAAAAAGTGAAACGGCCGAATCTTGTGAACCAGGTTCTCCTCAACACTTGCAAAACACATTGTTCGCATGGCAAGTGCTTCTCGGCGTTCATAGTTTTGAGCCCATGTCGCGACTCGGGAATGCGTGGGAACCCTCTATCAGGGTGCCACCGTTCGTTTTCATGGTCGAAGACGGCGCTTGAGATGCCACATTGGGGCCGTCAGAAAGAGCACTTGGGGATGCTTCAAAGCTTCAGTACACGCCTTTGGTTGCAGCACCATACTTCGTCAGACATGTGGTGGTCACAACGGGGTTCGTTGCTTTTCACCCGAGCGGACCCGTTTCCACTGAAAACAG
The DNA here is from genome assembly GCA_000310025.1 of Ectocarpus siliculosus. NCBI lineage: Eukaryota > Phaeophyceae > Ectocarpales > Ectocarpaceae > Ectocarpus > Ectocarpus siliculosus. The sequence continues at coordinate 155,350 of FN648456.1, forward strand.
CTAGCTTAGCAACAAATAGGACGGCAACCACAGCAAGCTATACCATTTTTTAAACAGATACTTTCATTTGGAAAGCGGGGGGCAGAGGGGTGTGACGCCTGCAAACGTGTGCTGCGGTCGGTCTCAATTTTTTTAGCAATCCGGCGACTCTCGAGCATATTTTTCAGTCCAACATCCTGTACGTGTCCTTCCCTTGTCTTGCACTCGCTCCCTATCTCTCACCATCAGCAGGGAGCACAGGACAAGGAAGAACGCATGTGCTGCTTTTTGCGGCTGCAATAGACAGAAAAAAAGCTCAGCCGCTTGTAAGAAGAGATATGTACGTACCATGATCGATGCATCCTGCAACATACAGCCACACAGTGTTATCATGGAAAAAACAAAGAATATTATCCAAAAACATCGCTCATTATTTTGCGTTACGCATGTGGTGTTTGATCGACGGAGACACATAGATTGGTTTGCTAACAACTACAGCCTACCAACAACACCTCAATTCAATGAATGGTAGTGCGGTAGCATCACTTGCGGCTGGGTGTGTCTCGGAATATCAAGTAGTTAGAAAACTGAAAGCGCGATGGTACAGTTAGCTCCCGCACATAAGAACGAACCTCTTTTTTCGGCCGAGGCTCGTTTCTAATAGCACCCCGGGAGTAGCCCCGGTCTCAACTGAAGCCCTTTTCCATTTTTCCAACGGGCATACATCAGAAGGAAGGCTCGTTATGGCCGAGGCTAGTTTCTTATCGTCTCCATGGGGTATCCCAATATCGAATGGACTATAAAGGTTCTACATGTAGCGTACATGTAGGCTTCTTGACTGGGCCCGCACCTGTTCCTATGTCCAAGTTCTTGAATGTATCTGTCCTTAAGGCTGAATTTCTTGGCTCCCAGGTTAAAAGTGCCGGCGCTCAATGTGCCAACGTACAATGCAAATTCAAACCTTTGTTATGTCAATCCTTGTGCCCCACACAATAATAGCCATGTGCCCGACGCATACACCACACAAGATGATACGCCACAAGGAAGCGCGGCAAGGGTGAAAAGTAGGAACTACAGTAAAGTCAAGGACTTACCCAAAACATGTAAAAATATCGTTGATGTACACAAGTCACCCCTGTCTCAACCAACTGCATCATTTCACGTCAGACCATCTCTAGCCGATGCCAGCTTCACCCAGCTTGGCGATAAAAACCGCTAAACGGCACAATTCACAGCCTCCCATTGATGGTTGTGATTTGTGGCTGACTCCAGGAAAAACAACCGCCGAATGTAGCGAAACCCAAACAATCACTCGAAGACAGAGCCAACAGAATCCCGTAAACACCAAGTAGCGATTTTCGGCTACGGTTCACAATACACCCCGTCGACCACGAAAGAATCTGAATGAATCTGAATAAATCTGAATAAATCGTTTTCCCCCATTCACTCTTTCGCTTAGCTTCGACGGCGCCGAGCGAATATTTGAACATGAGCACAGCGTCCTGCACCCGAAGAAGGCGACGGAATGCACACGAACAATGACTGCCCCTTGATTGGAAAGTCATCTTTGGGCATTCGACTTCTGCACCATTAGACTACTGGTGATTACATGTGCATAGAAACGTCAATACTTCAAGTGATTTTGAAACCTCGTCCGGCAGAAGAAGGTGTGTGAAAACGTTATGTTCTGCCCACAACGTCGTCGCAGGTCAGCAAGGGGCCGTACGTGAGTTGTTCTCCGATCCGGGGCCAGCATAAAGGGAGAAGCCTAAGGTGAAATAATTCCTCCGGGAGGGGGGGGGGACACGCCGGTGTTTGTGTTGGAAACGCGCGAAAAACGCTTGTTCACGACCAAGGAGCACGTTCTAGCGTTTAGGTTTTTGTGTTTCCTCCTTTTTTCGCGGCAAGGTGGTACGGTACGTCGTCCCTTAGAGGTCTGCGACGCCAGCACCGTATTCATCGGCGACGAGCAGTCGTTTCGACGAGCGCCAGGCTTGGTACTGCCTGTAGCTGGCCTTTTTTCTTTGGGCTTCTTCGATCTTCTCCCGTTCCTGCGAGGCCTGTGTCTCCTTCGCCTCCCTCTCCTCGATTGCCGTTCGCTTGATCCTTGCCACGAACCTTGGATAGCGGGCATGGTGCAGCAGGGTCGGGTGTACTCATGAAAACACATGCCGTATTCGTTAGACCATTGACCTCGCATTCTTACAATTCCCAGACGGAGCTATATATATGCCGGGTTTTCACTGACCCAGGCTGTGTTTGAATGAGAAGCTGGCCATCATTCTTGCGCTTGATGTGCCAAACCACGTTACGCTGTGCGTTGATTGGGCATAACAGCTAACCAAACGTCTCACATTCGGCGGGAACCAAACCACTGTACTTCAAATACCGCTTCGATTTTTTCGCGGTTGCACGCATCAGGCGCGCCGCACACAGCCAGCTGCTCGCTCCGTGTGTGATGCATTAGAATTACAGACATGTACAGTAGTCCGCCACAGTAATATTATTCTTGCGGAAAATTCCGATGGCGTGGTTCATAAGAAACGTTTCCTCTATGTACTTGAGGCGTTCCAACTATCCACTGTCCAACGACGAACATCCTCTACATTGTCTTGTGTTCCTGTTTCGGTACCCCTGGCGACGCCTCTTCTTTTCCTTGTCCTCCACACAATACAATAAATAGCAAAACGGAAACGTCACGAACGCGCACCTACGGAGCTGGTGTATTGCCTTCGTCTGACTCGGTTCCAGGATCCTAGTCCTCCTCAACCCCGCCACCTCTTCGGCATACACACTCAGCTTCCACCTGTCACGTCGTGGTTGTTCGCTTCGTCGGTAGGGACTCGTCGTTATGCATTTTTGATAGTGGGCGGGGCGAGTGGGTTCGTCGGTGGGCGCGCTGGCTTTCGTGTATGGCTAGAGTCTAAAGGGTCGTGTCACCGGCCGGGCTGATAGTGCTCCCAGTGCGGGCGAGCGAGATGGCTGGCGGGCAGGCAATGGTTCGTTCGAGGGCGGTACTGCCAGAAGGGACCTCCACCAGCATATGCACCCAGGCACACAGATTCGTGCGTGTGCGGCGTATCGAGTACTGATGTTCTCGGCAGAACCTGACATCAGACCACGAGTGAACCCCAATCTGCTGTAGAATGTTTGGGCGAAAGTCACCCTTCGATGTCGCTAGAGGGTGGTCGTGCTTTTCGAGGTGTGGTTCGCACTGCATTCGACATGCCTGAAGAACCACGTCCCACGAGTACCACCTTGCCCATAGAGGTATCCCGGCATATCGTCTGCCGCCTGTGTGTGGTGGGACGTTTGGCGGACGGACACCAGCCGGTTCCACGCCCACAAAAGCAGACGTTCATTTCCCGCGCAAAAAAAAAAAACATTCGGACGAACGCCCAAGCCCGCTCGCCCTCCTCCTCCTAACAGTATCCCAACCTCCAGGCCATAATCCAGTTCCACCTCACCTCACCTGCGGATTCGTTCGATCTAATGATATTTTCACCACACGGCCCACCTGCAGATTTCCGGGGTGCCATCCGTGGTATAAATCTCGCGAAAGATGTACCACACCACCGCTAGAAAGGGTTGAAGAAAATCGAAGAGGAAAAAGGCGCAAAATAGCACCAGCAGGCAAACAGCAACACGCACATCGAGAGCGGGAGCGAGCGGACAAAAAAAACAAGGGTGGGTGAACAAAGACAGGCGCGTACGTTGAAAAAATGCAACAAATAACGTGGTTGGTGTTTAGTGGACGCTGAAGAAGCCAGGGTTGAACTCGAACCGTATTTGGCACCATTTCGTTACCTTGCATCCCGTGAAGACTACCTATAATACAGTACATTAGATGTGCACTCATTGATCCAACCCAACAGCGGGTCTTTCAAAGGTCATCCGAACGGACGAATAATTTGGACAGCAACCACAATGGCATCACAGTGACATCAATGCTCACGGTGAATCGCCCTGTAGTCGCTGATGGCCTGCAGGTCCTCCTTGAACTTGGACATCTCCGCCGGCATAGGCGCTCCTCTGGTCGGGGCTGGGGCGATTGATCACCCCCACGAGACACGGGTCGGTCGATTCGGGGCCATTAGGGGCGTCGAAGCTCTGCCAAACTTTGGGTCACTTTGGCTTTGTTTTCAAGACACCCCGAACTTTGCTGGACACCGAAGGGTCACGTTTTGAATAGTCCGACGATAATGAATGGCGTTTCTCGGTGGACCCGTCGTAAGCCGGAATTTTCCAAGGAAAAATGGGGAATCCGTCCTCTTTGCACAGGTGCGTAGTAGGTGCTGGTGAACCTAGCAGATGAATTGCACGAGGTGCACTGCTGTAGCACCAGTAGCAGCAGTAGATCCACAAACCATCTGCCCTGGGCGCCACCGTGTGTCCCAGGTATCAGGGAATGCTGACCCAAGACGTTTGGATGGGACAATACGCAGTAGCGATACGACAATACGCAGTAGCGATAGAGACCAGCCAAGGTGTTTTCCGACTCAACATAGGCAACCAGCACCAGCGGCAGCGGTAACAACATTTCAACGACGACGACAACGACGACAACTTACCCGTCCGTCGAAAGGCGGCGTTGTAGGCTCCGGATCGAGGCATGGGGGAGAAGGCGTCTTCCGTGAAGAGCCTGCCGTTGGAGATGGGGCCCGGCGGGCCCGCCTGTCCTAGCACGAACGCCACCCAACGAGAAACCCAGTGGGCGTCGATCAGCATCCAGAACTCCCCGATGTTGGGGTTGATCGCCAGCCTGACGTGACGAAACGAAGGCGCGAGATGTTTTTGTTTTTCCAGTGGTATGTAGACACAGGTGCCGGGCTTGGAAAAGCAGTAAAGGTTTCCGCAATATTAACAACCGTTGTTCCCAAGTTTTCACGAGTTTGCTCAGACATGGTGAGGTTTGGTTTGTCTTGCTGCTTCCAACAGCAAAGGAATTTCGGGCGTGGACATGTGCGGGGAGGGGGGGGGGGGGGGGGTGCTTCCACCTGAAACCGGGGAATATTTGGGAGGGGGTTCCCAAAAAAACCCCAACCGGCGAAGTTGTTGGGGGGGGAGGGTGGCTTTTTTAATTTCCCCCCAAACCAGAAATCCGGGAAACAAAAAATTTTTAAAAATTTTTTTAGGTGGGGGGCCCGGGGGGGGGGGAAAAACCGGCAGGG
>FN648456.1:160599-185605 GCA_000310025.1 Ectocarpus siliculosus
AAGGGAGGGGGAGGGTCGTCGAGAGAGAGCGGGGGAGTATTGGGGAGGGTGTCGACTACAAAACTCGAACACGTCGATAGTTGTTGAGTCGGATGTTGTCATCTAGATTTCCACCGAACCATGAAATCGGGATAACGAATACTTTAGAACTAGTCTAATGCTGGAGCCAGCGAGCGGTAAATACCTGGCACGTGCACTTGTTGTCGAACAAAAAAAGACACACACACACACCTGAGGTGAGTTGAGAAAGAAACAGTGCAAGCCGGGATCTAGTCAAGCGATCCTTTCGGGCGTTGTGGTACCTACGTAGTCCCGGAGGTGTTTTTTCCTCGTTGTTCTTTTCCCTTCCATACTGTAGTTCGTTGTTATTTTCCCTTCCATACTGTAGTCCCTCAGAAACTCCTTTTTTCTATCACCAGGCGTGAATGCACACAACGTGCTTTGGGAACTTTGTTCTTCTCGTGTTGCGATGCATTTTGTTTCGCGAATGAATGCAAGCAGCACATTTCCCTCCTCTCTTAGAACTCTCTTCACGTAGAAACCTATGCGCACCTACCTGTCGAACTGTTTGATGAACTCGACTTCATATACCCGTCTGCAGAAGCGCACCGCCACCGCCACCGCCGCCGTCCCACCCGACAGCAAGAGGCCCACGGAACGCCAGGCAGCAGACGGCGGAAAGACAGCAGCCAGGAGGTCGGAGGAGAAATTCCGTCGCAAAGAGAGCAAGCGCCGACGGGGCCACGGCCAGCGCCGACAACCACAGGCGAGAGACCCACCACCACCATACACAGCACCGAGGGTCAGTGGGGGGGGATGGGAAACGAGGAACAGCGTCAGCAAGGAATACATCAACGAGCACTTCTTCTGGCTTGTTGAGAATACCGCACTTCCGGAGCCTTCGATATATGCTCGCTAGCGTTAGGGTGTTGCAACGCCGGGATGGAGAAGGAAGGAGGGGGCTCAGTCTGTAGGGGCAGGTCGTGACGGCGTCACATTGCTCATGGCGCGTTGTCAAGCGCAACGCTCGAAACCTCAACCCCTTGGGCAAGGCTTGGTAACGACAACACCGTTTGGAGTGATCTTCTGGTTGGGGAAAACCACTTTCGTGGGCAAGCAGCCCGAGTTGCGACAGCGACGGGACGAGACAGCCATGGTTTCTCACGTTACGTATTCCCACTCTCTCGCGCCTTGTGCCTAACCGATGGAAGGGTTACAGTAGCACCGTACACAGATGAGGTGGCCGGATAGCGGCTGCAACCGGGATGCACGCAGATTTTTCTGCAACCCCAAGAGCAGCATCCAAGATCAACGGCTGCGACATCAACGAGCAACGAGCCGTACCTGCTAGACATCGGCAGGTCCAGGGGGAATACGCTTCCCGCGCCCTCGCTCGCGAGCGGCTGGGCGAAGATCTCGGTGGCCTTGGCGTCGGCGGTTATCACGCTATTTCCTAAAAACCTCTATGTGTTGCGCCCGACGAGGCACCACAGCGGCAAACCGGGGTAAGTTTACCGGTAGTTTGAAAGCACGCAGCACTCACGGTTGTTGGCTAGACCAAGGTACCGGGGTCAATACGTATTTTAGTCTAAGGCCCTGCCCGCCAGAATTCAACCGCACGGCGCTCCGATTTCCGTGCGTTCGTCGATAGTGTCAAGCAGATTGTCGATTGAGCCTTTCTGCGGACTTGCTTGCGGGGTGGTGGGTCACATCAACCTTTATTCGACTTTTTGAAAGTACACCGGACAAGGCTAATCGGTAAAATTAGACCTTCCGGCTAGTCAGCGCTGACTAGCCGGATGGTCTAATTTTACCGATTAAAGGCCTGTTGATAAATGAAGCGACCGCAGGCTACCCGCAACCACCAACCAGGAGATCAAGCCTAGCCGACAGGTCGGAAAGCATAGGACCGCAACGTACCGAGGGCACCGGACTCGAGCGCCCGACACTCCCCCCCCAGTCTCCTCTTGCGTCGCCCCCGACACTCTCCGGGGTTGCAGGGACACTTGCGGCAGGAGAGACGCCCCCTCCCGGTGCCGTTGTGGGGCCGACAGCGCCTGGAGAAACTGCTGTCGGCGAGTCGTCGTTTTCGCGCAGCCCTCTGTCTCCGCCAACCGCGCGGGCGGCGGGGGGGGGGGCGGCAGCAGACGCAGCAGGAGGACTAAGCAGCGGGTGGTTCGAGGTGGCAGTAGTGGCGCTGAGGCCGCCAGCCGACGGGGTCGCGAAGGGGGCTTCGTCGTCCAGGGGCCCGTCCGTGTCCATCGCCGGCGTGGCAATAGACGGAGGTGCCGTCTGGCTTGGGTAGGCGAGTTCTTCTACTTTCTGCGGGGCAGATTCCCCGAAATGCTTGGAGACCTGCCGATCAGCATCGCTCTCGCCTGACACGGGGACCGTTGTGACGACGTGTTGAGTTGGCAATGATGCTGTTGGTGTGAAAGGACATGATTTGGAGCACACTCAATAGATGCCCGCCAATGGCTCCGAGGTCGGTGATAGGGGTTCATATGTGGCATCCTACGTGATTTTATGGCGTACCGACTCCTCTGTTCGTGGACTGCTCCAAGCCCTACGTTAGGCTTCAACCGAGAAACGGTTTCGTTTGTTTGCGAGAAAAACAAGAAATAAGTGGTTTGCGACATCCGGCGCCAAGTGCGCTTTGCCCGCCCCAAGAAAACTATTTTGCCTGCGTCCGAATCTCTTTCTCGTTCGGTCTCTCCATCCCCTGATGCATGAAGAAACGCAGATAGTACGGAATAGCCCTCCTGCCAATAAAGTGGTCTAACGCGCAGACCGAGAATAACGAAGATTAGCCCCAGCCTGACGTCCCACACACACCAAAGTCAATCTGGCGTATGTACGTCTACCGCACTACAGGTGCTTTCGGTCTGCTTGACATGACTGAGACACAGCGGAAAGCACGGAAAAATAACGGGAAGAGACAACGCTCACCACGTGGTTCGCCTTGCTTCGTCTCTCATCGTTGGGATGTCTAGGGAGAAGCGCTGTATGTGGTCCGAACAAATGGTTGTTGTTGTTGCGCGTGACACGTATGAGGTGTCCATGATTGGCATGGTTGTTTGTATATTTGGATGAACGATACTCCGGAGTGAGCTTTTATCTACTCGACCTCCCGATGAATGCCCAGAGGCCCAAACGGAAAGGACACACTACATATGTACCGCGTGCAGGATCACTACCGCAAGGATAACATATTTGCACTTTCGCGAGGCTTCGCTTCCAAACAGGACCACCAGACGTTTCGACCACATTAAAATTTTACAAAAAAAAAAAAAAAAACGTTCCTGCGCTCTTCGTGTCCATCTTCAGGAGGACCGTCTTGTGCCCGTCACCCGTGCAAAAACTCGGCTCCCGACAGAAGAAACATACAGCGCCAAGATACCCTTTGGTCCAGTGTGTCTCTGCTTCTCCTAACTCTTCCAACTACTTAGATAAAAGAACGCGGTATCCCCGCCATTTACACAATAAATGACAACCGTGACCCCAGATACCACGAATATCTAAACAAACAACTCCACGTGTTGTACTGATGTAGACCTTCTCGAAGCAGAATGGGCGTCTGATGCCATTCTGCTACTGGTGGCAGTGGCACATGTTGGCTGTGGCGCTACTTTTTCAAACGGAATAAAAGATGTTGTCAAGTTCAAGTTCCTGCTACAAACTGTGCAGATCGTTCAACTGCGTTCTTCGATGTCTCTTCACCCGAACTCGTATGTACGCGCGGTATCGCTAACCCAGACGTTTCGCGCTTGGCGTGTCCGCTCAGCTCAGATCAGGAAAACGAGCGATATCATCAGTGTATCCATCTCTGGTTGCTGCCTGTCTGTTTATTATTTGGGCTGACCTTCTCGCAATAGCGGCTCCGTTAGCTCCATGGGCATCGACATACTCTACTGTATGTTTGTCACGATGTCTTGCGGCTTGAAATTTGAAATTGCTGGCGTGCCGAGGCGGGACGACGACGACGGTGTTCTTCCTTGTTGACCCGCTTGATTGGGTGTTGCCCCTATGGACGCTGTTGACGCGATGCCAGGGAAGCTGTGTGGTGACGTGCACGCGCAACACAGCAGTGCTCGGCACGCTGAGCATGAAACGCTGCCAATCACGGATTGAAGGGTCACAGGTTCTGTCGAGAGCATCCATTTGTCTACATGTGATCAACACATGCATATCCATGTCACAATTACCTCCTGTCAGGTGCACTCTGCACCACCACGATACGTTCGAACATGTACAGTTTCCCGTGACGTACTCATTACTAATTGCTGTGGCGGACAACATAGATATACAACTGCTCCATTTCGGGATACTTCGCACCGTGCTATCGCTCGCATCCTTGCTGTTCTCGTGTCCAAACACCACAACAGCAGGGCCGGTCGTAGAGACACCTCTGTCCAATGGTGTTTCCGATAGGGCAGCATCGAACTGCTGAGTGCAGTCATTCGAACCGCGGGTGGGCCCAACCATGTGCGGTCATTTTGTGAAACGTCATTTTGTGAAACGGAAAAAGGAGTATCGTAAACCGTATATATAGGTAGTCTTTCTGTGTGTGTTTTTATTATTCCTTAATATATAATAGTCGGAGAGTTGGCACTGGCCGGAGAGATGGCACCAGTCGGAGAGACGGCTCGGGGGTGCAATAAAAAATCCGAGGAAAAAACATTTAAAAAAACGATCGCACCCGGTGCCAACTCTCCGACTACTACGGTATCGTGTGGATGAGCTGCCGCCCTAGGGTTCTTGTTGTACAGCGGTGGAGGTATACCACGCTGGGTATCAGTCTAGACGACACGCGCCCTCTGCAAGGAGAAAGAAGACTGCATCGAAGTTTGATGTTGTATGTACGCTATAGACCGATGTTCATCCACCATATACAGCTGCTGCGGCAGTGCGTTTCTTTTTCTTTTTTTTGTCTTGACTTCAAATCAGCGCTCACAGCACTAATGCCATTTACTCCAACCCGTGGTCATCATGCAGAAGAGCCCCGCTCTACCCTCCCCTCCTGCGGTACTTTGCCTTCGATTTTTGATACGAGAAGAGATCAGCACGCTCTTCCCTCTTGCGTACACACGAACTAGCGCTATCCACTAGGCAAGGATTGGAAGCGAGAGAAAAACTCACTCTAGCAAGAAAAAAAGCTCGCTTTCGCCGGGATCCGAACCCGTGCCCTGACCTCTAGAACATGTCGAAGGTAACAACTAGACCACCGGGGCGACCGCATCCATCGTGTGGTTTCTCGGTTTCGGTTTTGTAGTGGACAGATCGGTTTTCGGAGGAAAGATGACGTGTGCGCCTACTTGAGCGGAGCGGAGGACGGAAAGAAGAGGAAGCTCTACTGTATCCTCATACATCTAAGTGCACCGTCCTCTCGGGCATTTCGTTCGTCCACCACGTAGGCCCACGCCAGACTGATGGACAACGGAGCAGTGTTCGCCCCACCTCATTGTTGCGCAAATAAATGCATTGTGTCGAAAAAAAACATGGCCTATACTGTAGGACAATTACTACTGGACATATGGTGTCTGGTCGGTTCGTTTGATGAGAGTCTTACCGCGAATTGATGGGGCCTCGGCTCCAATACCGTGTGCATACAATACCACGTTCTACGTCTTATAGACTATATGAATAGGTGTGGCTGTGACAAATTCCGAGCACAAGACGAGACACATCGTCCAGGGTGTTTGTCTGGGCCAGACAAGGGTGGTAGATTGGTGAAAAACCGCCGTCCAAACCCGGAGACAAACACGAATCTACTTTCGATGGTCGTCGCTGCTTGTCATGTCGTGTACACTTGATCGATGGTTTTTTTTCCCACGAGGTTTTCCAGAGGTCAATTTGGACCGGATGAGAAGGGTGCGATGATTGATTGTCGACCATGATAGCGTCTAATCGGGTGATGGGTCGTGGTTATCAGGAGCCGAAAGCAAGATGTATGGCATGTATGTCGCTGGTGCCACTGCGGCACGGCATGCGGCCGTCATGACACATACTGAATCTTACATGGGCCGGTTGTGCACGCGCAAATGTGGGTCGTCGTGCATGGAAAAATCGGTGGAACGGCACGATAAACAAAACAAATCAATAGATATGGAGCTGGATGCGCTGGAGCGTATGGTTGCCGGCTCACGGCCTATTGATGGTAGACCAGGATGGCGGGTCATGGGAGATGATCCGTGGTGGTCAGGAACCGCACGCCAGGTGTATGGCGTGTAGGTCGCTGGTGCGACTGCGAGACGATATGCGGTCGTCATGACATCATCGTTCTGACGTTCCCCATATTTTTTTTCCTTGTGTCTTCATACCCAATTGTTCCCCTGTGATCAGGATATTGATCGGTCATCGGGGACCCGTCGTCGGGGGACGGAGGTATGATCGGGGACGGGGGCGTCTCGGATGAGTCCGTGATTGGCCGCGAGGAGTACGAGGCGGAGAGGCAGGACAGCGCTAATGAACGGGCCGTCATCAGCGCGTCGGTTGAGGACCTCAAAGCCGACATGGCGGCGAAGTTCGAGGAGGAGCTGTAGGTCGTGTTCGCTCGGGGCGGCGGGGCTGCGGCGGGTGGCGCTGCCGGGTTGCACCAGCGCGGATGTATGGGGGCGCGGGGGCGAATGGCTTCTCGTCCGACTACGGGCCACATCCCGTCGGTACACGCCCCGGATTGCTGCAGGACGTTGGTTGGCGGGGCGGCGGGAGCGGTTTAGGCTTCACCCCCGCGACGACGTCCCGGTGGGAAGCGGGAGGCTCGCATATGGGTTCCGGTATGTACGGGGGTGGAGCCGAGGTGTCACCTGGCCAACGGCGGATGGAAGAGGTGATCATGGACCAGCGGGTGAACGCGTGGAGCTTGTCGCACATCCGCATGTGGTGGGTAGTGACGGGATGCTTTCCACCAAAAATCGAGAGGCAGAGCCTGCAAGGGCTCATGTTCGACAGCGTCGAGGTCACGGAAGCGGTGGCCGACATGCTTCTTTTCTTTCGCGGCTTCGACCACGTTGCCTTCAAACCCCGGGGTGCGGGCGGAGGCCGCCTCCCCATTGCCACGCACTTGTCCCTCATGGCGGGGGCTTTCATCACCATAGCCCGTCGGGGGATAGCCGACGACGCGAGGGCGACGGCGGCGTCGCGGGCGCGGGTGGATAGTATCGAACATGCTTTCAAGATGGTCATCGGCGCGGTGGAGAGTCACGCTCGGGATAATTACGCCGCCATACAAGAGCAACACAACCGAGACATCATCTTGAAGTTCCTCGGCAAAGATATGGAATCGTACGTGCGCGACGTGCAGATGTTTTCGGACGAGATGCAGCGGCACCACGTTCTCCCTCCGCCGTCTGAGGCTCTTCCGGTCGCCCCCATCACAGAATTCCCCAAGTTCACGGCATATCTCCGGTCGAGGGGGCTGATCAATTCCATGGTACAGGGCAAGCCCGGCCGGTCATCGGCCGGCCGCTACCAGTTTACTCGAAAGGGGTTCTGCCGGTATTGGAGAGAAATTCAAATTCCAGCATGCGGCAAAGGAAGGGGCGACCCTGGTGGGCACGCCGAGGACGGCGATACGAAGGGTACCCCTTCCACCGCCGATGCCGCCGCCGCTCCCGCCGCCGATGCCGCCGCCGCTCCCGCCGCCGATGCCGCCGCCGCCCCCGCCGCCGCCCCCGCGGCGAAACGGGTCAAGGCGGCATGGGTCGGCCCGAAGACTCGCGGCAGCACGAAAGGCGGTGACGGCGGCGGCGGCGCGGGGGGCGATACCGACGAATAGGGGCGCGGGCCCTGCCCCCCCGGGGGGGGAGGGCCGTCTTTAGGTCTCGTGGGGGGCGTGGTCTCGGGCTCGGGCACGAACCTCCTGCGACCGGGGGCGGCTACTGCGTTGACCCGAGGTGGGGTTGGTACTTTAGATTGCAGTGATGTTCGGCGTATTGTTTCCATGGTACATGCCATGTCTCAGAACGTCGAGAAGGGAACACCACGTGCCACCATACTTGCGCAGATCGCGGTGAAATGTTTCAGGTTTTTACGTCGGCATGGGGGACGCTTTGAATGCATGCAAGCCATTGAAAACGGCATCGGAGTGACGCGGGTGCGGCCTGATTTTATTCGGTTTTTGTTTGGACGCCTGAAGGGTTTTCTTCAAACAGAGACCGTCGCCGCTATTGTGGAGCGTGGCGCCGTCGTGCCCGTGTGTGGATCTTCCAAAATTGCAGAGGCGCTGTCGTATGGTATGTAGCCCCACACTCCGACACCATTCTCAATAAAGTGTTTGATGACGTGCGGTTCGGGCGGGCGTTTGTGTTCCCGCGGAACGACGCAGAATCGATTCCGGGGTTGCGGTTGTCCCCGCTTGGCGTGGTCGTGCGTGGTCGTGGCGCCCAGCAAAACTCGTATTATCCATGACTTGACGTTTGAATGCTCCCCCCCGTCGAGTAGTGTCAATGCTGATACGGATTCGGGGGTGGCGCCGAAGGTCGCGCTAGGTAACGTGTTGCGGGACGTTGTGTGGCGCATTTTATGGCTGCGGAGGAAGTACGGTCCATCGGCCCGAATCGTGTTAAGCAAGATTGACGTTACTGACGCGTTTCGGCAGGTAGCGGTCCAATGGTCGGGAGCTCCCGTGTTTGGCTACTCGGTTGAAGACTTGGTCGTGGTAGATCGGCGCTTGGTGTTTGAGTGGCGCAATTCGCCTGGCAATTTTTGTGTCATGACTGCCGCGTTGGATGAGTACTCTCACAAATACACGTCGTTCGCTAGTGCAGTCGTTACCGAGCTAGGACGTAGAGCAACGGACCATGTTGAGGTCCCCTTGCCTAGCGAACGGGAGACGCCACCCCCCTTTCCCCCTGGGTGTCGCATTCCCCCCGGTTCGGGGGGCAGTCGTCCTGACTCGTTTTTCGTTAAGTTCTATGTAGACGATGGTATCCTTGTCGAAGTCATGTGGACTGGCGCACGGTGTAAAGTAGCTTCCGCGTCGTGTGCATCGGACCATTTCCGTGCGTTTGGTGCACGAGGGCCTGGAGACCCCCCCCTGTTGTCTCCGCGTAAACTCTCTTCGTGGCAAACACGGTTGTGTGTACTGTGACGATTTCGGTTCCCACAGACAAGCTGGAACGTCTGCGGGCGACAATCCGCGAGTGGGCCCCCACACGCCACTTTGCTTCTGAGTCCGAGTTGCGGGGGGTGGTTGGTTCGCTGTTACATATCTGTGAAGTTGTGCGGCCTGGTAAATATTTTGTTCGCCGTATGCTCAACGGGTTGGGGCTACCGCCGGTGCAATTGACAGCCCGGGGGCCGGAGCGGAAACGGATAGGCCCCGAGTTTCATGTGGACATGCAGTTTTAGCGTCTGATGGTACAAGAGGGCTTGGGGTCGCCGTCGCGGTTGTGAACAGCCCCACCTGTTTGTTTTTTCGATCAACCATATTCGTGTCGTTTGTGGTCAGATGCATCTGGCGATGCCATGGGGGGTATTTCTTGCATGCTGAATTCAGTTCGGGAGTATGATGGCGTTTCGAATTCAGTCAGGAAGTGCGGGACAGGTTTCGCCAGCAGGCTGAGGTGCGCGATGATTTGAGCATCAACACGCTCGAACTCCTCGCGATGGTGGTTGGCGCCTAGGTGCTTATTGTGCAATCGGACATGAGGCCGGAGAACGCTCGCAATAGCATCCGTATGATGGGAGACAACTCCTCGAGTGTGGCTTGGGTGGAAAAGTGTCGGGGGGGCGAGCCCCGCTCGGGGGCACTTATGCGTATACTCGGTTGTTTGAAGATGGGCAGTGGGTGGTGCTTTGAGGCGGCTCATGTTAAGGGTGTCGATAACACGATTGCGGATGACATTTCACGATGGGAGCCGGAGACCATTGACGCACACCTTCGCCTGTCCCGTCCCAATGTCGCATGGCGCCAACAGGTCTTGGACCCGGAGGTCGCCGATCTTTGTACCGGCGTCTTAGCCGCGAGTACGTCCGCGAGTCAGTTGCGCAGTCGCCTCGAAGAACTTACATGCCGGGTTGGCGGGCTTGGTGTGCTTTTCGCGGATTGATTGGCGAGTCGGAGTACCTCTCGGGGGAGGCGGACGATACACGGTGCTGGGACAAGCACTCCTGGAGTTTGTAGCGTGGTGTTGTGCAGATAAGGGTAACGTTGCACCGACCATTTCCGGCAAGCTGGCCGCTGTACAGTATTTTCATCGCGTCGATAGGAGGCTTCAGTAGCCGACCGGTGCGCCCCTCATCAAACAGAGTTTGTTGGGTGTTGCACATGCCCACGTGCGAGCGGGTACGAAACGTCGGAGTCGTGTTCCCGTCTCGTCAGAGACGTTGTGGGAGGGATAGCAGCTGACGGCGTCGTGGGGGATGGGCGATCGGGTCCTGTGGCTGTGCTTGGCGTTGTCGTATTTTCTGGTGGCGCGTTCGGATGAGATTTATGCTACGATGTCGGGGCAATGCCACCAGGTGCATTGTTTGCGGCGGAGCGACGTCGAGTTTTTCGACGGGGAGCACGTGTTACCCCCGTTGCACTGGTTCAAGGCTACGGGTGTTCGGATTCGGTTTCGTGGCCACAAGGGAGATCAGGGCATACGTTACACGAATGCGCGATGTAGCACGAGGCGCGAGTTCTCAGATTGGTACCGGTGGCGGTGCCGTGGCGGTGTTGGTGGAATTGATGTCGTGCCATCTTGCTTTGCCTGAGAACACCCCAATGTGCTCGTTTCGCTGGAGCAATACGGTAAAGGTTTGGGAATATTCCAAAGCTCTTAGCGCCCTTCGTCAGATTGTGGAGACAGGTGGCGACCCGAGGCAGGTTGGCTTGCATTCGTTGAGGATCGGGGCCGCCAGCACGTTGGCAGCGGGAGGAGACGTACCGGATAGAATTATACAGAGAGAGGGTAGATGGAAGGAAGGTTCCGGTACGTTCAAGATATATACTCGGGACAATATGGTGGACGTAGAAATGGTATCCCGTAAACTAGCAAAGGGGAGGAAGACGGAGCAGAAGAAGGGTTAGCATACACGAAGGTACGGGCAAGGGAGGCGGGATGCCGTCCCACAAAACGTCGATGTTGGTGAATGTCAATGGTAGAGTACCATGGGGGTCTCGGTATACTGAGACGGCATTTTGTTAGGCCCGGCAAGTTGACATGAAAGGGAACTTGGATTCTGGATGAGAGAGGGAAGCGACCGGTGTCGCCCCCTCGTTATTTGCTAGAGGGTTACCTTCCAGACTTCGTGGAAAATAATATTAAAAATGACACTTCGGAAAAATACAATAAACCACAATAATACTCACCGACGTTTAAACCCTGACCAGGCCACTTGGCCACGTCGTAAGTTTGTTGGCGACGCCTACGCCTACGGCCTACATAGAATTGAGCTCTTGGTTTTCCGTTTTTCTGCGTCTTTCGCTGCAAAACGGCATGGCACACCCTCCCTTAGATGTCTGTGCCTGGAGTGTCGTGTTTGTGGCGGATGTCGAATCCTTTCGACGAGCGCCAGGCTTGGTGATGCCTGTAGTCGGACCTTAATCGTTGTCGTTCTTCGATGATCTCCCTTTCGTGCGACGCCTGCCTCTCTTTCATCTCCTTCTCCTGGGCTACAATATGCTTGATCCTCGCGACGAACCTTTGGCAGTCGGCATGGGGGGGGGGTGGAGGGGGGCGCAAGAGACAGAAATAAGCATGACATTTGGTGCCTGCGAAAAGCCAACACAGCATCAGCAGTTGTAGCCAATGGCAGGTCTAGGGAACCCTGTGTCATCTTCGTCGCCAACCAGAGTTCAAAGTGTGTTCTCGTCGACCTTATCGCTATTGGCCGGATGTTTTTCGACCGGAACCCGCTCACCCCGCTTAATAATATTGGCTGAGGTGGTTGTGTCCCGGTATCGATTGGAGAACAGCAGGAGGAGGGAAAAGATCCGTGGTGTGAATCGCTGTACTCGTGTCGTTGTTAGGTATCCGTGCACGAGCAAATGGTACGGCAAGGTACGGTGCAAAGAATGTGCTCCAGGGTCTATGCATTGGTACAGGTGGTGTACGCCTTCATTTAGGATCTTCCTCCCTGTCTTGTGTGAGTACCGCGAGGACTTCGACCATCCTCTTGTTCTTGTATAGGCGACGTTGGTTCATTGCTTCTCGTTTCGGCCGCTAAGTTGACGCCATAAACTAAGCAAACGGACACGGCACGAGCGCACGCACCTGCGGAGCTGATATATCGCCTTGATGTGGTTCGGCTCCAGAATTCTAGCCCTCCTCATTGCCGACACCTCTTCGGCGTACAAGTCCAGCTTCCACCTGTCACACCGTTGTTCGTTGTATGTTAAGAGAAAATCTTAAAGGCGGGGGAGGGTGAGTGGGTGCGTCGGCGGGTGTAGTGACTACCACCCATTACCATCGTCTTGAGGCCCCTAAGGAAAAAGTGCGGATCAGCGACGGGATGAGTCAAGTCGACTCACCGGCCAGGCTGTTGGCAGCGCCCCAAGCGCAGGCGAGGGAGGTGGGCAATCACACCAACGCATACACCAAGCACATGGAACGTTGTGGCAGTCATTGAATGCAACGTGTGGAGTGGCTGTGTGTCGTGGAACGTGTGGCGGACGATGGCCAGCCGCCACAACCATGCCCACAGGCGGTTCCAAGCGATGTATTGAAACATTCCAACAAAAGGCGACGAACGTTGCCGGCGTCTCCCCATCATAAGAAGGCACCCTCCTGAATCTTGCGTGCTGCAAACAAAATGCACTACACTAGGTCAAGCACGCTGGACCCGTTCGATCCCCAACCACACACACGCACCCAGTATCACGACTTCCAGGCCATAACCCGGTATCGCTTCACCTATATAGCTGCGGTTTCGTTGGATTCTACGGTCAAGCTATTGTGAAAGCGATAGCACACCACCACACACCTGCAGATGTCCGGGGTTCCATCGGTGGTGTAGATTTCGCGAAAGATGTACCACACCACCGCTAGAGAAGGCGGTAAGTGCAACAATGCATAGAAACGCACCGAGCACAAGCAGGCAACAGGCACACGCACATCGGGAGTGAACAACGGACAAAAACCCAACAATAGTCTAGTTAGGCAAGACACAGCAAAATAACGTGGTTTGTGTTTTGGCAGGGACGCCGAAGAAGCCAGGGTTGAACTCGGCACGTCTTTGGCACCCTTTCGTTACCTTTCCCTCCCGTGTTGACCGCACAGGACAAGATATGCGCTCATCGGCCCAACAGGTTTCGTCCGAATGTCGTCAGCACGAGCAAACAACCGGAGCAGGTGATCACGGCCGGGATAGCAACAACAACAACAACAACACCGACATCGAAGCTCACGGTGAATCGCCCTGTAGTCGCTGATGGCCTGCAGGTCCGCCTTGAACTTGGTCTTCGACAGCGTTGGCCCAACTCTGATCGGACCTGGGGCTGTCGATCACCACACACCAGAGACGGGTTCGTTTGTTCCGGCCGTTAGGGGACGTTACAGCTCTACCAACCTGCGCTGGAGTTGGGGCTTTAAAAGACCTTCCCGCCCGACTGACGGCCCCCCCGGCGTTTGCCGTCAGGGTTGGGTTTTCGTCCCTTGGCAACGACGTTGCTAAACAAGCCGCCCCCCCCGGTGCTTGCCGTCGGGGTTGGGTTTTCGTCTCTTGGCAGAGATGTTGTAATACAAACCGATCACGTCGTGAGCTCGGCAACCATGTTACCGCTTTTTTCTTTCGCCTTTTTTTTTTTGCGGTAACCATAATGGGGGTCGAGTAGGTTATGGTGTGCGGGGTCGAGAACCCTTACTTCGCGCAAAGGGGATAATCGCACCAGGTTGTGTTAAAATTGGTCAAGCACCCTCGAGGCAGTTACACAGTGCTTGCAACTGTCTCTGGAAGTGAAAGCACCAGAAATTAAATTCAGTCATACGCAGCAGTGTCATCCGTACGCAAGGAGGTAACCACAAGATGCCGAGCACCCTCATCAGGATGCAGCGCACCCTTCATGCGACTCGCCGAATACCTCACGGCGCTTCGCGCTTGGTGATGCGAGAGCCTGGTCCGGTGAGAACCCGGCGTGCTCCGTCCCCGCTTTGTAGAGATACGAGGTCAACGGTCTAACGACTACGGCATGCACGACTATGAGTACCCCCCCCCACCCCGCCGCCGTTGCTGCGGACCGAAGAGGAATGTTTTGAATAGTCCAACAGCAATCGTGGGTTTTTTTATTGTCGTCCCGTCCAAAGCCGGAATTGTCCATGGCTAAACTTGAATATGTCTTCTTCGCCCACGGTCGGGGTCGGCTATGCCCTGGGCACCACCGTGTGTGTCTCAGACGCCAGTTTATGCTGACCACGCAGACGTTTGGATGAGAACTATGTACTTGTAGAGACAAGGGCGATTCTGAATCATCGTAAAACAAAATCAAGACGAGCAGCAGCACTAGCACTAGCAACATAACATCAACGTCACCGTCGACGACGACGACGACGACGACGACAACGTATTCGCAGTAGCGATAGAGACAAGCCAAGGCGTTTTCAGGTTCAGCATTTTGCTATATGAGGACGAGCACCTTTCTCTCTTTTTTTTTCTCTCTCTTTTTCTGTGCCAGATGGACTTGTCTCTGCTTGCGTTGTGAAGTACCAAGATTGAACCAAGGGAGTGTGCCTCTTTCTCTCCGGCCCATGATAGATAGTGACTGCTAATCTCAGTTGATACCCCGCATAGCGTGAAGAGGGAGCGGAGGATCCCAGAATATCTGTCGTTGATTTCTATTGACTTGCGGACCCCTCGGGGCCAGTTTATTTGAGTGTACCTTTTTAGGGTAAGTTAACCTGTGACCACGGGAATCGACCGCGTCGAATGTTGGATCAGTACGGACATACGAAGGTACTGGGTAGAGAGAGATCGGAACGGTTTTTAATGTGAAGACAACAACAACAACAACAACCACCAGCACCACCAGCACTAGCAACAACATTGCAGCCACGACGAAGTCGATGGCGACGAGAACGCCATCGACGACAACTTACCCTCCCGTCGAAAGGCGACGTCGTAGGCCACGGATTGAGGCGCCGCCGCCGCCGCCGCCGTGGGCGCAAACGCGTCTTCCCTGTAGAGCCTGTCGTTGGAGATGGGACCAGGCGGGCCCGCCTGTCCTAGCACGAACGCCACCCACCGAGAAACCCAGTGGGCGTCGATCAGCATCCAGAACTCCCCGACGTTGGGGTTGATGGCCAGCCTGACGTGACCGCAACACGAAGGCGGTGGTGAAGGTTCCGACACTAAAAGTGGAGAGTCGTTGCGAGACGCGAGGTGTTGCTTGCAGTGGTCATGTAGAGAACAGCATGTGTCAACGAATGCAAAAACCATTCCCTCTTTTTCTCGTTTTCCGATGTTTTGTATGCGGTTGCAAGAGCAAAGCGATTTCGGACGACAATGTGGGGGCGCGCGGGACTGAGAGGGAGGAGCAATATGGAAGGGTGTCGACTAGACAACTCGAACTCGTCGAGAAAGCCGAATCGGATATCGTATTCTAGCTCTATCCTAGCAACGAGGGGACAAGAAGAGTGCTCTTGAGGACCCCCAGTAGGGGCGGTGTAACGATTAGCGCTCCGTGGTCCCCCAACAAGACGGAAAAATATGCGAGTAGACCGCTCAACCAATGGCCAAGAAAACTGCCTTGCGTTCTCCCCTGCAGTGGTTTGGATCCAAAAGTGTGCCTGTCCGTTTGTCTGCAGGCTTGACCGCCGGAGTACACAGTGTGTCCTGAAATCTCTTTGTTTTTGTTTTGGATGTGTTTGTTTCCTCTTTATTCTTTTTCTGTCGTTCTTCCTTCAACTCCTCGTGTTTTGCATCCTCAGGCGTGATTGCAATTGTGCCTTGCACTTGTTTCTCACTCCACGTGATACATTTCAACCAAGCAAGCGGTCTTATCCCGCTTCTGCATCACTTTTTACATACCTGTCGAACTGTTTGATGAACCCGATCTCAAATATCCGTCTGCAGCAGCACCACCACGGCGTCGCCGCCGCCGCCGCCGCCAGACCCAAAGGTAGGTAACACGACAGAACACCGGGTACAACAAGGGACAGAGCGGTAAATTCCCATCCTCGCCTTACCGATGGACGGGTTGGTACTAGAGAGGTGGCCGGGCAGAGGCCGTAACGGGTATCCGTGCTGAGATATCACGGTCGTAAGACCCATCTTTATGGGGAGCAAATCTTCCTTTGGGCAAATCTTGCCTTTTTCGCCCTTTTGGGCAGCCTGCGTCGCGAACGAATGCAAATCAGCTGTTCGACCCTCGAGAAAAGTCACAGCTTTGGTTGAGATGTCTACAGATCACCTATTAGTTTCGCCAGGGTCCACGTTTGATTTTTTTCCAGCAGAGCAAGATTTGCAAATTCGTCCAAGATTGGGCCGGATAGCCAACTCCGAGCAAATCTTGGGTCAAGATTTGCCAAGATTTGAAAAAATGCTGGTTTCGGAAGGATTTTGCGTGAAAATTGCACATTTTGAAAAAATCAAACGGGGACCCTTGCGAAACAAATAGGCAATTTGTAGACATCTCAGCCAAAGCTATGTCTCTTCTCGAAGGTGGAACAGCTGATTCGCATTCGTTCTGGAAGCAGACTGCCCAAAAGGCCGAAAAGACAAGATTTGCCCAAAACAAGATTTGTTCCAATAAATCGGGGTCTAAGGGCAGCATCCGAGAACAACGGCGATGACGTCAACGGCAGTGACGCCGCACCTTCTGTTCATCGGCAGGTCCACGGGGAATACGCTTCCCGCCCCCTCGGTCGCGAGCGGGTGGGCGAAGATCTCGTTGGTCTTGGAGTCGGCGGTTATCACGCTTCTCTTGCCACAGAACCTCTGCGTTTCTCGCCGAAGGAAGGAGAGACGGGGACCACAGAAAAAAAGCCAAGAAATGCCGGTAGTTTTGAGATCTTACAGCAATGATGAACCTTGGCTGGATCAAAGTATATTCCGGGGTCAATATCACACTAAGTCTCTGACCGCATCAACTTTACACTGATTCATCTTCATTCTCGCTACCCAGCAAGGGTTTCTACGAGGGCTTCTATCTCAACAACAGCGCTGAGTGGGGCTTGTCAGGACGGGGCCATCTACTCCGTCTGCCGCGGCGGTGTATCGAGAACCACCGTTTCTTCATCCCCTTTGGACGACTTCCTCCCCAGGGCGCGACCACACGACACCCGCAACACCATCACGTCAGGGTTGTCTTCTCTTCTTTCGTTTGCGTTGCCAGGTATACATCGCACGAATGAATGTTGCCCACGACCTTCCTGCAGGCCGAAACAGTGATTCATTGCAACCGTCGTGCCAGGTCAACGTATAACACGGCGGTGCTCCATTTTCCGCGACATGAACACCGCGCATACGCCAATGTCGTCCGTGGAGTGCCTGTACGGGGTGAAATATGGCAAATCTTTTCTGGAAAAGAGAAAAAAAAATCCTAAATGTTTGTTAGTTGGGCCGGGCTATCCGCACTAAAAAAGGAAGATAACACGCCTCGCCAGAAGGTCCGGCGAAACCAAGGATGGCAACGTACCGAGTGCAGCGGACTCGAACGCCCGCCGCCCCCGCCCCCGCCTCTTGTCTCGCCCGACACACCCTCAGGGACTGCAGGGGAAGTGGCAGCGCGGGCGGCAGCGGCCCCTCCAGGTGACGCCGCCGTCCTTCCAATGCTCGGAGAAACCGCCGATAACTCGCCGTCGCGCAGCCATTTGCCTCCGCCAGCGGCACCGGCAGAGACCACCCGGGCGGAAGCATCCGCAGGGCCCGGCGACGGGTCAATCAAAGCAGCAGAAGCGGCAGAAGCAATGGGCTCGAGGCCGCCCGCCGACGAGATCGCGCGCGTGGATTCTTCCGCCAGAGAAAGGTCGGTAAAGCTGGGAACCCTGGCCTGGTCTTCTTTGGCAGTGCTCCACACTACACTCGTACCGGTGCTCCCGTAACCGCTGCCGCCGCTCCCGGCGGTCAAGGAAATCCCCGCTCCCTGGTCCAGGATGTCGCCGCCGGTGTCGCCCGCCCCGCCCCCCATCGTTTCAAAGTAGCCCCCGCCGCCGCTAGCGGCGGCAGAACTTCCTCCGTCCGTGTCCATCGCCGGCGTAGCAATAGATGGGGGTGCCGTCTGGGATGGGACGTCGAGCGCTTCTACTTTCGAGAGGGGAGAGACCCCGGAGCCTTTCGATTGCTTTTGATCAGCGTCGCCGCCGCCGCCGCCATCTGTTAGTGGAACGTTGTTGTACTTGTTTAGCGAGGAGTGGTTGTCTGTACTCTTGTTGTTGTTTTAAAGGGCATGGTGTGAGCATTCTCGTAAAAGTTGACACCAGGTTGCTCCATGGTCGCTCAGCAGACGGTGAGGGGGTGGTGATGTGTGCCGAAAACCGAGCCTGGTTTCCTGGCATATGTTCGTCACACCTACTCAACACTCTGCGCTGGGCTAGTTGCAAAGCTTTTTCGTTTGTGTGTGAGAATAGCAACAGACACGAGGGAGGTGACACCCGGCGGCAACTGCGCGTGGCGCTCACCAAGCACATATTGTTGTGCTTTTCTGCGTCAGAAGTGCCTCTGTTTCGTTCACTCCATGCTTTATTGCACCGAATAAACATTCAGAACGCACTTTCTGCCCTACCAAACTGTCGTTTGTTTTAACGCGACAAGCCGTGGGGTGGTCTGGGCAAACTCCCACAGCGAGAGGAACGAAGTCAACCCCGTCCGGTGTTGTTCCGTCCACCACATCGGGTCTCCTACACTTTCTACAGTTTTCCCAAACGACCCATGGGACTCCCATGGGTGACCCATGAGTGACCCATGGGCGACCCATGGGCATGGGCATGCCCACGCCCGAATGGGCTGCCCATGGGCTTGCTCATGGGTCGCCCGTGGGCAGCCCATGGGCGGCCCATGAGCAAGCCCATGGGAAGCCCATGGGAAGCCCATGGGCAGCCAATGAGAGCCTTTCAACCGCACCAATACTCCTAAACAATTGATTATCTGCCTTGGAAGGGGCACTATAGCGGCTAATAACCCTACCGCTAACGCTAACCCTAACCCCAAGCCCACGCGATACGTACTAGGTTGGCCCTGGTGGTTAAGTTCTAGGTTGATGTGTAGGTGGCAAAGTTCTAGGTTGATATGCCGGTGGCGAAGTTCTATGTGGGTTGAAGTGCCTACGGTGGGAGATTGACCACATCGGGAAAAGTGTGCGTCAATAGGAGTCCCGGCCCCCATGTAAAGGCTGGGGCGCAGCGGTGGAAAATACGATTGAAAATAGGGGGGAGACATCGTTGACTGACGTGATTCAGGGCGATCATTACTTCTGTTCTCTCCTTGGAAGAAGTACACGAAGAAGCGCGTAGCACGATTGTTTATTTCGGTAGGAGCTATTTTTTCATACACAGCCATTTCGCTTCAAAAAAATCCAAACTTCCAACTTACGACGTTGTTGTATTTTTTGACAAAAAATTGGAAGCAATACGTTCAAAGTTTCTTGGTGCCAATATGTAGGGTCTGTGGTCTACGGATTTGGGAATTGGAAATTGCAAGTGAATATTAGTTGCAGTAAATATAAGAGTTCTTCTATGTTCTTCCCCCGGACATCGGCTCTTTTGCGAAAATGTGTCAGATTTGCGGTTGAAGGCTAGAGGCAACCCTCAGAGATCCTAGCGGATATAATGGGCAACCACGTGCAGATCCTGCCGACCACGTACACATTGTACTTTCGGGGTGGGTTGCTTCTAAGCACGGCGACTGGGCGTTTCCGACAATATTCAACCTCTCCGAGCTCTTCGTCCATGTCCCCGTTTTCCCTGCACACAAACAACTCGTCTCCTTGACAGAATACGCCATGCGAAAACGACCTTCCCTCGCAATACAATGTAGTTTCCCGGCTCTTCTCCTTTCTCTTCTCTTCGCCTTAGAAATGCAAGATGTTCGTTGTATCGTCCACGATGCTTTTCGGACCACATAATATTCGTTGTCCAGTGCCATGCGTCCCGTGACAACCGCACCGTGACCCCGACCGGACGTGTGCAAGTACATTTCGTGTCGCGCTCTTGTTGCAAAGTAAAAACAGCTCCTACAACAACACTACATTGGTACGCCAACGGCTGCACCTTCCCGACTCTACTTGCAGCCGAATGGATGTTTGAGTACGTTCCGCTACTTACTGGTGATAGTGCCGATGCTACGTTAGGCAGCCATTCTATGCATACGAGCTACAGACAACTGGTTGCTTGACTCGCTTTCTTTAACATTGACTCCCGTGTGCTTCAACATATATTGCCATGGTTTCTTGAGTATGTAGACTATGTCTTCATTCGGCATCGTACGGATATAATCTAGACTAATGTACGGCAGAGATAATCACGTCCCGCGTGCGGCGTGGCCCCTCAGATCAGATTAGGAAAATGAACGATGTCATCAGTGGCTTGCTACTGCTGTATCTCTCCGTTTTTCGTGCTGACCTCTCAGAAACGGCTCCGTCACCTCCACGGGCATCGACAAACTCTCACGGACTCTTTGGTTGTCACGAAGGCTTGGCCTTTGGCGGTTTGAAACGTTGAGAATGCTGGATCGCCGAGGCGGGGAGAGGACGACGATGCTCCTCCTCTTTGTTGGCCCGCTTGTCTTGAACTGGGTGTTGTTGTTGGGGGCTGCCGTTGTTGGCGCGATGCCTGAGAGGATGTGTGATGATGGGCATGTGCGACAGACAGTGCTCGGCACGGCGAACACGAAGAAATGCCGCCAGCGCGCATTCCAAAGGTTGCCGGAATACCATGCGAACCTCCTCACCCATGTGACGTTGATCTCCAGGCAGGTGAATGTAGTCTACATGCGCCCGACAACAATAGGGCGTCCCTTTTCTGGACAGGGAACAGGGAACAGGAAACTAACTCGGAATTATTGCCTGATTGGCTGGCCAAACAAAATTACCTTCCTGGAAACAGGAAATGCCACACACGTTCACACGTTCCCTCAAACCTCAAACAGGGAACCTCAAACAGGGAACGTGTGTGGCATTTCTTTATATTTATTTGGCTTTTTTTGGCCCCGACCCATGGGTCAGGCTGAGTCTTACGGCGTGATTATTTCGGAGATTTTTTTTTTCTCTCGGTCGGGGGTGGCCAGCACGAAAAAAAATATCAAGATCCAAACGACCGTCTTACGGTTCCTCGAGGTATATTTTTTTCTTAAGGAAAATTCCCGACCCATGGTTCGGGAATCTCCGCGCGGTATTTCAAACTCGAATTATCGGGAATCCCGATAATCCAGTCAAATAATGCAGGAATCTCGAGTTAGAAATATGTCAAAAAGATGGCGATTTAGTTTACGCCGCACAATAATTTTCACTCCCTCGTTCACAAAAATTTGCCAACAGACCATAGGGCACGTGGAACACGGGCTCTTCGGTGGCAATTCAGGACGTGGTGGGATGTGTGTGATCACCCTCGGGCATGTGGCTGCCACAGGCTGCATGCTACCAGTTCAAGCAGTATACAAGCATTGCCGCCAGCATCTGGTGTCTCGCTTGGACTCGCATGCAAAAAAACGGCGGCGGATGGTCGCGAGGTGGGGAACATAATAAAGTGTCAAAGAAACGGCAAGCTGCCATGGACCACAACTCAAAAAGCTACAAGCCTTCCAGAGCACTGTCGAGGGTGCGGATTGCATGACGAGCTCCGCCTGTTCCTGCCGATACCTAGCACATGTATTTGATGTGTGCTCGTCAACAGGCTCCCTCGAAACCTACACCACCTCCTCCTTCCTCTACCACCCACTCGTCCCTCTGCATCCGATGGTTGTATCTGTTACCTTTGAGGACATGCGGGCCGCACGCGCGCGCTCAAGTGTGCCATGTTCTCTGAAAATGAGGTGACGACACCGAACAGGGAACAGGGAATTCCGAGTTCCTTGTTCCCTGTTTGGTCTAGAGCGTTAAGACACGCCCTAATACCGCCAGACACATGTCCCCGTGACGCACTCGACCCACTCACTGCTGCTGCTGTATGGCAATGGATACAACAACAACTTCAATGGACGTTTCACACACCACAGATATTGTAACGACACCGGGGCGAGGTCCGCAAATAACTCTCCGGAATAACTGGAACATGCTACACTCTATCGGAGCTCACCTTTTACACGAGTGGCCGCCTTCTGTGGGGGCGTGATGGTCCGGACGCGCCCTTGGCTTCGATTCCAGCGTTCCAGCTTCCTGTAGGGCGCATGGAAAGACTGAACAAGACGTTCCTATTCCTGCTTCTTCCGCGATCGCTGCTCCTGTAGCAAACGTGTGGGTCCAATCCCCTCTGGGTCAAAGGGCAATGGGTCGGGGGCAGTGAGTTTGCTTTGCTTTGTTGGCTGGCTTCGGCGAGGCAGTTTTTTCATCAGTGTGAATCAGCGCTCACAGCACCTCTACCGGGTGGACCCATCGTGAGGAACATCGCAGTTTTGGTGGTGCCATGGTTGGTGGGGAACATGCACCGTTACCCCACTGGTGGGGTAGATAACGAACGACCAAACACCTGACGTGGGTAGCGGATCTGCCCCCGCAATACTCCAATTGACACAAGACATGTGCGAATGTATTGCTGCGTTGCAGGGCTATCGTGGGACCCATGGTGAGGCCGAACGACAAAGGTTTGGTGGTGCCACGGTCGGTGTGGTGAACAACGCATAGTCTAGTATGCCCCACCAACTGTATCTCGCTGTACAGGACTCCAATCGAAGCACAAGCGCCATGGTTAGAGCGTGCTGCACAGCGTAAAGTGTCAATTGCAGGTTGGCATTTTTCTTAGCCACCGCCGGAGACTGGTGGATCTTTACGAAGTCCATGTTGCGCTTTCGTTGTTTACGATTTTACCCCGGAGACGCAGGACAGCTCCAACTTTCTTCATCTTTGTAAGGGAATTTCCTCGAAGTATTCCGTTTCTGTGTATATATACGTTCCATGGCGTCGGGTCTATACATTTCATCTTTGGTAGACCTGTACACGGACGGACGGGCGCCAACGAGATGTACGTGTGTCCCATACGTGCATATCTGTATGGGGATATAAAAAGGAGTAAGACACTGTACACCACTTGGTGACGTCACATAGGATGAGAAAACTTGAAAAAGTACCAGTAACCCGTATTTTATGTTATACATTTCAAATTTGTATCTCACGCCGGACCTCTTCCGCACTTCTGAGTTCGAATCGAAAAGCCAAACCGCCAACACCCTATTATTATCGGTCACCCTCGAAAAATTGTGACGTTTGTCACCAGTTCGTGATTCCTCGTCGTCAGCCTCCTCCATACTTGTGGACTACTTGTTGCAAATTCTGGGAATGAATCCCTTCATTCCGAGAGAGCCATAGGTCGGCATTCGGCCTTTTCATTTTTTATATGCATTTTTCTTCTCGTCACATTTTGCCGTTGCGATTGCCATCGTCGCTTAAGTGTTTGTGTGTCTTCAAACCTTCTTAGCCGGCCTTCAAACTTCTTGCTGATAAGTCTCCGTGTTAACTTCTCTGCGAATGAGTCATGTGTAGTTACGACCTGCGCTATGACTTTCACGATGGGTATTTTACCTCCCCTTCTTGCATTGGTGAGTACCTGCGTTTTAAGGAAGGATTGCGTTGTTAACGTACGACTTTTCCCCCCTTGCGTTTCCTTCCCCTTTCCTTCTTTGCGTACCACATGTATGTGTGTCCTTGATCGTCGTCGGCCTCCTCGATACTTGTGGATTACCTGATGCAAATTCTGGGATCCCTTCATTCCGAGAGAGCCATAGGTCGGCATCCGACCTTTTCTTTATATTATATATCTGTTTTTTTCTTCTCCTGAAGTTTTGCCGTTGCGCTTGCCGTCGTCGCTTAATAACTGTTTGTGTCTTCAAACCTTCTCAGCCGGCCTTCAAACTTCTTGTTGATAAGTCTCCGTGGAAACTTCTCCGCGCATGAGTCATATGAGTCATTCCCTGCGCTTGGACTTTCACCATGGGTATTTTACCTCCCTGTCTTGCATTGGTGAGTACCTGCGTTATCAGGAAGGATCGTTCCACCACGCAAACATCGACGTCTCCGTTTCTTAATTAATTCCCTTCCTTGCGGCGGTTTTCACACCGACTTTGAACGTGGGGTGTCATTTCCTCTCTTCGTACCTTCCTCGTCGACCTTCTCCATCGTTACGTACATAATATATTCCTCCATTTTTCGGCTTTTCGGTTACCGATAGACAAGACTGACATACATACATGTTGTCCCTTTCACCCTCCGACGGGACCGCGCGCTCGTCGAGTGCGGAAATTCTTCACCATCACGTCCTTGCCTCTCCCAACACCGTCCCTTCTCCCGCCGCTACAAATCCTCTCCCCTTCTTCTTCTGCTTTCCTTCCTCCCGGACACTCACCACCATCCGTCCTGGATGTTGGCCCCCAGCCCCATTGGGGGGCGGGGGGCCAATCCTTTACCCTAGTATTCTTCATTTACTGAAGCCGCTACTTACAAGAATTCCTGCTGTACGTCCTCAATATTGCTTTACCAGGTTTCCCCCCCCTTTGTGGCGTGTGTCTTGGCCGCTGTGATGCAATGGTGCAGAGCTGCTGTATGTTGTGTGTTGTGCTTGCATCAACTTTACACTTCTACTGTACGGTCCTTGTCTGGCCATCGGAGCCTTGTGTACAGTGGTGCGAGGTTCATGGTGGTGGGGTAACTTGACACAAGTCCTGTTGCAGGATAGGGGCACCCCCTGAATAAGGGTAAATGTATCAAAACGGGTCCTCCCAGGGCTAATGGACACTCCCCCCCCCACAACGGACACCCCCCCCCAGACTAACGGGCACCACTCCCGACTAACGGGCACTCCCGACAAATCGGCACTCCCCCCACTAACGGGTACTCCCCCCCCCCATAGCAAGGCCCACCCCTGGTGGTTCGGGGCACCCCCGCTCAACCAGGGGCACTCCCCGTCCACAACGGGCACCCCCCCCTCCATTGTGGGCACCC
>FN648456.1:193798-219952 GCA_000310025.1 Ectocarpus siliculosus
GGGGGGGGGGGGGGGGGGGGGGGGTCGGTTGCGGGACACCTTGCGGAGGTGGAGCACAAGCTCGCTCCATCACCTGCAAAGCGGGGGGGTTGCAGGCCATGGCGGAAGTCGGCGTGTTTTGAGGGGGAGGATTGGTTGCGCGCGATTTCCGCCCAGCCGATGAGCACCCGTTCTTTCTCTCCCGAGAATTTTGGGGCTGGAGAGTTGTGATGATGTGAAAACGTATGCCCCACCCAGAGCGGGCTGCGGAGCATCGGTATGTTGAGCGCACAAGCTCCCAAATTGTGCAGCACAACAAAAGGTTGCCGTGGGCCCGCCTCAACGCTGCTTTGGGGAGATGTACAAACGATTGGCTAACCGCGCGAACAGCATAACGGATCGCAAAAAGGAAGAAGAAAATAAAAGCAGAGCGCGGACCACAATCCAGAGAACCGCAAACGGCAACGAACAAACCTGCGACACCCCTCTGTTTTGGGAAGGGAGGCGGCTCCGAGAACAAACGTAGATGACCGATTGGTCAACAGTACAAACCGACAACAGCACTGCAAAAAAAAAATCAAACAGCACACCGCACAACAAAAAGGCACCAACCTGCGGACAGCCCTGGACGCTGATGGTCTCGAGCGAAACGGCTCCGAGGAGGACGTAGAAAGGCGACTGCTGGAGGTGGAAGCCCGCGTCCGTCACGTGCCTGCACCCGTCCAGGTAGAGCTGCCGAAGGGCCGAGCAGCCTTGCAGCACGCTCCGCACGATGGCGTTGTTCACCTGCGCGCGTGTGGGCCAGGCGTTGGCGAGGCGACTCAGGCAAATAGTAGGAATGAACGAAAAGTAGGTGCCGGTGTTGGTTTTTTTCCCGTCGCTCTGGGAATCTGGGAACCCAGCAGCCGAGAGAAGGAATATCGCAACAAGCTACGTACCTGTCCCTGGCACTTCCCTTCGACACACGTACGCACCCTGAGGAGGCTTCACGACATCACCAGTGGCCCACTGCCGATCTTGCGAATATTGTGACTTAAATTTATCAGCAGCCTGAAACCACACACAGCAAAAACTGTCCGAGGAACATCAACGCCTCGATCCCGAGCTCATGCAACTTTGAAGTCGCTTCTCCCCAGCACCGAACACAGCAACCAACAACAACGGCCCCCGTTTCAATTCGCCTTCACACGGACACACAAAAACCACCCGAAACCGCGGGCACGCGCACCTGCGAGCACATGCTGAGGTTGAGGTGAACGATCCGAGGGCAGCTGAAGCCCAGCTGCTTGAAGACGCTCTTCGGGACGTAAGAGCAGCCGGAGAGGTCCACCTCCAAGGCGGCGGGGCTCAAGAATCCTGCCGTGGCATGCGAAAGAGCGGGCGAGCACCCCAACAAAAAAAAAGGGGGGGGGGGGGACGATAATCAAGACGAGAGCAGGAGAGCAAGGGAAGAAGCTCATCTTGCTCCCGTCTGGCGTATTCCGGAACGCAGAATGTTGGAGGCATGTACACGCGTATGAATGACGCATTGACTGTGAGGCTGTTGCGCAGCTTCCGTGCAATCCTTGTCGAGAGGGGGGAGGGGGGGGGGAGGGGGGATGCACTTTTTTCTGGGGCCACTCTGTTCTTGGGCCAAGGGTCAAAATCCCGCCGGTGAGCCCGTGACGTAGCAAAGCTCGCCCAGCCCAGAACTACATTTCACGTGAAGTAAGCCCATATAGCATGTTGGAAGAGATGGCTCAAGCAGGACGGCGACATGTGTTGGAACCGCCCGCTCCAGTCCCGTGTCCCACAACAGAAAACGCTAGGCAAAAGGCGTCCCCCCACGTCCTTTCTCTCAACACTGCTGCACCTCGGGCTTGCCAACCCCCCGCAGCGAAAGAGGCACACAGAAAAACAAGCCTTTCTTGCTGCAGCGCACACGTGACGCCGGTGGACAACCTACCTGACAGGGTGAAAGCCGTGAGCTTCTTGGACGACACCAGCAGCCGCAGCAGCCGCGCGCACAGCTCGTGAGGCATGTGGTACGCCCCGGGCAAGTACCCCCCCCTGCCGCCGCCGCCGCCGCCCCCGCCGCTGGTCACGCCGTGAGACTCCCAGGCCGCCACCATCGCCTCGAGGCACAGGCTCGTCAGCGACGCGACCCGGCCGCTCCCGTCCCCAGTAAGCGACGGCATACCTTGCTGCTGTTGTTGGCCTTGCGCGGAGGAGCCCCCCGAGCGGCCCCACGGAGGGCACGCCTCTAATGCACCCCCCCACCCACCGGCTGCTGCTGCTGCTGCTGCTGCTGCTGGAGCTTGTCCACCCCTTCTTCTTGCCCTGAACCCGAGGGCGGGGTCGCCACCGCCCCTTCCTGCCGGTGGCGGCGGTGGCAATGATGCTGGCTGCGGTCGGATCCTACCGTTGTGGCTATTGTTATCGTTGTTGTTTGTGCTGTCTTCAACTCTAATCCCGCCCGGCGGCTGAGGGATTGTGTCCTCCGCACCTGGTACCGATACCTCTCCTACAAGAGGTGGTGGTGGCTGTGGTGGTGGTAGTAGCGCTAATGCTGCTCCACGCTCCTCCTTCTCCTCTTCGTGCGGCTGTCGGTGACGTGGGCGTTCTCCTGGCCTTGCCCCTAAACCTCCGGCTACTTGCTGCACTTCACGCTGACCTGGCTGTGAACGTGGGGGCGGCGGCATGCCCGCTCCAAGCGGGGGTGATACCAACCGCGCGTGCCCCGTGCCGATGGGCCGTCCTAGCGGCTCCTGCTGCTGCTGCTGCTGCTGCTGCTGCTGCCGTCGTTGATGGTCATCGGACGGCAGACGGTCAAGGTTGTACTGGTCGTCATCGAACACGCCATCGTCAAAGCGGTGGTCGCTAAGAAGGGCGGCGTGGTCGTACCGCCTCCCGAGGCCCCCGCCGATGATGCGGTGCGCCGGAACGGACCGGAAGCAGGGTCGTCGCCGCTGCCGCTGCCGCTGCCGCTGCTGCTGCTGCTGCCGGCCATCGGCCATCATGACGCGCTTTTTATAGCTGTCGCCGAAAATGGCGGGGGGGGGGGGCGGAGGGGTGTTCAGGCAGGTAAAAAACAAGCGCAGCGTACGTACGTCAGTTGTTCGGTGCCATCTGATTCCGTTTACCCCACCGCTCGTTTGGGGTCGACGAGGCGGTAGTACCGGGAGGGGCGGCGTCCTCCGTGGGCTAACGGCGCAAGATCCCCCTGTCGCTTTAGTGCTTATCCGTAGAGGTAGGTGGTTGAGGCCCGAGAGACGGCGGGCTCAAACGGCAAGGTGTGTGAGTTCCTCTAATTGGCATCGATCTGGCTAACAGCACTCACAGCGCGTCCCGCAAGGGAGAACATGTTTAACCGGTGTGGAAAGAGAGGGGGGGGGGGCTCGCCTTCCTCGTGAACGACCACGTGTGTGGGGGACGATCGTTGTTTCGGACATAAATTGGCTATCGGTGAAAAAATCATATACATCGCATACAAATAACATGATGAGTTTTCCTTGTTGTGACGCCAAAACAGAGAATGATACTAAGCAATACGCACTGCAGCAACCTTGGCTAGGAACATTTGGAACATACTACGTAGGTTACGTGCATAGCAAGTACAGCTGCGGTGCAGTTGCGCATACGAAGTCAGCAAGCGCGTACATAAACCGATCACATGCTGCACCGCACCCCGTGTCCCGTACACCGATGCCAACCACAAACGCCTTGGTGTGCGCGTTTAGATGCCAATGACAGGTGTAGCACACCCGCGGCGGGCGGGAGCAACCATGCCGTCGCAAGACGTCAGGGATGTGTGTGTCTTGACGAGAGCGGGCACCACAAGGGAAAAAGAGCAAGTTGGATAGATAGACTTATACTTACAGTATATTGAAAATACGATGTACTACCCTCTGTGGCGACAAGGCGCATCCATCACCCGACTACGCCCTGGCAAAGGATGGCTAGTGCTGCTGTAGCGCACATGCATAGTGCCCTCTGCGGGATAGCATGTCGTCTTTCGGTAGACGTGGTCAAGAGCATGTGTGCGGGATGGTTTTGAAGGGCGGCGGCGGAGAGGAACCTGCTATTTACAAGTAATACAACTGGCGTTGCCTTTGGGCGAGGGAGGTGTCGAACACAGCAGCTGCATGGTGCGCAGCCAACCGCCACTCTCCTCAACGTAGCACAGGGGGTGGAGCTGCAACGAGGGGAGCTGCACTCACACCAGCCTCCTCAACAACAGCAGCAGACGCACCCAACACATCAAAGATGGCGGGAAGGATATGTCAGACTGCTGTGTTACTTTTCTGTATAACACAACAACAAAGCGATGTCAAGTATCATATGCCTACCTATATGGCTGACTTCCAGCGGTAGACAGCCCCTGTCGGTCAAGGCCCAAGAGCGCTCGTCATGAGATAAGGTTGCATGCGTTCCTCCTGTCGACGGCGATGCTGACGGACTCGCCGAAATCCGCCCGACGTGTGTGGGCTGTGGGCCTACAGCAGTGCTGTTCACCACGAAGAACAGATCTAATGGTTGATCAGATGCCGCCGTATCATGTGGGCCTATGTGAACGTACCCTATTCTCCTCTGCCGTCCCCCTGCTGGAGACGCTTGAGACGCTCTCTGCTCTGCTGCAGTAGCAGGTGGCTCGTGCCGTGCATCGTCACCCTGTGCTTTGTGGCCTTGGCGGGACAGCTTCTCAAGTGTTTTATCCTTCCGGTTGGTCAATAGGTGCGATTGACGACTGATTTCGCGTTGTGTCCCGGGTGTGAGGACATGATATCTCCGCGCCGTGCTCTCCTGCCTGTGTGCAACAAGATGTAGCAATCGGTCGTAGATTGCCGAGTGTCCTTTGGTCTTCGCGCCTGCTGTATCTGCTGGAGGGCAAGCAAATAACTGCACGTGTGTGTCGTGTCCATCACGACACTGCCGTCGTCATTCCTGTCTCACGCTACCCCCGTTCGACCTCATTACATATACACATGGTTGTTCTCTGCCACAAAGCCTATCGAGGCCGGCCGAACCTCCGCCGCCGCCTGCTGTTCTGTAAAGAGAGCGTTTAGGTAGCCTGTCTATGAAACTTGTACCAGAGGAGAGCGGCTCCGGGTACAGTACACATTGCAGCAGAATTCCACGCTCTGGGGAGCCACCTGTTTTGATTGCGGCTGCGTCTTTCTATACCGCCCGCCGACCGTAATCGTATGCATCTTACCGAGTGCTTGCAGTAGCATACGTTTGCGGCATGGGCAGCAGTACAGTACTTACCTTGTGTCTCCAGCAGCACCGCCTTCGTCGCTCATTACGGTCTTCGAGTCCTCCCCTGATCTGGGGAATCGGGCGATCAGAAAGTTTAATGGAGATGGCGGTGCTATTTTAACGTGCTGTCTTTTGACCTTTGTTTGGTCTCGTCCCGTCCACCCGGGGTACTTTCTGCTGTACCAACAGTCGACAACCACATTCATGGTCGACGCACCCGCCAGAGTCGCAGGACGAATTAGAAATCAACGTCCTGCGGTTCTTGGTACGATCAACTTTCGGTCGCTTATTGCAAGTCCAAGCGCCAATCCTATGTGCCTGCGGAAACACCTCAACGTCTGATTTCGGCAATATTTGTTTACAATGCAAGGTGTCATACACGGCCGTCCTCCTGCGACGTGTCTGACATCCTGGAGCCTTGATTCTCCGTTTGCGCGGCATATATGGCGTTTGTGGGGGTGGTTCTTTTAATCCTTGGTTTCCCTTTTTTATTTTTTGTACCTTCTTTCGATGAATCATCTGCGGTGACCACGTAAAAGCGAACCGTGGGAGTTTGACCAGTACTGATGACGGAAGGACTGAGCAGAGAGCGGGACACGTTTTTCAAATTTGCGAGAGAGAGGAGAGAGGAGAGAGGCCGGTGGCCCTGCGGTGGTCCAGGTGGCAACCTCAAAAAGACCTCCAGCGGCGAGGTGCTTGATTTCTTACCTAGGGAGGTAGTGGTTCACGCTGCCTGGACATATTTTCGTTGCGGTCCCCACAAAGGGTAAATCTGTTCCGAGCAAATCTGTTCCGACTCTCATCCAACCCTACCGCGTCTCCCAACCACCGACCCCCCTGTCTCTCAGAGTGGTGCACTGCACCATGAGCGTTCCAGTGTGGGGCCTCGCGAAGGGGACTTCGGTCTTCAAGGCTAACACGAGAGTCATGAAGAAGCTCATGCCCACTATCAAGGAGGTCAAGTGCATCATGAACCCCCTCGACGGCGGGCACAGTACGGCCGCAAAGTGAGAAAAAAAAAGCGGCGTTTGTTGATGCTGTTGCTGCTGTTGCTGTGCGTTCCGCGTTTTATGTTTCGTGGGGTTGTATTGGCACCTGACTATTTCCACCAAAGCTAGGGGTGTCGTGCCCTATCTTCCGTCGTTGAATCTCTGGCGGGCAACGAATGTTGTGTAGGGGGTACGGACGCATGTGTTGTAGCTCAGCATCCTGGAGATGGTGCCTATTTGAATAGCCTGAATTTTCTGACAGCATGTGTTCACACGTCGTGTTGCCCCGTCTGAGCTGTTTTTTCTCGAGTTGAACCGTCTTTATTTTGTTCCTCCTTCGTTTTCTTGTTTTCCTTCGGCGCGCCCCCCCGTCCCCTCCTCTGGGCTGATGTTTTCTACGTGCCCTCCCCCCTGGGCTGTCGTCCTTGCTCTTGCCCTTGCCCTTGCTGTCGTTTTCGCCTCCCCCCCCTTAATTGTACTTGATCCATCGGCGGGGGCGTGTTTGTGCCACGCGTGGGGGGACGCGACGACAGGGATGTATTACGAAGACTCCAATCCAATGTGGTGAGACGCCTTGGTTTTGCCCCATCCCGTCTGTTATTTTGTGCCCCGTCTATGTAGTCTCTCTTCTTCCCTGCCACTCGAATATTATGAGGTCCGGGGGGGGTGGTCAAGCCCAAGTCCCTCTGGGCCTCCCAAATGAGTGCGGTAACGGTGGCAAATTTAGAGGCTTGTTTAGGGTTTCGTGGAGAAAATCGGCGCAATCCAGCGACGGGCATACGAGGGGCTTGTTCTGAGCGTAAGTTTAGCGTTCGCGAGACTCGGGTGTCAAGCTGTACAGGCAATCCACGCTTTCGGCGCAATTGTGCCGTTATGTTTCAGGTCCGCTCGTACTGCTGAGTAGGTGACAAGTCGTCGCTATTTATCTTGCATCTCTCTGGGCGTCTCTAAGCTCGAGAAACCCAGCACCCCCCGCTCCCCAGGACTTTCTACCGATATGGTGATGCCTCTGTCCGCGCTGGGAATCTACTTTTCGGTTTCACCGCCTTGAATACATCGTGCATCTTGTCCTCCATTTTCCTGCTTTATTTTATTTTTTATTGCATGTTTAGCTGACGAGCGCAAGCCCGGACACAAAGATCGTGGGAGTATATAAGTACGAGGCGTGCTGGCCAATGGTGCAAGCGACTTACGGTGAGCGCTTCGTGTGTGCAGAAATTTCGTCGCAACATGAGCAACAGGAGAAGGGTGGTTACAATACCTAGAACGCGCTTCGATGCTGTGCCCTAACGGGTGGGGCTCGCGTTGTTTTTGACCGGTTTTCTTTTTGAAAGCAACACTCCGCGAACGGCGTACCCCTTGCTGCACTCCCTTCTGACCCGTGACCCCCGTCCCTGTTGTTTTTTTGTGTATCGGCGCACGTCGATATTGCGTCCCTAAAACTGAAAACTATGAAATGCCCAAACCAAAAACAAGACTCACAGACCTATACTTCCTCCGAGCCATCAGATATGCTCACTTTCCAAAAACCACCAGATAAGCTCACTTTAAAAAAGCTCATTTGCATGACCAATATAGGCCATATGACCATGAAACTGCCTACATATGGTCAACGTGTAATAAGTAACGCGATTGAGAAAAAAAAAAAAACGACCAGGGGTTAGCATGTTATCGTCCCCGGGGTTATTCTTCGTGTTCTACGGAAGATAAGCCGGTTTGGAGAAAAAAGCGGTGTAGCGCGATCCAGAATTCGATTTTGTCCGAACGGTTTGTTGTCACTGTTTTGGTGAGGTTCTAGAGGATCACCCAATACCGAGGTCGTTTCAGAGACCCCAACATAGCACCACCTACACAGGTGCCTCTGCTTTCCTTGGGTGGACTGTCTGCTGTGGGTCCTGCAGGTGCTGTGTTGGTCGGCTCCGCGAAAACGACCGTTTTGCGCGGTTCTCCGAAATGTCCAGAGAACCAAGAAAAAAACAGTTAAAAAAAAAACATTTTGACCCTACCAACCGGTGGATAAAAAAATTTCACGGCCGACTACCCCTGCTTACTATAGGTGTAGGTGGTGCACCATTGAGCTCTGAGAAAAGACCTCGGTTTAGAGTCCTTCTCCAGGTCTTCACGAAAGCAATGAAAAAAACCGTTTTGAAAAAGTCCCAAATGGGCACACGCTACTCCTCATTATGTGCTAAGTGAGCTTATCGGATGGCTCGGAGGAAGTATATATTGACATGTCTGAACAAGTAATTCATGTAAGAGAACCACCTATGCATTCCAGTAGTTGTATTATTTTTTGTGCTCCTTGTGGAGATCCCCTTTGTAATGGGTACGATCTCCCAACGTCTGTCGAGGACGACTCCTTCTGTTCACATGCCCTTTGTTCGTTTATCTCTGTATCGCCCCTTGCGATTGTTGCACGCCTAATCCAATAGGGTATCTCCCCCATTTGGGGGGGTTTGCCCCCACATGACGACAAATACACTCGCCGGGCGCATTCACTCTCTCCCTGTGTGTGTTTTGTATGATTCAATAACTTGTCCGTTGTATCTCCCCCTTCCGCCCCCCGTATTGTGTTCTCTCGACCTTGCTTCGGTTCTTTTTCGTCCCGCAGCGGACGGTACGGTGAGAAAGTGGTGGGCGCACGTTCTCCCCGCCCAGACTCTCATGTCAGAAGTTTTTATGTACGCGCAAATGGCGTACAACAACCCGGACAACCCGGCGAATAAGGGCAAGTAGTTTGGCTTCTTTGTGTGTTTTTTCCCGTGGTGGACGTAAAAGACGACAGCACCTGAAACGTGCCGTAGGGTGCAGGGAGG
Source organism: Ectocarpus siliculosus (assembly GCA_000310025.1). Lineage (NCBI taxonomy): Eukaryota > Phaeophyceae > Ectocarpales > Ectocarpaceae > Ectocarpus > Ectocarpus siliculosus. The sequence goes on from FN648456.1 coordinate 202,821, forward strand.
AGAGGCTTGTTGGAATGAATTTATTTGGTTGGCTTGTTTGGCACCTTTTGCTGTTCTTGTGTGTTTCGGGTGTTTTTCCTATGCCAATCTTTTAGAAAAGCCGTGTGTTTGTGTTGGTTCCTCTGAAAGTGTTGTTTCGTGGAACTGCCGTGTGCGGCGCAACAGCTTGGTCAGTGCAGTTGCGACCCTTGTCTCTGGCGTGTGCGTACATGTGACGAACCAGCGTTGACCGTGGGATGTGTTGAAACTGCCGCATAAGCCTGATGGCATCCACGCTGTGGGAAACCTTGCGTCCGCGGTGGGAATCTCTTCTGCTGCATTCGTGTTCATTGGCGAACTTTGGGACCATGTTGTTTTGATTCCGGTTTTCTTGAACTGGTAGTTTTTGTGTGGTTCCTCCATGCATTTCACGGCGTTGGGTCCGACGAAATACGTGCGGGGGGGGTTTCTATCGCTACTAGGTATTATTGATGCGTGTGGCAGCGTTGAAGACTCCGAGAACAGACGTCAGACAACGCAATCATGCGCTTGGAACGGATCACGTGGTGTGATCTCTTTTGCTTGGTGAGTGTATTTCAAGCTGAGCAACGGGCACAAGCGGCATTCAAACCGCTCTAGGTCTCGCGACTTCACACAAGCTCCAACAAACATTTTACGCTTGTGGTTCCATGCACGACATGCTCGTGTGGGGCGGGGCACGCCTAGAGTCTCTTAAGTTGACAGGTCTTCGGGCTGGGTTAGGAACTGTGCCAACTGCCGTTGTCCAGTTTGTTTTGCTCCTCGGTGGGCGACAGCGCGCGGGGTAATGCACCCGGTACCCCGCCATTGGCGAGAGAAGGCCGAAACCCCACCCGCAAGGGAAAGGGACAGCTCTTGGAGCGCGGTTTTTTTACATGGACGCAAAAGAACCGCGCAAGATGTCCTACTGTAGTGCGGGTGTTCCTTGTGATCGTTGGGCTAGTACTCCGCGCCTCTTCTCAGCGCGACAGCTACGGTGGCGCAGCACTTCCGTTCCTCCACGGTTGGGAAATAGGATGAGACCGGCTAGGAAACCTGTACAGCCAGAGTGTCACATCGCAGCTGTGACCACGGGATTTCGGGTCTCGTCGTGATACGCATTGTGGAGATCGCCCAGTCTCCGTAGGCGTTGCCGGCACATGCAGCTGTTCCTCGCACTCTAAACACCTATGGCTTTGTCTTCTTGGTGTCTACCTTGATTGTTACCCGCTGAAAAAATCGAAAGCTTCAGACAGGCAACGCGACGATACTCGTCGAGTTGCCATACACAATTATCCTCTGTCCAAGCTCTCCTTCGTACTGTTGTACACTGCTGAACCAAGTTAGATCAAATTGTCGTCGCCTACAGATTCGGTTGGACGGCGTCTTTTTTTTGTTTCTCACGCTCCCCACCTCTGTGGACGACGGCGGAGGCCTCCCGTGCCCAAACCGGCACGAATTCCACCTCCACCGAATTCGCCACGACGTACGTCAAAGGGCTCACTACCACCTGAGGTTGCCGCTCGATCCCCGAACGGTTGCCGTGATTCTCGCGCAGCCGGAGCCGGCCTCGTTCTCCGCCGTCTTTGGCTGCCACTCACGGTGCTCCACTCTTCCCCCTCTCTGCTGCTGCCGCGCGCATTGTCCCCGTGCTTTGTGCGTCCGCCGCCGTCCCGTCCCTCGCCGTAAGATGAAGGGCTACCGCCGTTGTCATCACTACTACTACCACTCGCACTGCTGTTGTGGCTCCGCCTGGTGCTTCTGCTGCTGCTGCTGCTGCTGCTGCTGCTGCTGCTGCTGCTGCTGCTACTACTACTACTAGTCAAGGGAAAGGATATCCCCCAGGCAGGCTTCTGCAGCCGAGGTGCGGGAGAGCGTGTACACGCGGGAGAATAAGGAGATACGGACGGGTATGGCGAAGACCCTATATGAGAAGGAATCTTCCCGACGAGTGACGTGGACGTCGCCGTTGTCAACCTCGTTCCCAGCACCCCACTGCCACTGCTATTACCACCGCCGCCGCCTCCGCTGCCGTTGTCACCGCTACTGCTGCCGTTACTTCTGGCACCGTGTCCGTCTCTACGGTGGCCATCAACTCCGTCTCCCGTTCTCCCTCTCCCGTCCACCCCGCCCATTGACGGCGACGAAGAAGACGACGAAGACGAGGTCCACCCGGTATCCCCCCCGGCTCTGCCTCGGCCACTGCTTCTGTTGCCTCCGCCGCCGCCCCCACCGTTCCCCGCAAACCGTAACGGCAACGACGGAAAAGGCGGAGAACGCACAACCCGGTCTTGGTCCTCTGTAGGGTATTCGTTTCTGCTGAGACCACCAGCAACGCCGCCATCGCAATCACTTACAACCCCAAACGGCCGGCTGCCCCCTACGAGAACAGACGACGACAGCGGTGAGGTTTCGAACCCGGGGGCGGACCCGCTAACCTCGCTCGGCGACGGCACAGAGGATGGCCGGGTGTCGTAGCGGAAACTGTGCGGAAGGCTCATCGGTGATGAGTAGTTTTGGGGGGGACCGTTCCAGCCGGGGTCGGAGGGTGCCGCCGGCGCGGGTTTCCGTTTATTCGTCCGCTTGGCTGTCCTAGATCTTGGAGCTCCGGGAGTGTCGACGTGGTATTCCCGCGGCTGTGATCGTTCGAGGCCACTGCCACTGTTAGCCTTTTCGGGAGAGAAAACCACAACGTCGTTAACGGAATGGGTGGGGATCGGGCAGCGACGACGGTGTTGTTGGGGGTGCTGGCATGGACGGAGCGGATGATCGAGGAACACGATCCGAAACAACCCGAGAATCCGTAGGTACGATTTAGCCGCTTGGTTGTAGAACTTCCTCAACCAGGGAGTAGAATGTATATCCATCATTCGCGTTTGCAGGAATCGCCGTGAAGACAAGTATTCTACACTGGAGTGCCTGCTACAAAACGCGCACCACGGTGTTATCAAGCTATTCTCATCTTCGTCCAAGTAAACGATGCCGGGTATGGTCGAGATTCGGGGCTTTTCCCGCCTACACCTTGTGTTATTATGTTTTTGCCAACACTCTCCCCAGCACTCGATTTTTGTTTAGGGGTGAAAAGAAGGTCGTTGCTGTCTGTTGGGCTGCTGCCACGAACCCCCGAGATACCGTCCGAATATGCAGAACCGCACACAGCCCCGGGGTTGGTGCGGTCGATATTCCTAGAACATGCATCACGCACTTGATCGGCGTGTTTTCCTTGAATGCAGCGATTTCTCGGTATACACAGCAGGTAGCAGCTGGTAAATAGCAACGCATGAGGACGCACCTGCTCCTCTATCAGGATGGCGTAGAGCAAAACCGAGGCGCAGCCGGAGATGCACAGCGTCGACAGCAGAGTGGGACTGGTGAGCACGGCTAACGCGTAGCCTCCACCCTTGGGGTGAAGAACGCTTCCCCCAAGCAAGGCATTGAGTCTTGCGCCTGCGCGTATATCCCCATGACAGTGCCAAGAGACGACATCGATCAGTGTGGAAGGTTCATGTCGGATCGAAATCCTCAACAACCTATCAAGTACATACATAAATAGCTTGCGCAACAGTACTGTAGGACTACAGTAGTGCTATTCTCGTGGTGATTTGCTCGGGCATTTCTACCAAATACGGACGTGTAGAAGACACTCCAAGAAGCTACTGTTGTGTACTTCACGTGGGTATAAAAGACATGTTTTCCACCTCGTTGCTTCTGGGGAAAGGCTGGCGCGAATTCAGCGAACGGCAGAGGAAAAAAGATCACTCGCCGTCGATGGTGAGCTTTTTTCGTCGGGGAGAAACAAATTGGGGTATACTACAAGAAGGGGCGAGCTGCATACTGAACACGGCAGCAAACGAGTGAAGTGGACTTGACGTGGGATCCGTTCGTTTCTCCATCACTCACCAATGCACAGGTACACAAACACAACCGTCGTCGAGAAAACTGGCGTGAAGAACCGAAGGCGCCTAATTTTGCACTGGTAGTGGACCGGGGCGGATTCACCGACGATGCAGTCGACGCCTCCTCTGCTGCAGTGCCAAAACCGAAGGACTGTGTTGTTTGACGTTGCGTGTTACAAGAAACAGACAGAAAATAGCACCTGGGTTAGTGTCGCGGACAGGAATGCCCCCCAAAACATGTATGCGTGGCTGACGTTCACCAATAGGTGAGGTATGCACCCCCGTTTTCAGCAGACGTTCGATCCCTGGATGTCCCTTACTACTTACGTATGTAGGTGTCCACCCTTTATAGTTGTCCTTTGGCAGGCCTTTCGCTTACTGGTATGTAATAGACACTGTTCTAGATGCACAGCCGATCAATGGGTTTGAGTTCAGCATACTAACACAGGTAAAAGCAAGGAGGAAAGCGCTACCAAGGCCTCGATCACCGTCATGTACGCACCAAGCAGAAGGACAGCTGCGGCCGACACCAACGCAGCACTGGACCATCCGGAGAACCATCTCCCCCCCGCTCCTTGTCGCCCTGACCTACGACGCCGCACGAGGTCTTCCACGCCGTCCAAGTCGCCGATCAAGTGTCGCTCGAAATAGTGCCCCACGGTGACAACCATGAGACTGACGGAGAGGGCGTGGGCGAGAGTCGCGACAGTGATCAGCTTCTGTCGGAGGAGGTGAATGGCGGCGGTGAAGGCCAACATGAGGGAAACATCGATCACTAGGGTGAGGTCTTCAAGGAACACTTGCTGAGGAGGAGCAAAGGGAGATTCATGGTGGGCGTCGCCGCTCATAGGGCCCGTACACTGTTGAGCAGGTGCAGAGCGCAGGCGCACAGCAGGCGCACAGCGGCAAGCACATGCCATGCATGCGGCGATGCGGCGAAACTAAAGCCGTTTCATGCGGAGGAACAAGGCGATTTCCGTCTCTTGAGCAACTCCAAGTCTCCGTTTCTTCATGCCATATTTTCTTCGCTAACGTCTGCTGCCGCCTTCTTCTCGTTCGGGTCCGCATGCCGGTGCAGACTCCACCGTCGAACGCGCCTGGCGACGAGGATGGCAGCAGCAGTTGTTCGCCCACCCCGGCCGATCAGGGAGAACACTTTTCTGGATGATCCGTCCTTGTATCCAGAGTACGAGGCGCTCACCAGCACGCTACCCACGCTCCATGCGCTGCGTCGAGGATTTCATGTTCACCGGTAAGCACCGGCATGATATTGCCGACCATGTTCCCGGCAGGCAGGCAGCGCGCTGCCCGATTTCTTTCTAGTGCCGCTCTGTGTAGCCTTGCTTGGCGAGTAGTGCGTGGTGTGCGGTAGTTGTAGGGTGTCCCTTCTGTCTGTTTGGTCATTCTAATGTTGCGGCGGCAAAGCGCACATTATTTTTCTCGTCTTGTGACTTTTCTGGCGGAATACCGCCGACGGCCCGGTTGAAGCAGAAGGGTGTCATCGCCGAACGCCTAACTGCTGCAGGGCACGAAAAGATAACAGCTCACACTGGGCAGGCAGCAGGCGCGAAGATACGCCAGCGTCTTGCGGATTCCCCTTCCCCAGCAGCATACCCATGTTCACATCAGCACACACAAAGACCATCGCGCGATTTTGTGTTTTTTGCGGGGAGATTTTTTGGTGTTGGCGTGTTGGTTGTTCGGAATCTTGTGGTCTCGTGCCGCAGGTCCGTTGGCTGCACGGTATTTACCATTTTCCTTGAGGTTGAAGTATTCACGGCGCATTCGTAAACTCTTGACTGCTGTAGATGAGCTTCGGCCTTCTTCGGCATGGAGGTATCTAGCCACAAATCGCTTTTGTCATGACTGATACGTCCGCCATTATGGCATAACCACCCTATGTTCATGTTTTGCCGTACGTACTGCTGTAGATGATATCCCGCATCGTTTTTGTTGCTATCAAGGCAATCTACAGCAGCAGAGCACAAGTACGTTCGAGCCAACGAGAAAAGCATCAAAGGGTTTGAACTACTACTAATATTGCTGTCGTTGGCTTCCCACTTCGGTGCTAAATTGAGCAAACACGCCGTGCGTTCCGGAGAAATCGAATAATGATGAGTGTGCACAGGAAAACATTCACGCGTGATTCAACCAGTCTTGCAGGACGCCGCAGCCATCTAATATCGCGCGGTCCTCACGAAAAACGACCCTGAAGAAGGGCTCGGTATCATCGTGAAGAATAATTCCAGGAGGAAATGCCGTGTGTTCCCTTCAACCAAAAGGGTGGAAGACGATTCTGCAGACCCGACCAAAGCAGCAGCATCGGACTGCCTTCGCGAGGAATTATGTTAATAAGGAAAAGAACAAAGAGGGGGTAAGCAGACCCCTAACCTAACCCTAACCCAACTTGCATGCATCATCCATCATATTTGCTCAGTAGGAGAGCCTTGCAAAGGCTACTGCGACTGGCACCATTTGAGCGCTCTGTCTGTCTCTCTCTGTCTGCCTGTCTGCCTCTCTCTCTCTCTCTCTCTCTTGCTCTCTCTCTCACTCTGCCGGCCCACCCCTTTACGGCACAGGACGGCGAGCCTGCTGGTCCTATTGGCCGTCTGCATGGCCCTGTCGGGGGTCCCTGTCCCCGCTGCGGACGGAACGGTAGCCGCGGCTGAGTGGCTGGACTTCGCCTTCCGCTCCATGGCGATCGACAGACTCGTGCACCACTTCGAGGGGATGGGGACCGGCTTTGCCGCTATGTGAGTCATTGTTGCTGCTGCTGCTGTTGTTGTTGTTGTTGTTGTTGTTGGCGGTTTCCCTGTGCATTCCCGCGGGCGTCCGTATCGAGAGATCCTCGACAATGAGCAACGACGCGGTGACATCTGAGGAAAGCTTGCGGTATCCAAGAACACACAGAACGCTAACTAGTGTACCCCGAATCTTTCCGTTGCGACATCGAGGTGGTTACCAAGGCGTGGTTCCCCGAGCGTCGCGCCCGCTCGCGTGAGCCAGCCTGCCACCCCTCGCCGGGTACAACAACCCGACCGCTTCAACCCCCGTGCCCCTGCAAGGTTGGTTGCTGTAGAATCCAAGAGACCGTAATAACCCCCGAGATCTATGTCGATGCTGCCATTGCTGTCTTCCAACCCCCCCCGACCCCATCCTCCCCCCCCCCGCGCGCGCGCGCTCGTGTTAGGGGAGTGGTCGCGTCGATATCCATCCTCGTGTACCCGCTGCACTCCCTCCTATCACCGAGGACGACCCCGGCCACCACCGACAACACTGCAACAGCAGCGCCTTCGAGCGACGGGGGGGGGCGCCCCGTCGGCACGTACGTAGCAGCCGTGGGCCTCCCCTCGGCCGCGGTCTGGGCGTTCGCCGTGTGGGCTCAACGGCGGGCCGCGTGGGGGCTCGTGCCGGGGCTGTGGTTGGCCCTGTTCTGCGCGTGCGTGACCCTCAAGATCACGTCCTTTGTGGCGGCGTCGGCGGTGGCCACACCGCCGCAAACACCTCCTTCTCCGGCGGGGTCATCTTCGGATGCTAGTTCCGCGGAAGCGGCGGCGGCGGCGGCGGCCGCCGGCCCGCGGTCCTTGACGTTCGGCGAGTACCTCTTCTTCCTGTTCCTGTCTCCCTCACTTGTGTGCGAGGTAGGTCGTCTTCGTTTTTTTTTCTTTGCTCTGATACCTCCCCCCCCCCCCCGTCAACGGAGTGTTTACGGAGGCACTGACGTGTCCCTTGGGTTGACGGCTCACTCTCTGCTGGAAACCTTTCCGATAGGAAGATTGCTGACAAAGACTGATTGACTCCCCCCAAAATTGTGCTGTAAGTGCCTGACGTGCAACTGCTTGTTGTGCACCGGAGTGTGATGGTAGCGAGGAGAGCAGAGGTGCTTGGTCATCACCGGGGGGTCGATGAAAATGGAGGGAGCCCTGTCTCCCTCAGGCGCCCGCGTTCTTGCAATGCTTTGCATTCGAACAGCTGAAGCAACCTGCAACGATGCTGTATTATGGCTAAGGAGGCACGCCCCTTCGTGACTTCGAGAAATGTTGACAGCGGCAACAATCACTTATCCATATCATCAACCACAGCAAACAACAACAACAACAACTACCTCCACCCCCGCCCGCCCACCCCACCACCAGGTTCGCCTCATGAAGGTCTCCGCCCGCCGACGTAGCCGGCCCCTTCGCGCGGCCTCCGAGTTCTTCCACGCGGTCCTCACCTTCCTCTGCGCGCACTGCGTCGTGGGCTCCATCCTCGCGCCGTCCCTGCGACTCTTCTTCTCCGCCGTCAGCCCCGGTTGGGTGGAGGGTGCGGCGGCCGGCTGGGCGGAGCTCGAGGCCGCCGGGGGAGCGGGGTGGCCGTCCTGGACGGCCGGGAGCGCCTTGCTGGCGGGCGGCGACAAGGAAGACTCTGGTACACGTACATAAACACGCGGCCTTTTGTTTGGCGTCGTAAGGTTCGGGGGGGCGGGAGCGGGGGGGGGGGTTGGCTGGCGGTGCGCATAGGGTGTTGTTTTTGTTTTGTCTCCGCCCGCCCCGTGTGAGGCAACGTGCTTGCGCCGTGGGCCGGAATGGGGGAGCGTGTCTTGCTAGCGGCGGACGCTGAGTTTATTCCTTATTCTGTAATTGTTGTTGTTGTCCTTTCGGCCTCATGAAAAAGAGACGGCTACTTGCACTTGCTCCATTCATCTAAACCTCACCGACGAGATGCAGACCACGGGTCCCCCAGCTCAATAACGTGCATGCCTCCCGCGCTTAAACCTGTTCTGCAAGCAGGTTTGGGGCAGCTGGTAGCGCTGGGTTGTTTCCTGTGGATGCTGTTCGGTGAGTGAGCGTGATTGCGATGACCAAGATACGAATGTAAACCCCTTCAGTTTTTCAAATATTTGGTTTTTTCCAAGTGTGATGAATCGTGGTGGCGGTAATGCGGACCTCTTCAGCTGCAATAATGGGCACAATATAGTCCCATTCTCAGCAATAATGGGCACAATATAGTCCCATTCTCAGCAATAATGGGCACAATATAATCCCATTCTCAGCAATAATGGGCACAATATAGTCCCATTCTCAGCAATAATGGGCACAATATAGTCCCACTCTTCGCGCGAGTAAGTTATGTGTCGGATGTCAGAACCAAGTCCTGTGAAAGAGTAGCTTGTTGTTTCTTGCGTTTGACTAGATTTCGAACGGAAACGACTTCGTCTTCCACCTCTTTACCCCCCCCCCCCCCCTTGCAATTTTTTTATATTAAAGTCGTATCCTCAGCTCTCCACTTCATGGTGTTCTACGCCTTTTGGCACTGCATTTGTCTCGGGATGGCGGAGCTGTGGGGGTTCCCCGATCGCAACCTTTACGGTGAGGGTTCACTTTTTGAGACAACAAGGGTGTACGAAGAGGCTGGGGGTTGGGGCGGGTGAGGGAAAGAGAAAATGTGAATGGGAGAGAGATTGGGGGAGAAGAACGACGAGAGAAGCGCCAAGCAGAGGGCACAAAAGAGTCGGAGAGAGAGAGACAGGGAGAGGAAGACAGACAGAACAGATGGTGAAGCCGCTGACAAACGCACACATGGCCTGGTCTAAGGGTAGTTGTGCTCGCTGCTAATAGTGCTGTAGCTGTATCGCAACACCCCGGTGAGAAGTGGCAAATGCTCGCACCCGATCCTCAGTCGGTGTCAATTCATTTCAGCAAGCCAAACATACCGTCGCGACCTCGCACGTTTGTCGCTTGAAACCCGCCCCCGTCTTCCCACACTGTTCTCGTCCTCCTCCTGTGGCCGCGCGAACGCGAACTACATTTTTTTCTCCAGGGTGCTGGTGGCTGCTCTTCGACGAGCCTCGGGACTTCCTCCGGATGTGGTCCACCCCCGTGCACCGCTGGCTTTCCACGTGCGTCCACTGGCCCATGCTAGAGCTGTGCAGCACCAGCGACGAGGGCGTCGATGGGACCAAGAGTCCTCCTTCTGCTGAGTTGTCGACAGCAACAGCAGAGGTAGCGGGGGACCCGTCGAAGTGGACATGGGTGCCGGCCGTGCTCGCGACCTTCGTCGTTTCCGGGGTGTTCCACGAGGCGGTGCGTATCGAATACACTATTGAGTATGGCGGGGGGGGGTTGTCGGGCGGCATTTCGCGATCCATGACCAACTCGCGATTGCTTCTTGTGAAAACCATGTTGGAACACGACGACATTGCTCTTCTCGACATGGCGGACTCAGCAACGGTTTCGACTCCCTGTGGAGATGTTGTCCATTTGTTGTCCTCGACCCCTAAACGGTTGTCACGAGGGTCTCTTGCATGTCTCAACACGATCCACGGATCTTCCGAGCCACAAGTAATGCCGGCACCCTCGAAACTGGAATCCCCGTCGCAGGTGGTTTACATCGCCATGCGAGGCACCTGCTGGCCGTTCAACACGTTTCTGCTCTGTGTCGGGGGCGTGCTCGTCATATTCTGGGACATCGTGTTCCCGCTCCCTGACCTGAAACCGTCTTCAGAGTCAGAGGGTGGTAGTCCTCCACAAACGGCAACATTGAGCCCTAGAAATGAAGGGGGTGCTGGGAAGAAGGTGGTGAGGGCCTACGGTCACCGGGGTAGGATGTCCGCGGCCGCGTTTTGCGTGTCGGTTCAGCTCTCGGCGTTCATCGCCGATTGCGCCGCCTGGCTGTGGTGGAGGCACATCCACATGAAGAATTGACTTCTTCAATAGAGTGGATGTGTCCTACCATTCTTGCATCGAAACGAACGTTTCAACGTTGTTGTCTAGAAGCCGGCCAAGCCGGTGTTTCGAATCGGACATGGCCATTGCCATTGTGTGTAGTGAAACCGCCGCCCCAAGATGATTTGCTGACCAACATGTGTTTGTGTACGTCTTAACCTTGCGTTCGAAAGAGTTGTGGGTTGCTGACGCGGTATGGGTTTCGTGGCGACACGTCCAGTCGCGATAAGACTTGATTTCCACCCACGCCAGTGTGCTGTGTTTCTCGTTCTGAAAATATTGGTCGTCGCTACAGTACCATCGAAAGGTTTAATGCGTTGTGAAGACATGGGAGGTTGCCGGCGACAAAAGGAGCTGTACAGCTGTATATGGCAATAACGGAATTAATGAATGTGAAATCATTGGTGTGGTTCATGGGTGATGCGCTTTCTCGAGGTGAACATGCTACACCTTTTTGCCGCGGCTTGTGCCCAGGGTTGTTGTGCGAAGAGTCCGGCGACCTGTAGCGTGTGGGGGCGTTTGTGTGCGTGCTGTACGTGTGTCAGGCATAGTCTAGAAGATATTGTGGTTGTTGTTACACCTCTTATGTAGATCCTAGTCGATCTGATGAAACCTGAAAAAGAAGCAACGCCAGATTATTCTGAGTGACCCCGGCTTGTACGCCCGCAACAAACGAAACGTGTAGTCCGAGGCGTTCAGAATAGACGGGTGGCAGATTGATGTCCTCCGGGTATCTGATGTCTATAGTACTCTCTGTTGGTTAGCAAATCCTGCCCATGTGTTCGGTAGGAAATGCCTCCCCTACGCCCATCTCCCACGACTAAAAACAAGGGTTTGGGCTCGCGCTGGTACCTTCCGAACCAGCACATCTACTCGCAAAGAGTGAGTGAAATCATTCCTTCAGCACGGCTTTTCGAAGACCCAAACTCTGCCGTAGAGTCCCATCGATCATCCCTTCTCCCAGTCATGCGGTGCAAGTTGAGACGCCTCCCTCTCTTACTTGTCTCCCTCTCGTCTCTCCTCTCTCCTCTCTCCTCACTCTCTTCTTCGCATTTACTCTTCTTCGCAGTTGCGGCGCATACACAGTCAGTTTTCCCGGTTGGAGTGAGTGTCATACAAAAAAAACTGCCTTGCCCACGCCAAGCCAACCTGACGCTACCAATGCATACAGACGAACGCAGAAACATCACAGGCGTTGAGAGATAAATCAGTATGCAGTGCGCTTCCGAGACGAGACAGAGTTTTTGAATCTACGTGCGTAAACATGTCACGATTTCCTACTGCTGTACGCATGTGGTGCGGTGGACCGGTGGTTCAAGCGGCGCAATTTGTGCCGGTTCACTTGATTGAGGGATCGGTACAACACAGCAGTAGAAGTCTAACAAGGCTCGGAAACGACTTTTTTTGCGCGCGGTACGCGCACATTCACCATATCTGAAGCATACTGCTGTTCTTTTGGTAAGCAAGGAGCTCCGAGTCCTGACGGTCAGCTGTTTCTTCCCAGGCAGCCCGCAAAGAGCGATGAGTGCCACAGGTTTCGGTATCTGTGGGCAGAAGAACTCGTACAGCTCAAAGACAAAATGCGGAAACTGGGTTGAGGATAGGTAAGAAACCCACAGACGGCGCGTGATTGGGTAGATGTAGACTATGAATTGTAGGAAGGTGTCACTGTCAGACGAGCTTTACACAGTCCACCGCGTCGGCGCCGAAAGTAGTGTACGCACTCAGCTCCTGTTGTTGTGTGGGGACCACGCCAGACATGACTGCGTTTGGGTTCGCTGCACAAATAAATAAAACTACGCACAAGCCATTTGTAGGGCAATGTTGTCCATCTACCCAGAGTTAAGTAGATGGGTCAGCGTCCCTTTGCTGTTCAAGAGTGTGCGTCGAGGTGCTGGTTGGCAGCGATTCCCTCGGCAGGTTTCATCAGCATCACGTTGCACTGCAATTTCTCGTCTGTTGAAACTTCCGCCGAGTGAAAGCAAGATACAAAGCCGAGGCGAGTTGCTGCTGCCAGTACGTTTTTCTACTAGTGCAGCACACCATGCGAAGGGCTTGGCAGTGTTTTCAAATATGTAAGTACTATGTAATTTGTGGCTGCTGTTGGCTGCACATTGCTGGGAACTGATCTGACTTAAAATGGCAATATATATCGGTGCCTCGACTTCCCTGCTGTTGGAAGACACAGAAGACAAGTTTCAGTGGTCGCTCGAACCTCACCAACCTCGCCCATAAATGAAATGTTGTGCAGGATCGGGAAGGCCATAGCCAAAAGGCTGGCGAAAGCTCCCCGGCCGGCCCTTGGCTCGACCGTGGAGCGCGAGGACTTCGTCCACCCAAGCACAATGACGAACAACACGGTGGTGTCGGGAGACGACACGAAGATGATGTCTGCGTCGGTGAGAACCAAATGCTGTGTTCAAAGCAGCAACAGGAAGAGCAGTGAGAGATGGACGTACACCGAAATCGGCAGACAGACATGCCGTATAACTCATGAATGTATCTTCTTTTCGTACTACACCTGGTGTATGCCCATCATCGATCCGACATACTTTAGCTGGTGGTAGTTGAAAAAAATGCTAGTTGTTCCGAGGAGGATATTTGCTGGGACTCCTTTCTTCTTGGTAGCCTACTTTCTCCTTCGATAGTTGATACAGAGGAATTATCTGTTTGAACCGTTTGGAAGAACCTGCGGCAGGTCGCAGAGGTCTGGAACAGCTACTTTGTCTAGACAAACAACAACAACCTTCACAATGCCGTCACTTAAATATATTGAACAAAGGCAGCGTCCTGACTCCTCACGTTTCTGCAGGCAGTTCAATCTGTAGGTTGTTGCAGTTAAAACCGCATCGGCGGGGGTGCAAAAGTGACGAACTGAATCGCATAACCTTCTTCCGTTTCGAAATCATTGTCCAATAACTTCAGGATATCAAGGACAAGAATCGCGAGGGCGTTTCTTTCGACTTGCTCTTCGGTCACGTCCGAGACAGCCATCACGCGGATACCCTGCGGCAGGTGCAAAACAGTATGCATGCCCGAAATACTCTATGAATAGTGGATTCCTTTGGGTTTGAACTCCGTTCGACTGCCTTATTGATATATGCCAGGTTGAAATTGTCTTATTGTTGCACAGATAAATATTCAACTTCGCTTCTTTCTTTCGGACCCGTGTGTACAAACTAGAGAGCAATCCACGGGCAACCGTGCTGTCGAAACCAACATGAGGGGTTGCCGTAAGCTGTATCACAGCTCCCGTGCTGTTTCAGAGCGTGATGTCGGCATCTCACCTAGAAGTGCATCACACGCCCTGGGGAACGGCTAGTTAGAGGATTGTGGTGATCGAGGCCACAGCGGGCTGCAGATTTTCGGAATGATTTCTTCAGCATACGTCCCGGCGGGTATGGCGAAGGGGCTACGACGCAATGTAGAACCTCATCAGCACCGGTTGTTGTGGGTTGGAAACCACGCGTGATGGAGGATAGCGCTGCTTGTATGATAGCAGCTTGCTTGGAAGAGAACTCAAGTGGCGATGTAAGGATCTCTATACTCTGCATCTTACAAGATCCGGTCGTCGTGGATTACCGAACGGCTGAGGCATTCAGTATATTACCTTTCTCTCTTCCCTCCTGCTTCCAGGACCGCTTCCTTACTAATGCCTGGGAGTCGTTCCCGGTGACGAGTGTCATGTCTTCTCAGGTGAGAGATCTACCACGCCCCGAGAAACTTTGGAAAGACGCTTGGGTTCTCGTCGTTGTATGCCGCCCAGCCACCAAGGGGTGGATTACCTTCAGACGCGGTTTAACCCCTCTTCAGTTGTTGTTTGGTCGTTGAAATTATCGTCGAAAGTTCTCTTGGTTTACATGTCGATCTCCTTCGGCAAGTATCCCACACTGTGTTGTTCGTCCTTCCCGACGGTTGAAAAACATCCACCAAAAGTTTGGGGAAGCTACAAAAGGTACGCTCTGACTTTTGTACGTGGCGCCTCTCGACGTTTTGCCCTAGAAGAGCCTCCGTCACTTGTGCGTAGGACACAGGCCACCCTTCGTGCAGTTCTCTAAAAACCAGCTACGGCCAATCATTTCGTGAAGTGCCTCCATAGCTTCCATCTTTTGATGGTCAGGTGGAAGGTCGACGGCGCGCACAATACCCCGCTGTGTTAAATGCACTGGTGTAGCCCTAGAAGGAATATTTCGACGGGGGTCTTCGTTTTGAGACTATGGCCAGACAGCTGGCCTGGTGGTTGGTACATGCCACCCTGTCGGGCGTCAATCCCACACTCTCCACTTGCTCCTTCCGTCGTTGATTCTAGAGGGGTGTCAAGTGGGGCCTACGGTCTGACTGAATCCTTTGGCCCTTCATGACAACGAGTAAACCCGCCCCGATTCGCATCGGTGATACGACCACCCAGGTCCGAGAGCGCTCTGCTCGCGCCCGCGACTTTCGCACCCGCCAGCGCCTCGCGGAGATGGCCCGCGACCGCCGGCAGTCGCAGACGTTGACAACAACGGCAAGGCTGCAGAGCTCCCGGGCATAGTAAAAACGCCGAAAAGGAGTAGAGAGCTACATTGATAGAGCGATAGGGTAGAGAGATATATTTGGATATTGTTTTCGATTTTTTGCGGACCAAGCATGCGGCCAACATTCCCGCGGCTGCCGAGGTGGAGGCTCTTGGATTGCCACCACGAAGAAGGATCGAGAGGAATTTCGCCCTACAGTAGTCATTATTTACTGCGACTTGTTGCAGCAGTAAAATTTCAAGAGGGCTAACGAGGAAACAGCCTATTCAAGAGGCGTACTGTCATAGAGCGCATCAAGAAATGGTTTGAATGTTCGCCTGAGAGTGCAAAGAACCACTTTGCTGCGCCGATAGAGTTTGCGGTGGGTTCTGTCCACATTTTGTTCATAGCGACCAAGAAACTCTTCTATTGCCGCAGACAGCCACTACGTGTATTCCGCCGCCTGTCTCAGGGCCATGCTGCGAGGTCCCTTTAGCGAGACATATTATTCCCAAAATACACGTAGAGGAAGGGGGTGATGCCGAGTGCCAGGGTACCTTGGTTCCACTCTCGAATCTTGTGTACCAGGTGCGAGCCAAATCCCTTTACGTCGAGAGGGGGAGGGAATAGACGAGACCGAGGGAGAGAGAGACACAGAGAGAGAGACAGAGAGAGAGAAACACAGAGAGAGAGAGACAGAGAGACAGAGAGAAGTGAATCGAATGATCCAGGTGGTTGTGGAATATCTTAGTGGGGGATTACGCCACGGTGCTGCCCACGTGGAGAGATACGAGACCTCGCGTGGGATTATGTTTCCCCCACCTACGCGCGGCCAACGTGTGGGGGGAAGCGTCAACCGTACCACGAGGAAAGACGACCGATACCGTCAGGCGATGTGTGTCACTTCAGGTTTCGTCGACCAACACGCGCGCAGGTATGGGACTCCTCCAAACGAACCGGTGACGTTGTCCCCCAACTAGTGGGACTACTTCGTCGGAGGGGTCCATAGCCGTTACTGCTGGTCTGGTTCTACCCGCCAAAATGAAAACAGACAGCCGAACGAAGTGGTTGCCAGCTTGCGTCCTCGAAGAACTGTCGTGATTAAACAACTCAAATATTGTGATTCGCGCACGGTTTGGGATCAGTGACATCTCTCGACACCCCGATTCACCAAGGGTTGAAAAGATACCCCCACCCCCTGGACCGGATTTCAAAGCTCTATTGTCCCACGACAAAGAGGATGCTGAAATCAAAATGATACATTTTCGGATTGCTCACGACGACATAGTTCCAACGCCGCCATTTCCGGCACAGCAGTCACTGCTTTCCCGCCGAGGTAGTCGAGCTTTGAAAAATCGGTCCGGGCGTGTGATACGTTACATCATGCAACCTGTCTGTTACGGAATACACATACACGCACTCCCGCACCGGGGGCTGTTGGTCATCCAGGTCCCAAGGTTAGCGTTCCTTTGACATAACAATATCCAAACAAATTGGCATTAACTTCTACCGGATCTGCCGTTCGGTCCCAACGAGAGAACGCTCCGTGCTCAGCAACACACATTGACAACCGCAGGGGCTGCTGCTCTCATGGATACCAACTGCTGTCGATCTGTCTGCCTTCGTAACGACATCTTTCCCACGGACCACTGTTGAAAGACTTGCCGAACGACAGACTGACTGGCTTCTCGGACGACAGAGGGTCGGGGGGGCATTGTATAGCGCTGGGGCAACTTCCACCATTTCCCCAACAAGCCCCCCCCCCCCCGCGCCTCGCCAACCAACGCTGTAGTCTCGTGTCCCTGAAACTGAACAAAAACACGCGGCAACTTTCGTTACCTCCCCCACTCGCCCCCCCGCCTCTCCAACCAACGCTGTGGTCTTTTGTCTCCGGCAACTAAAAAAAACAAAACAGGGTCGGCCGCACGGAAGGGAGGGACTGTTTCCTCTCGCCGTGGTCTCCAAACCACTCCACTCCTCACACTCCTCCTGCCTTCTACAATTCGAGCATCTCTTTGCGGCGGCGCTTGATTGTC
>FN648459.1:7030-112196 GCA_000310025.1 Ectocarpus siliculosus
GGGCGGCCCCCCCCCGGGCCCGGAAGCGCCAAGAGAGCCGGCAGCGGCAGGGAAAGGACGCCCCCCCCCCCCGCGGACGTAGCCGCCGCGTGCGCCGACGGCCACCGAGCGCCGAGGTCAGCACCGAACGGTGGGGCCGGGTTTCGGAGCCCGAGACAGGTAGGAGATCGCACGCCCCCCTGGGGAAGAGCGGTGGGACGTCTGGCCCCACAGAGTCATGAAGGAGGCCCCCTTGGATCCCCCGCTGGCCTTGAACAAGCTCTTGACCGCGTCGCGGTCTGCCTGCATGGTCTCAGGGGCGACGTTGCGGCAGCTCGCGAGGAGCTGCGTGAACCTGCGCAGCACATGGGCGGGGTCGCTCCCCCCGGCGATGAGCTGGTTTCCCCCGCCACAAGAGTTTGTCGAGGATAGTCTGCTCTCGCGTGAGGCCGCGGGTGGTACATTGATAGATGAACTCGTGCAATACCGGCACAACGCCAAACCAGGACGTGCGTGAGCTGCCACGCGTGTGGCTGGATCTGCGTGGGGTGTGCAGGCAAGCAAACGGAACAGCACCCAGAGGGGGGGGGGGGGCGCGTGCGGTAAGCTCGGCCCTGGCGAGTACGAGGTAGCGTTGGCGGCTAACCCGCGGATGGCCCCTGACGGGAAATTAGACTGCTGTCGTGGCGCGGACGAAACACAGGCTACTGTCGTCGTGCGGATCGAAACACCCACCCACGCCGCACGGTAGCGTCGGCGGCCAACCCACTGATGGCGTTAGTGGGGGGAGGAAAAAAATGACGACTGTCGTTGCATGGATAAGAAAAAGAGCACCCACCCACACCACACGGTAGCGTCGGCGGCAAACCCACTGATGGCGTTAGTGGGGAGGGGACATACTACTGTTGTTGCGTGGGTAAAACACCCACCAGCACCGCAGGGTGGCGTCGGCGGCAAACTCACTGATGGCTTTTGTGGGGGGGGGAAGGAAGGATACCGTTGTTAGGCTGATAAAAAAACCACCCCACGGCAGCGCCCGCGGCACCCATGACCCCGGAAAAGAACGAAATATGGCAAATAGCGCAACATGACAATCACATTGCAGGGGGCGCAACCATGATAGTTCTGACGCAACCAAGAAACCAGCGTACGAGTTTTTACAACACCAGTGTGACGAGGCCGAAATGCATTGTGGCGGAAACGCCCGTGAACCAAGAAGAACCCATCACGGAGTATCTTGCTGTGTGCGAACAAAAGGCGAGGGCTGCGGGCCGCGGTCGGCAGAGTCAGCCGGCAAGGGCGGAGATCCTACTGCAATAAAACGTGCTCTACGCACCAGGCGCGACCCATGAGCGGCTCGACGCGTCGCGAAGGATCCCTCTGGCAGCCAGGTGGCCGGATAGAGGTCAGAGGAGGGGGGAAACAGGAAGCGGGTTGACAGGAAGCGGGTTCGCGCACCCGCCTTGACCCGACTACTAAACTTTCGTGTCCACGAAAAAGAGCAGGGAACAAACATAGTTCTTCTAACATCAGCAAGAACTCATTTTGTCGCGAAGAAGCAAACATGATCTCATCTCGCTGTTGCGAGTCGGCTGGGTACACAGGGCCACGATCTCCTCATTGTCTGTGTTCCGCGCGGGAGCGGCCGGCCGCTGGCAGAGCTGCCCCCCCCCCCCCCATGTCCCGCCGGAGCCTCTCGCTGCTCCAGCATGAACGAGCTAAAAAAGGCGTTGCATCGCCTAGAAACCCAACCCATTAAAAGCCGCCGGGCGTTCCTCTCCCTCCTGGCCGCTGCTGCTGCTGCTGCTGCTGCTGCTGCTGGGCCCCGATCCTCCGTTCCCACGCCCCTCCAGCTCCCTCGCTGTAGGCAGGGTGACGCAGCCTTCCCCGCGCTTGAGGAACCCAGCGCTGTCGGCCAGGCGGACGATGCACTCCGTCACGACGCGCTTCCCCAGGTGCGCCCAGAACTCCCGCGAGGCATCACCTTCAATGTTGGATAGGCTCGCCACGGGTAAAAGCTGCATAAACGTTTTCCCCAGGCGGGACAGGCGGGACAGTTGTAGCCAGCGGCACCAGCTGCACGGTCGCTTCCGCCGCAGGGAGGCTACCGAGGTATACCTCCTTGTCGGGAAGCCACACCCGGTTGGGATTCACGGACGAGACAACGCCGATGCTGGCGCGGTCAAAACACGGCAGATCCTCGATCGACGTTGATGACAGCACGACTGTGGCATCAGCAAGGATCGGCGGCGGCGGGAGGGTCGACGCTGCCGCCGGCTGCTTCGCGGCAGGCGCCGAGTCCTGAGGAGGACAGGACCGCGGCGGCCGCCGGCTAGCCCGGGAAGGCGACGTGGGCGGGCTGGCCGTGGGGAGCGACGACGATAGCGTGTTCGGCATCACGATCGTCTCGAATTTTCTGTCCTGTACGTCCTTTCGAGAGGTTATTGCTTTTCGAGAGAGAAGTGCCAACGGGGGTACCGATTTCAAGTAACTTGGGGGGTCCTGCAGCTGGTGGTGTTCGGTGCCGGAACTGGATTTTCATCTGATTGACTCCCAATATACTGTTGTTCTCGAGTGGTGTGGTGGTGGATTGCTGGACGTACCATGGAGGGCACGATATTTACCCATCCTTGCTACAATGTCGCACATTCCGTGTGTACTCGTGTAGTTGTCGATTGCCGCCTCAGGCCTCTTGTACGAGCCTACGGTATTGGGCGCACCCTAGGGGGTGCTGTACGCAGTGTACCCTGCAGCCGGGGAGTGTGCTGGTGCGCTGTTCAACCGCTGTACACAGGGTGCGTTTCCCCGTGTGGTAGGTCTTTAGCAACACGCATACGCGTTCGCCATCTAGGCGCTGCCAAAGCTGGAGGAATGGGTGGAGTGATATCATCAAGACGCCTTCGCGGCTGTGTCGTATCGTGCTCTGTAGGCCATTGCTGTATTAACTACTGCTGACTGCTCAGACTTGCACATGTATGTCCTGACCGCAACTAACTATATACTCTGACAGACCTCCGCCAGTGTACATCTGCTGGACTGCCGTTCTTTCCGACGCGTTATGCAGTGAGGACGCTCCTGGAGCCCTCGCATGGCGTCTGTACATGGTCGGCCTGGTACTACTATCCGCCAACGACTCAACCTAGTCACACAACAACTATACTCACACCCGCCAAGACTCCACACAGATACACAACAACAGCAAAAAAACGGACAAAAAATATTGAAATTTTCATATATGTATTGTGCCCGTAGTCTACTTTCAAGCAAATTGCCGACCGACGGTCGACGAAGACGTTCTGCGAGAATATAACTTGGGTTATAATGGCCGGAACCATGCACATCAATAGTGTCTGGCGGCCTTGGTCGGTGGATCGGTTTCTATTCAACAACGCTACATACATATCAGGGTTGTTGCCTTGTGGGCGATTCACGCATATATACAGCGCATATATACAGAGAGTAGAAATGCCGGAGCCATACACATGAATAGTGTCTGGCGGTCGTGGTCGGTGGACTTGTTTGTCAACAATGCTCCCTACCAGGGTTGTTGGCGGGCGATTCACGCATAAATACAGAGAAGACCATCCTTCCCCGGCCTGCTGGGGTGGGCCCAGGTCCGAAAGTGGACATAGACCTCAAAAACACCACCACAGACAGTCGCTCCGCCTTCGATTTCGCTCGGATAGGGGTGAGTGGGTTGGGCAAGTTGCATTTTGGCAGACCCGGATGTAGAACGGGTCGGCTATGATCTGATGGATAGCGACTCGTTTCTTTCGGTCGATTACCGAGGGGTCCCGGCGTAGCAACCATTGGTTTCAATAACGTGAAACACTCGCTACAATAGTATGCTATGTAGTCATACGTGGTGCAATACTTGTACCAAGGCCATTTTTCTACTCATTTCGCAAACGTGATCGAAAAAGAGGGTGGTTAAGTCCTTCACGCGTGTGAGCTTGATACACAGGGTGTCACCTCTCCTCTCAGTTAAGGAGATGGTGCGCACATTTGAACATCTTTTGACTACTGCTTGTACTGTTGGACACAGCATCCCCTTGCATGCTAACCACGCGACGAAACTAGGACCATCAGCCATACATCGACTCTGGTTGAAGGGCTCAAATCGGCGTCACCAAACGAATAAAATCCTAACGTGCCTAAACGTACTATCCGCCAACAAGTAGCCGAGACAACGAGTAAGGGTCGTGTTTTCCTCGGCAAGGTCCCCTAAAGCTGCGCTACACTCCAGAAACCCGGGTCGTCTGTCGTAGTCCTATCCGCAAACCCCAGCTTTATCGACGGGCCCGGACCTCCACTTCACACGCCAAGAGTTACTGCTTGCGTTCGATACCATATTGTATCTTGACATGAGCACAGCACCGAACGAGTATTAGGGGTTAGTGCGAAGGTGTACCGATTATGGTAAAGTCAATCGACGGATACCCTGCGAATTGGGTCTCTCCGCCGGCAGAATTTACCCGCAATCAACTGGGAACGCAGTGCGGGCCAGGACGGGTGATTGGATGGAAATGTCATAAGGTTCTTCGTAGGATCGACTCCAAGAGGTGCTCTCAGGACTGACACATATATATTTGTGTCAATGGGAAAATGTCCAAATCAAGAGAAAAATGTGCGCCCTAGGATATTTCAAGCAGCGTCCTGCCGAGGCCATATATATGCGAAGAAGGTGATTCTCCTCCCCCCCGGCCTGCCCCCCTCCCTGCTGGGGTGGGCCGAGGTCAGTGAGTGGACTTAGACCTCGAAACACCACCCAGCAAACGAGGGATACACAGTCCCTAGCACTGATCAGAAGGGAATCCTGAGTTTGGCGGCCAGGAACTGCCGCTATCGTAAGATCGGGGTAGCTTGCGACCTAGCCGACTTGGGTATAGCTGCAAGTGAGACTGAATCCAGACGCCCCGGCTTGGACACCGGGGCCAAGCAGCAGCAGAGAGCACGGTGTACACCGTGGGGGAATGCACCAGAGACGGGAAAGTAGAGGGTCCAGCGCTGGAGGGCCGCACCACGCCGGGACAAGACAACTCGATGGGCCAAAAGGCAAGCACCGGGGTAACTTTTACAGTAGCCCGAGAGCCCGCAAAAAAACAAAAGAACGACAAAAAAAAGAGGGGACGGAGGAAGAAAAGGAGGGGACGGGCGAAGCGTGAGCTGGCTAAGAGAGCAGCACGCACCGCCCGAGAGAGACAGCAGGGTCGAATTCTTAGGGTAGCAACCTGTGCGGACTCTGGCTGCGGGAAGAACAGGCGGGCGAGCCTACAGTATCCTACGAGTCAGCGAAGCAAGATGTATCGGTGGTAGGGCTGCAGGAAATCAGGAGGTCAGGTCACACGGAGTTCGCGGCAGCGAGGTTCCGAGTGTTCTGCTGTGGTACGGAGAAGTGTAGTGTCCATCGTGTGGGAGTAGCGAGTCACTGTGTAAGACCTCCATTTTCACCACGAACTATGTCGATGAACGCCTCATGGCCATGAGGTTGAGATGACGGGCCACCAAGGAGCTGTGAACTTCGTTGCTGCGTACGCCCCGACCGAGGTCTCCGCCGACGACAGCAAGACAGAGTTCTGGGGGAAACCTGACAGTCTCGTGCGGAGGATTCCCTCCAAAGAGTGCGTGTATTTCGTGATAGACGCTAATGGTCGGAACGGAGAGAGGATGGATGGGGAGGACGAGGGAGTCATGGGGATGCATGGGCGTGATGAGCTGATCGAGAATGGCCGACTTCTGCTGACCTTTGCAACGGACAACAAGCTAGCACTCGCGAACACTTTCGTCAAGACACGCAAGGGCGGAATATGGCACACATACAACAGTGCGTCAGGAACCGGCCGCAGGCGCATAGACTACATCCTAACGCGGCAGGTACACCGCGGCCGAGTGTCTAACACGTTGTTATCCACCAGCCCGTATACCCAGTCAAGGCGGACTCAGATCACGACATGGTGATAGCCACCGTCTACCTCGGTGGCAGGCTTGCTCACAACCGAGCAGTCCTGACCAAACCGAAACAGAAGCAGTTCAACCGACGGGAACTGCAGGTCGAAGCAACACGATGGGCGGTGAATGCGCGGTTCCTCCTCAACCGCGACCAACGGCAGGGGGGCCGAGCGACCACCACCTCGGAGAAGGCGACCGAGTTCACCAATGCTCTCCTCGAAGCGGCGAGGGCAATATGACGCACGCAGGAATGGTGTGAGACCCCTGAGACAAGAGCAGCATTGCAGGAGGCCCTGACCAAACGGCGGGAAGCGCGCCGAGCGATGAAGGACCAAGTTGAACACAACATCGTGGAGGGCCCTCAAAGCAGCGTGTAAGGGAGTGGCCGCAGCAGTCGAAACGGGCATATATGCCCACTGGACAGATATGTGACGGAATGAGATGCCTCTACCCACACGTCAAGAGATCAGTGGGGCTCAGTGGGAGATAAGTGGGAGGACAGCAGCCCGTTGCGGACGAGAATGGCGTGCTGCTCGGGAGAAAAAACGACATCCTCCAGTGATGGGCGAGATTCTTCGGCACCCTCGTCAATACCAAGCCCCCCACCCTGAACCCAGACATCATCGAACAAGTGACGCAGCGACCGGCGACACGTGCCACTCGACGGTTAAGACAACAACAACACCGCCCCCACCGCCGCCACCGCTGACCATCTAGGCAGCAGAGCAGAGGTACGCCCAGACGACTGAATTCCGGTACCTCGGTGGCGTCGTCAACGAACATGACGACCTCTCCCGGGAGATAAATTACCGGAGCAGAACAGCGTGGGCATGCGTCAGGAGATATGGCCAGAAGCTCTTCGACAGGCCGAGGGCACCGTTCGGACTCAAGACGCGCGTGCCCCAGGCCGAGGCGATGGAGACACTGCTGCACGGCTGCATGACATGGGCCCCACGTCAAGATCAATACCGGACGTTGTGGGCGATACATCACCACCTGCTTTTGCGAGTTATCGGTTACCATCGCAAGAAGGGCAGCTACCGGCAGCTTCACTACGCCCAGACCCTGAATAGGGTAGGGTGCCAGAGCGTGGAAGCTACTGTCCGGCAACGGCGCCTGCTGTTCGCGGGAGCACTGGCAAGGAAACCAGACGGACGACTCCCGAAAGGGTTGATGCTTGGCGACCTGGTGGGAGGAGACGGCCCAGGCAGGGGGAAACCGGAGCTAACCTGGCAGATGTGCCTGAAGCACGACCTCAAGATGTTCGAAGCAGAGCACGGATCTACGGACGCCGAGCCATGCCTCTTCGGAGTCGCAGCAGCAACTTGGGTGAAGGCAGCGAAGGTGGACCGGGGGGTACCGCGGCATACAGGGGTACTGCAGGGAGCTAAGAGGTTCATGACCTCCTGGCACAAGAAGGAAGAGAAGGCTAGCCGACAACGAGCACTCAAACGAAACAAATCCCGCAACACGGACACGGCTATATCCACGGGGGCGGGAGGGGTACAGCAGGCTCATGAGACGGCCAGGGAAGACGGGGAACGCGAAGAGGCGGACCGAGTGGCGCGAAATACTGTCCCGCTTTGAATCCCTTACTTGACTTAATCCCCCCCCCCCCCCCCCGGTAAGCGTAACGATGTTTGTTTGCCATCGGGGTTGGGTTTTCGTCGCTTGGCAGCGACGTTGTCAAACAAGCCGATCACTTCGTGAGCTCGGCAACCAGGTTACCGCTTTTTTTTTTGCCTGTTTTTTTTTTTTTTGCGGTAACCATGAATGGTGGTCGAGTAGATTATGTTGTGCGGGGTCGAGAACCCTCACGCCGCGCAAAGGGGATAATCGCACGTTGTGTTAAGTTGGTCAAGCACCCTCGAGGCAGTTACACAGGGCTTTCAACTGGCTCTGAAAGTGAAAGCACCTGAAAATAAATTAAGTCATACGCAGCTGTCATCCGTAAGCAAGGAAGTAAGCACAATATGCCGAACACCCTTAGCAGGATGCAGCGCACCCTTCATGCGACTCGCCAAAAACCTCACGGTGCTTCGCGCTTGGTGATGTGAGTGCCTGGTCCGGTGAGAACCCGGCGTGCTCCGTCCCGGCTTTGTAGGGATGCGAGGTCAATGGTCTAACGACTACGGCATGCACGACTATGAGTACCCCCCCCCCCCCCCCCCCGACACTGCACCATTTCATCCACCCCCCGCGAAAGAAGACGTGCATTTTCTGGCTCGGGGGGCCCGCTTTGGGTTGGGTTGTTTTGGGCCGGCCTGGTTTACCCCGGTTGTTTCTTTGGTTGGTGGTTTTCTCTGTCTGTGTCTTTCTCCTTCTCCCTTCTCTCCATCTGCTCTCCTTTTCTTCATTTTCTTTCGTATTCCGCAGAGCGTGCAGAGACGAGCGGAATGGCCTAGACTACCTATCGTTGACTACTATTGGCTTGCGGACCCTTCGCGTCCACTACATTCGTAAACCTGTGACCACGGGAATTGACCCCGTCAAGTGTTAGACTATGTTGTACGGACACAAGAAGGTACTGGACAGAGGGAATGGAACGGTTTAATGTGAAGAAAACAACAACATACATGCCAGAACCATACTCATCAATATTGTGGCGGCCGTGGGACACGAAAAATAAAAAAGAGAAGAAAAAATAAACGGTGTTTTTACCCCCTCGTGGACGATTGACTATCACGAACGAATGGGTAAGGCACAATTTGCAATACACTTGCACCCAACCACAACCCACCATCGCACCTCTCCTCTTATCATTCCTCTGCTGGTAACAGCGGCAAGATTCAACACAGATCCCGAAACCCTACGTTTTCAGGTATGATGGTCGCAACACGCTGCGAGCATGCTGCCTACCATGCACAGCAGTAGACTATTGTCCTCCTTTCTGAGGTTGGCTACTTTTCTCTATGATGTTAGGTGGTTCTTTTCCAGCAGATGTTTGGGATGGGCTCAGATATCGCATAACTACGGGGGTCGACATCCCCCTGGGTCACTGCCCACGACGATGATCGGTGTTGCCACTTAGCTGTAACTAAGAACGAGTGTGTTTTTGAAAACGATTCGCGTGCACCTGACAAGGCTCAAAAACTGTGCGTTGAGTGTTGGTTGGTTGAGTGGGCACTGTTGTTATCGCTGGTTTCCTGTCGAAACAAGGCGACAAAGTTAACATGTGGTAGTTGTCCGTCATGGTCTATGCTGTCACTCATTTTACTCGGGACCTCCCACGACCGTTGTATGTGGTGGGTAATATTGCAAACTTCGTGTTGTGGAAAGCATCTTCCAATCATGTTATATATACACGGGCTCCGGACTTCGGGCCCAGCGCCCTCGTCCTCAGTAGTAGGCATACAGGGAAGGTGTGAAGGCTGTGCACTGCATACCAAGGGTGACCGAATGAACGGTGTGAAGGTGTTCGCGTTTTATTTGAGAAATGTGCCGTTCCCGGTGAAACATGAAGCCAATAGAGTCGCGTGTACGTGAATTTTTGTCTAGCTTCGCCCAGTGAGAACGAAAAAGAGATTTAGCTACGGTCGCCTCTCTTTTCTTGCGCCGGTAAGAACGTAGCCGTGAAGCATTAGCATCGGAAACTGAAGACTTTGGCACGCTGCACTCCACAGGGGCAGGAACCTAGGCTTGTCGTCCGGACTGTCACGTGGATAGGTTACTACACGCGATCCGCTGTTTTCCTGACCTGATGTGAAGACTAAAGCTGCAATTTCCGGTGCTGAAACGTTTTCACCTACAACGGGTCCGTCGTTTGTTCGACTTACTTCAGCAAACTCAATGTACGCAGGGTCCGCGGATTCAGCGTGGTGGGCGTTAGGTTGATTAATAATGCTTTGTACAGCAGATAGATCGGTATTGTTGTGCCCACGGAATGTTGTTGTGCACATGCGCTCGTAAAATTGCCGCGATGTTTGCGTCTAATTTAAGAGATGAAATGTTCTGTGTGAATTCAGAATCGCATATCTAAAACCTCGAGTTGTTCGACACGGAATAATTCTCATAATGAATGTTGTTGGAGGTCGAATATGCGGTGGTAAGCACGTCCATGCAAGGCGAGCATTGAAGGGGCTGGCGGTTCAGTCCATGTCTTTTTTTTAATATCACCTGCGCCTAATGCGGTAAATCCGAAAAGCCCGTTGTACCTTCTTTGAGCAGAAATGAATTGAGTAGTTTCAAACAGCGCCATAAGATGGTGGGGGATAGATTTGAGAGGATGGATACACGACTTGCCTTTGTTACAACGATTTAATATTTTTCTTTTTCCAAAGTTGAGCATTGTGGATCATCCAAATCCGTGTGTTTTAGCTCGAAAGGCGTGCCGATTGCGAGTCAATGTCTTGCACTCGAAGGCTTATTTGGTTATTAGCATCACCGCGATGGCTGTCTAGACTCGGTGCCGGTAACCTTGGTGCACGATTCCTCATTTGGCTAAATGTTGACGTATCATATCGAGTTCAGGGTCTGAGTCGTGTGGTGTGCTATTGTTTGCATTGCGACGTCGACGTTCCGTTAAGATTCCGGCACGTCTTCGTCTGCGAGATCTTGCTAGTTCTGCGTGTTACGCGTTATCCGCATACGGTGACGTGCTTGAACTTCTTGCCGTCGGAAGAGTTGGCACCAGGGTAAAGACGCCACACCGCGTGGATATTATTCCACTCTGACAACAACAGCAAGCAAAAAGGGTGTTGTTGTGGAGAGATTTAGCGGTTGCGGTTGCGATGCAGTTTCATGTCAGGGCTTCATGCATCACCTGAACAACATTCGGGCACATATCAGGCGGACATTCCTTGATAAAATTAAAGAGAGAAATTGCTTTTACCTTTCTAGCCGTGGCTGTTGACCTGTTCGGTTGGGATCCCGAGCGAAGGAGTACCTCCCACCGGGGCGAGGCAGAGCTGGCACGGCTTGGGGTACGTTGTCGACGGTGTGAGGATGGTGCAGGATACGCTGCAACTGTCCTCGTCGCGGTTGTTGTTACGGTCGCAAGGGGCAAACTTGCCTTTACCGTCGCGCTTGTTAATGAGCTAAAGGTGACCGCCGTCGTCGCAGTCGGGCCCGGGGCAAGGCCAGTTGGGGTCGGCCTTTTTTATAGGGCGGCGGGACTCTCCACTACGACTCTCTGACTGGGTGGACTTACGCTTTGCTGGGGAGCGACGGGAGAGGGCGTTCATGTTGTGTTGTAGCTGAAGGTCGATGCGGGGATGAGAGGGGAGGATGTCGAAAGTGAGAGTGACCGGGTGGGGCCGGTGGGGCTGGAGCACGTTTTCACGCTTTACAGACTAAATTCTGACTAACTTGGAGAGGAAATTCGGAACATTCGACGAAATGTGCACTCTTTCATTCACTCTGCACAGACTAACTTCTGACTAACTTCCAGCAATTATTCCATGAAACGGTGTGGTATCACAAAAAGTTTATTTCTCTTGTTTAACTGTATATACACGATATAGCGCAGTCTACAGCTGCACCTTCAACACAACAACAGCAGTACAACAACAGCAGTGTTCACAGTATTACAGAAGACATATGCCTCCAACCTTGCAGCACTTGCAGCAGTTGATGATGCCGTGAGATTTGCGTGCATGTTCAAGCTCAAAACAAAGCAAGTTAAGTCTAAAGTTGTGGCGTACCACAACAACAACAATCAATCTACATTGTGATAGCAACTCGACGAGTATCGTCGCGTTGCCTGTCTGAAGCTTTCCAGTTTTTGAACGGTCAGCGAAGTCGAGGGCGCACACCGCGACACGCTCGCCCACCGAGCACGACAAAGAGTTCTGTACACAGAGTAGATGACATAAGATGTCACACCCCCTGAACATTTTTTTAAAATTTTCAAAGCTCGATTACTCCACCGCAGAAAGCGTGGCGTGGTCGGGCGGCGTTGGCACCGATAGGTTTCCGAAACAAAACTACCTATCGTTTGACATCCTCGTCGTCGTGGACTCTAACATTATTTGTTGTGGATATCGATGATGCGATATATCATGTCACCTACTGCCCGTACGTGCCATGCATAAGAACAAGGAGCACCCTCCATACTCCAGTAAGTTATTGGATTTATTTTGTAGTTGAATGAAACCTCTCATTATACCCATCCATGAAGAAGTCGTTTTACACGCTTATGTTGCAAAAACTATCCATGGACGAACCCAGCAGTTCCGTTGTTGTTGGCTTCACAGTCAATTACAATCCCGTTCGTTCAATTACAATCCCGCTCTCCCAGTACCTCCTTCGTCTGTCCGTACTACTATGTATGATAGTCTGACACTTGACGCTGTCGATCCCCGCCGTGGTCACAAGCTAACTTACCCAAAAAAGTTGCACGAAAATAAAATGGACCCGAAGAAGGGTCCGCAAGTCAACGACGGATTAGTCTAGGACCCCCCGCTCGCTTCAACACGCTATGCGACGTAGTAGCCATAGGCTGGACAATAAAGA
Source organism: Ectocarpus siliculosus (assembly GCA_000310025.1). NCBI lineage: Eukaryota > Phaeophyceae > Ectocarpales > Ectocarpaceae > Ectocarpus > Ectocarpus siliculosus. Next base: position 19,412 of record FN648459.1, read on the forward strand.
AAAAAAAGCAAAATAATAATAGAGGCGACCTCGCGCGCACCCGAACAAACCGTCAGTCTTCTACCGGCACTTCTCACTACGCCCATCCATGCGCATGCACATTTTGGTGCCGAGGGACTCCATGCTTTCAATCATGCCGCCAATCATCTCGTTGATCTTTTTTCTGTCGTTTACATACATACATGTGGTACGCACGTCACATCCGAAAGAAAAGGAGATGACATCAGAACGCGCTCTCCGCACGCTTGGAAAGAGTCCGGGACTGTATGAATGCGGACCCCAGAAGATTCGCTTTTCACAGTAGGTTTCCTCTCCGAAACGAAAGAAACGGACGGGAGAGAGGGAAAAGAGAAAAAAGAAGAGGCGTACAGTAGTACGCGTTCCCTGTCATGGACATTTAATAAGAGTCGTATTGTGGTAGTGGCAGGAACCTCTCTCTGCGATCAACTCAGAAGGCCACCAGTTCCCGGGGCTCTTCTGTTGCACCCACCCATGGACGGACGCAGCAGTAGTAGCGCATGTCCTGTAGTGGACAACTAACAACACTCGTGGGCCCGGTTTAGCGGTCCATAGTGTCACGAAAAATTATAACCGATATTCAGGGCATCGCCGCTAAACTTCTGTAGCGGTTATGAACCGCTAAACCGGGAGGCTCAATAGCGGTGATGAACCGCTAAACCGGGAAAAAGCCCATTTTTGCCCAACATGAGCAGCGTCCAAAGTTCATCTTGATGTAGGGCCTGCATGTGTCTCATGGCAGCAGTCATACGAGGGTCCAGATGAAGAAGTATCGACCCTCAGGATGACAACACAGCAAGCACATAATATGTGCATTTCACTTCACGAAAGCGCAACGCTTGTTTTCCCTGATGGACTGTATGCTGTTCATTAAGACTGGAGAATCGTCCCCGCTCTAACGAACGTGGGGCAAGTTCGTCACAACGCAATGGCAACTAACCACGTGCTTGAGCAGCTCATTTGTACTACTTACTCGTCGCGTGTTTCCATGATGCTTAACCCAACATCTCTCTGATATTCGCTGCGAGCAATGCCCTTTTTGCCTTGCGAAGATAGTGTGCTGCCTCGCCCATGCCACACAACTCAGCGCACTCTTCAAGCTGGCCAAAATCCGTCGATAGCTCCGAGTATGGCGGCTGCGCCATCACCCCCTTGCCCTTCGCACCGTCAACTTCTGCGGTGCAATCTCGCTCTAGCTCTAGCTCTAACTCGTCGTCGGAGGGATTAGGCCCCTCCGTGTACAGTGTACATACTGGAGAACTTCTCAACGAGCTTGTTATTCGATCCTTCGGCAAAGCTTCGATCTCTTCCTGCGCGTTATTTCTGAGTGCGCTACCTTCTGGTCAAGAATATTCAAAACCTCAGGCTTCTGGCCAAAGTTGGGCCGCGTGCGGGGCTGTCGTGTAGGTGCAGTGAGATTTTTTTTTTTCCGCGCCAGGTGCTAGGAAGCCATTTTCCGCCTCTTTGCGCTTGATTGGGTGGATTTGAGACGGGAGGGGGACTCGGGGCCTTCTTCGTTGCACACTATTGACAAATGCGGTGCATCCTACATTTCTTCGTACATGCCGTGCATGCGGACACCACAGTCACCTTTAAAATCGTGCCCGCCGCTTGGACTCAGTGCCGCATCTGAAAGCTAGAGTTATTCATCCGCGCACCGCATGGTGTGTGTGTGTGGGTGTGTGGGTGTGTGTTGCTGTGTGCTTTTATTACGAGCATCGACCACCCCAAGCGGCTGACCAATGTCGCTGTGTCTCTGCAAAAATTGAATCAATAACCGCTATTGGTGACTGAAAATATGTCCAGTAGTAACCGCTATTATTGAGGGCACAACCGGTTTAGCGGTTACCTTAGCCGTGTCACGAGATTTTATAACTTCTATTTAGGGCATCCCGCTAAACAGGGAACCGCTAAACCGGGCCCACGACTGTACTGCTGAAAATATTGGAGACCACGAATCAAACCGACAGGTGGGTCGTGGGTGGGCGGGGGACCCTAAGAAACAGCGAGACTCAGCCAGTTTACATCCTCACAGTTTCTTGCAAGCAAGAACGAAGGGCGATAAAAAAAGAGAGACCGCCAGCGACAGGAAACAAAGAAGTAGAGGAGAGCAGAGCTAAGAAACAAGTGAAGAAACAAGACCCCCTTGCCGCTCTGACCCACCGGAAGCTTTCCATGTACCGCAGCAAACATCAGGGGCAGCACCCACTACCTCACAACATGTACCCGGGTACACGGACTGTTACGTTCTGTAGTAGAAGTTTAGTCTCTCTCTCCGGTAAGAACAAATAACGCCCGGGCGAACTTGAACTTGTCGTCACAAGAAATACAAGCGTCATGATGACGTACTTCATTCTGCTTGCCGTGGGAGATGCGCATCGTTACGCGAGGAAGGCGTTAACTCCTCGCACAGAATATATGCTGCCGTAGACCCTATCCCTCAACCTCAACCACAGCTATACCCGATACATGGTAGCATCATGTCCAGCTGTAGAAGAATCGAAAAAAAAAACTGTCTTCTTGGTGGCGAAGCGGACCCTCTTTATTGTGAATCTCCAACTGCTTTCTGTTCGTGGATGGCCACATGGCGACACAGACAAAATCTAGGGTTTGACGTCGGTCTTATCCGCCGCAGGAGGTTGAAGCTATACTCATAGTCGGGGAGGGGTCGTGATTTGCAATTCCCTACGGAACCGTACTTGAGGCGCCATGAAATTTGCACTGCAGTAGCCGAGGTTGTTAGTCGGCAGGGACACAAATAACAAAATCATGTTTGGGTTGGGTGAGTGGGGGACCCCAAAACAATGAAACAGTCGTGGTTCGCGTTTTTATGGGGCCCTACTGGCGAAAAACATCGTCGCCGCTCGCTCTGAATCGCTGGAAGCTGTCACACAGCGCTGCATGTGCGGCGAACCGTAGGGGCCATGCGCAGTGCTTGACGAAAAGAGGCGGCGCCCATCGCCTCACATGCAGCAACCGGGTACACGAGTAGCCTCCTACTCAGCAAGATGCAAAACGATTGCCGTTTACGTTCGATGTTATTGGGACCCTAACGGTAAAAATGCAACAGAGAGAGAGAGAGGTAGACTAAAGGAAGGGAGACTCGAGAAGACAAGGCATGAACTCTAAAGAAGACACCCACACTCTCATCCCTCTGGCCCACCGCAGGCTTGAACACGTGTAACGAACGGCGACATCCGATGTGCGCTCAGCAACAACAAACACGACAAAAGAAAAATTGTCTAGTCGATGTTCCGAACTGCTGTGGAGATTTTTTTTTTTTTTTTTGTTCTTCACTTCAAATCAGCGCTCACAGCACTAGTGCCGTTTATTCCAACCCGTGGTCACACAGAAGAGCCTCTCTCTACCCTCCCCTCCTGCGGTACTTTGCCTTCGATTTTTAATGCGAGAAGAGTTCAGCACGCTCTTCCCTCTGTGTACACACGAACTAGCGCTATCCACTTGGCCAGGAGCGGAAGCGAGAGAAAAATTCACTTTGCAAGGAAAGCTCGCCTACGCCGGGATTCGAACCCCTGACCTGACCGCTAGAAGGTTACGAGGCTACCAACTAGACCACCGGGGCGACCGGCATCGTGGAGATACTGTAAGTTGGTGGAGACTTTCTTTCTTTTCTGGTATGAAGTGGCAACAAAGAAGAACACGCCTATCTGTGTAGACTAGAAGCACAAACAAAGATAGTCGCCGTGTGCGAACTGTGGACTATCCTGTTATTGGAAGTGAGAACTAAAAAGAACATGACTACATAGCACCACAGACGAACTATTGTCTCAATGCGCTTGCCGTCGCGATAGATGCGCACCCCTACCGCTACTCGAACGAGCAGACTGTTGTCAAACCTGACTACGATAACCGTACGACCATTGCAGCACATTCCGAGCATAGCAGCAGCAACCGCAGCAGCAGCCGCATGTGTACAATGGTCACTCAAGAACAAACGCAAAAAATAAATAAAAAAACATTGTGGCGCGCAGCACGCAGGACCCTCTTTCGCTGTTCAACCGGCCGTTCCCATGGCGAAACAGGGCAAGGAACAGTCAAGATCGACTCTTGCCGGCCACAGGGGGCGGAAGCTGCTCAAACTCGAGGACGGCTCATGGTTTGCGATTCCACACCGAACCATACTCGAGGCGCCACGAGATTTACAATGTAGCTCGAGATCGGCATTTGAGACAGGGTCGGGCAAGGGGTGGGCTACGCGAATAAAAGTTCCACGGATATTGAAAGATGAGACTGAAGGTAAAGCTTCAGAATTTGTCCAATCTTCCTTGCTATAGCTGTAGAACATGTGCATCTTGGAGGGTGTGTGTGGCATATACATAGTACGTAACCATCCGCACGGTGACAATACACGATGCACATACTCCAGTTCGCGTTGCTTACGCTAGAGAAGGCGACAGGACGCATGCATGCACTACTGTACCTACAACGCATACCACATAGTACGGACAGTCTGTCGATATCTATCTACAGATGAGACGATGCGGCAAAAAAAAGTCTGTGCTAGGTACTGCATGTATGTTGCTTGTACTTGAAGTATGTGTCATGATTTTTGAGTTGACGTTCTCCAAAATCTCGTCCAATGAGCTGCGTGATTCTTTAGAGATCGCAGTCCCTTGAAGTCCCTTGCGTAGACGCGCCCGGATGCAGGAGATTTAGCCGTACTTCACGGTGCTGTAACTCGGCTCGCCCTTGGAGTCTAGAGCTCGCGACAGGGGCGCTGTGATCGTGAGAGTGGCACGCCGACGTCGGCGAAGACGGCAGAAAAAAATGTTTAAACCCCATTTAAAAACAATTAAAACCGATTTACCGCACGGCAACGTCTCGCTCAATGACTGAAATAATGGTTGCGTGCATTCACCGTGCTGTAACTCTACTCGCCTTTGGAGTTTCGAGCTCGCGACAGGGGCGATGCGATCCAGAGGCTGGCCCGCTGCAGCGAGCAACAGCCGGCGAAAAAAAAAGTCTCAAGGCGACCGCGAACTGATGCACCGAAAAGAAACGTCTTGCTTTTAGAGTGCAACAATGGTTGAACTCTTGCGTCTCAGGCGTCCGACATAATTGTAGTTAAGTCTATACTCGCAGGATGGTCGTCGTGACGTGATACATTTCTTGTTATTAGTATGGAAAAAAATAAAAAAAAGATGGCTCGATTTTTGTATTTCTACAGCAGTATGAATAGCTCGATTACTGCTGTTTTTTTGCAACAGCAGTATAGACTAGACGCCGAACGACGTCCGCGTACTACCGCAACGACCAAACTGGATGGGATACTTCCTGCCACGGGGAACCATAGTACAATGCGATGCAAACATCCGTTCGTGTGTCGCGCGGCTACCACATGTGTCGACGACAGGTACACGTAGAGCTCTCGCCATGTTGTCGTTACCGCGCAGGAGGACCCCTCGGAGATCTTCCGCATGGTGCTACAACAACAGCAGTACATATGTCGTAGGAGAATGGAGTTGTAGTGTCACGGCATCTCCCACGCACTCTCCTACCCGTGCTTGTATCGATTGGAGTCTTGTAGGCCGAAATACAAGAGTGGGTTGGGCTCCCGGGTTGTGGAAGCACACCTGCCTGGAACAACAGAGAAGGCGGTGTTCTATTTACTACAGTATCCCGCTCAACCTTTTTTTTTATTGCGGCATGTGGTTGCATATACTTCTTTGCCACTGCCGAAAAAGACCGCTGGATCTTTACGCAGTCCATCTTTCGCATTTATCATTTTACACCGAACGACGCAAGACGGGTCGACCTTCATCATTGTTGTTGTTGTTGTTGCCTCCACATTAAAAACCGTTTCGATCTCGCTCTACCCAGTACCTTCATATGTCCGTACTGATCCAACACTTGACGCGGTCGATTCCCGTGGTCACAGGCTAACTTACCCTAAAAAGGTACGCTCCAACAAACTGGCCCCGAGGGGTCCGCAGGTCAATAGAAATCAACGACAGATATTGTGGAGTTCTCCGCTCCCTCTGCGCGCTATGCGAGGTAACAACTGAGACTAGGAGTCAGCATCACGGGCCAGAGAGAAAGAGGTACACCCCCTCGGTTCAATCTTGGTGCTTTACACGCAAGCAGAGACAAGGCCATCTGACACAGAAAAATAGAGAAAAAAGAGCGAAAAAGAGAAGAAAATACTTCGTAAAAGGAAACAGGAAGAAAAGAGAAAAGAAAACGAAGAAGAAAAAGAAAGATAATCTGTCTCTGACCCTTTCCTATGATAGAGATGGATTCGTTGTGTCATACTAAGAAAAAAAATGGAAAGAGAGCGAGGACAAAAAGAGACCAGACCGAAAATAACAAGAAATAAAAGACAGAATAAGGCACACGGTGGAGAGACCTCTAACGAACGAACAGCAAACGCGCAAACATGGTCACCAACCAGCGATACATTGTAATGGTGTTCGCACACAACCGGAGCAAACGCCCACGTCAAAAGAAAAAGTGCCCCACCGAGTGAGTCAGAGAGAGCAAGACCGTGCCCTCTCTAAAACCAGGTAACTACAATAAATCGAGAAGACTTAAATGCGAGAGGTTCACGCGAACGATGAGCACCGAAGCGAAGGACCGGTGTCCAAATGCCATACGACGCCACAATGTTACGGAGGAACAGCGAAATAAAAGAGGGAAGGGAGCATGTTCGTTGCTGCTGGCTTCGGGTACTCACAGTTGTTGTTTGATCTCTTGTTTCAGCCTTCTTAACCAGGTCCACTCAGCGCCCACTCGTAGAGTGAGGGCGCGGGGCTGGGATATTGATCTTCCTTCAAGCTACTTCAATACCCCTCAACGTCGCCAAATATCCATTTTCAAAGAAAATTCAAAATATCCAATAAGCCCTCATACAACGTTCATGAAACGCTCGTACAAAGTAAATACACTAGTTGCTCCATTACAATGGTACGTCATCACTAGTGGGGGGTCGGTGCAATGGTGCAGCGTTGGGGGGGGGAATTGGCTAAAATAAATTGAATCCGGCACGTATCACGCCACTCGGTCCGTCTCTTCTCGCTTACTTTCTTCCCTCGCCGTCTCATCATGCCTACCTTCGACTTTCTTATCGACCAGACACAGACTGTACATAGTCGTAGGAGTGTGGAATTAGCTGTGCTGTGACGGCATTTTCCACGCACCCACTCCTCTCACCCGTCCGTGCTGGTGTGTCGATGGGAGTCTTGTACGTCGGGATACAGCAGTGGAATTCTCGGGTTCTTTATGGAAGCAAGTTTGCCTGCAGCAGCGGGAGCAAAAAAATTCATGCATGCATATATGTAGATAGCTCGACCACTGTTTGTTGATGCTTCACAGCAGCGTGGACCAGACGCCGGACGACGTCCGCCTATTACGGCAGGTAGCGACCATGATTGAATGGGATACCTCCTGCGACGGCGAGCCATACTACAATTATTACTATGTGATGCAAACATCTGTTCGCGTGTCGTGCGCCTGCCACATGTCCACCAACAGGTACACGCAGAGCTCCCGCTCTCTCTGTAGTTGTTGCCGCGCAAAGGCTCCCTCGGGGATCTTCCACATCGTATATACTACTGCGGTACTACTGTACATAGAAGTCGTGATGGGAGCGTCGAGGTACTTGTGTTGTCGCGGCAGCTTCCTGCCGTTGCGATTGCCATGGTCGCGTAAGCGCTTGTGTCTTCTTAGCCGGCCTTCAAACTTCTCCCTAATAAGTCTCCATGTTAACTTCTCCGCGCATGAGTCATATGCAGTGATGACCTGCGCTTTGACCTTCACGATGGGTATTTTACCTCCCCGTCTTGCGTTGGTGAGTGAAGGTATAAGGAAGAATTTCATTGAAGTACGAATATGTTCCCCTTGGGTTTCCTTCCCCTATCCTTCTTTGCGTACCACATGTGTGTCATTAATCATCGTCGGCCTTCTCGATACTTGTGGATTACCTGTTGGAATTTGTGGGAATCCCTTCATTCCGAGAGAGCCATAGGTCGGCATCCGGCCTTTTCTTTTTTTGTATGCACTTTTATTCTTGTGAAGTTTTGACGTTGCGCTTGCCATGGTCACCTAAGTGTTTGTTTTTTCAAACCTTGTTAGCCGGCCTTTAAACTTCTTGTTGATAAGCTTCCGTGGTAACTTCTCCGCGCATGAGTCATATGCAGTTATGACCTACGCTTTGACTTTCACGATGGGTGTTTTACCTCCCCGTCTTGCATTGGTGTGTACCTGCGTTATACGGAAGGATCGTTCCACGACGCAAACGTCGACGTCTCCTTTTTTTTTTTTTTCTCCCTTCGCACTCCTTCCTTGCGGCGGTTTTCACACCGACTTCGAACGTGGGGTGCAATCTCCTCTCTTCGTACCTTCCTCGTCGGCCTTCTCCATCATTGTGTACATAATGTATACCTCGATTTTTTCGGCTTTTTGATTCCGATAGGCAAGAATACGGACTGACATGTCTCTTTCACCCCTGACGGGACCGCGCGCTCGTCGAGTGCCGAAATTCTTCACCACTTCCTTGTCTCTCCCAACACCGTCCCTTCTTCCCGCCCCTACAAATCCTATCCCCTTCTTCTTCATCTTTCCTTCCTCCCGGACACTCACCACCATCCGTCCTGGATGTTGGCCCACAGCCCCATTGGGGGGCGTGGCCAATCCTTAACCCTAGTACTAGATAGGGCGGGGTAATGAGCCGCGGGGTAGCCGACTCAATACCTTGCAGTAGTATTTGCTTATTGCGGCGGCGGCAGCCGATTAATCTTAATCTTGAATCCGAGTCATCATCAACTCAACAACAACAAAAATGGAGATGGACCCGGTGTATCGTTGCAAAAAAGACAAAGCCTCCCTCTGAACGAACGTCCGTTGGGATTCGTGCGCATACAGCACTACCGTCGGTGACACACGATACCACATATGGCCCGATATTCAAAGCTTGGTTGCTCCACACGACGAAGAGTGGCGCATCCTCTTGGTCGTGGAATACTGGAGCCCTGATATCGATTCAGGAGGTGCGGTATCCCATGTCACCCACGGTAGACCTGTGTGCATACGTCATGCGTACGTTCCCGATTTGTTCTCTCGGTGGTTTCTCGGTACAGAGTGACGCACCAGCAAAATTGAAAAGCTATTCCCCGCCACCTGTGTGTATGCTACGTTCCGTGTTGCGGCTGACAGAGGCCAAGGGGCCAGAGGCCCCACCGAAGTTGAATTGGCGAAAGTCGGCAGTGCACATACATGCGAGAAAAACACCCCGCCAAATAAAAGAGGCTCTTCTTTTGTACTTGTACCAGGTGATCTGGCGGCTTTCGCCGCCCCGGTCAATAGATATATTCCAAGATACGACAACAGTGGTACTGAGCATTCCTGTCGGTGGCTCTTTGATTGATAATGAGAACATCAATTGATCGGGGCAGAAAGAAAGGGGGCGTACTCCATTACGCTATACAGCAAGGTACAGTAGTATCCGACAAAACCTTAAAATAAAATATTTAGATGAAGGGAGAGCAATAGTGCTGGCGGTTCTCGCGTGGTTCAGGCTGTACTGTATTGCGGCACACAGAGTTCAATGTACATGCATGCGGACTGCGAAGTTCCAAGCGCGGAGTGCGGAGTTGGAAAATATTTGCTCCACCACAACATACATATGTGGACTGTGGGGTTCCAAACGTACTGAGCGGCTCAGCGAGAGGAAAAAGGCTGAGCAACAAACGGTCCAAATCGTTCGATCTATTGTACTGGCGTCATCAACAGCTTGTTTACGCTTAACCCTTTGTCAATGAGTTATTTCTGGATCTTCCGCTTTTGTTTTTGTTCCGCTGGGGTCAAAGAGACCGCCAAGTCATGCCTGAGACACACGGGTCCCCTGCGCTGGAAGGGGGGGGGGGACTCATAGTCGTGCATGCCGTAGTCGCCAAAGTAACATCGCAGGGGGGCGGCTGTTTTTATCAGGGAGTACATTCCGCGAGCTTGCTTCCTCCCTTGCAAATCCCATGCATGTTACGATCGTACGCAGCACCTCAGGAGCGAAGTATGCTACCCCGCGTGTTTGACAATATTAGTATCATGCAGATATACTTTCGGGCAGTATGATTAGGCGCCCAAGGTAGGCAAACCGTATCATGCAGTTTTAACACAAGCAATGGGCATACACTTGAAAAAATGTCACCCCCTCCCCCTGCGGAACCACTAGGTAGTCCGACGCATGACGGCTCGACGGTTCCTTACTTGCGTGCAACCCCCCCAATGAACTGAGTCGATACAAATAAATATGGAATGCGACTAGATGCAAACACCAATGCTCACCTTTTCCACGAAAAGATCAACCGCGTCGTCGGGCAACGTCATGTCGAAGCACGTCATCATCAAACCACTCAGGGGGAACTCTCCGGTCTCGTCGAGACTGTCCACGAAGGTATCGAGAGAGGGCAGCTTCTCGCACGCGGACGCCGCCAGCGAAGCGGAGCTTACCGTCGACCACCGGGTCCTTTGTGGTCCGCCGTTCCCGCAAAGTCAGGAATGCCCCGGTCAGTCAACGTGACCGACTCGTCCTCTTCCTCCTCCTCGTCCTCCTCTTCTTCCTCCTGCTGCTGCTTGTCTACGTGCTCCGTCTCTCGTCGCTCCTACTCCTCCACCTCGTGTCGTGGTCGATGCTGGTAATTTGTTTTTTTCTGCCGCTTTCTTGAGCCACTCTTTCTTCTTGTCGGCGATGGCCTTGAGCTGGGTGGAGCACGTCATCGACAAACAGTGGAAACAGAGCGGCAGGTGTGCTATTATACCCCCTCCCGTGTTGTGTTCAATGGTCCCAAAAATAATAAACAAAGTCGTGCGAAGCGACGGCGCCTCCAACGAAGGAGCGAGAAATTTACGTGACATCGATACGGCCATCACGAGTAACAAGATAGGCCGGCAGGGTGGGCAGGTCACGCACATGCGTTTACATACTCCCTCTGAACGCAACATTCGTCGCCCCCTGCCTGGCACGGAGGCGTTCCATCAACAATGCTAACGATCAACCCTTTTAAGATACGTTGTTTTCGAGACAGGCGACGACCGGAGCCGAACGGAAGCGCCTGCCTAGACACGCGTTTGTTCAGTGTGGATAGGGCACGCGCTCCTCGGTAACCCAAGCAATCAAATATCTCCAAAATACTCTACTACAATAGTGATGCCCACTCATTTATGGACTCTCAAGTTTGCACTCCTTTTTTGACTCTCAACGTTTTACCACCACAAATCTGTCGTCTTCTCTTTGATCCTAATCGGGAGGCCAATGCCAAAAGAACAGCCTACACGAACACAATCCTACGTTGATACCCCGCGCCCTGCTCTTGTTGCTAACGCCCGCTTGTAACCCCGCTCCGGGATCTTCTTAATGGCGGTCTCCAGCTTCTTCTTGTTCTGCGGTATGGTAGCAAAGGAGCCCTGGGTTTGCTTGTGGTCTAAGTATTCCCCCCCGATGCTGCCGTCGAAATGATAGTTGGCTTAGTCTTCTTTGCCGTTGTTCTTCAAGGTTTGCCTCTTGCCCGTCGGCGTACTCTTGCCTTTTTTTTGGCACCTCTCCCCTCCCCCAGTGCAACCCCCGCCTTGCGATCCCCGTCGCAACAAACTCCTTGCGCTTGTTCCCTGGTTGACCCCTCGCCTTGTGCGTCTTGCACATCCGCTGACTGCCCCTCGGTTGGTCGCTTTACCCCGACATTCCGCCCGACCTTCGCCTTTTTTTTTCTTTCTTGCTCCAGCCTTTCCCCCCGCCTTCCGGCTGCTGCTACTGCTGTTGCTGCCACGGGGGAGAGGTCCCATGCTGAACTCGGGATGTTCCTCCTCTTCTCCGCCCACCATTGAGGACCCTCCCGCTTTCCCGCCTGCTGTGTGAGTCGCTGACAGCATCAACGTGACCATTCCTAGCTCTGGCTTCGATGATGCAAGGTTTTCGATGAAGGAAACAACTGCATAGGTCCCAAGCTGCGAACGGTCGAAGTGGTTGAGATCATGGCTACCCTTGCGCGCTGCCCATGGATTCTTGTTTTCCTGATAGATTAGATGCACCCAGTAATCTCCCTCCTTGGGCATTTGGTCTTCTTTCTCGAACAAGAACATGCCTGCCGTGTTGGCTGAGTAGGGTTGACTGTGCCGTACGCAGCGCTTGGCTCCCACACCATGATCACCCCGTACTCCTAGGTCAGGAAGGACATCCAGGTCACGTCAACCCAGTCCTCCGCACTTCGACCGGCTAGATCGCAAAACCACCGAACCGTCTTGTCCTCCGCAGCCATCACGTCTTCGACATCCCCTAAAACATGCGGAATACGGACACTCCGGGCCCGCCCAAGTTGGTCCTTTGAGAGTATCGCTGTCAAGTCCTCAACGTCGGATGCGCCGAGAACATGTTGCGTGGCTCTACGGGCAACCGCTCCCCCCATATGCTGCACGCTGGAAGTCCTTGATGTACCCAGGTAAACTTGCAGACCCGCACGTAGCGGGTTCCACCCGCACTTGCCATCCCCAGCTACAGTACGCACACCAGCTCCTGACAAGGGGGTGATAACCCTCCCACCTTTTGTCAATGCCGTTCTGCACTGCAAGCTGAGCGCCTGAGGTCCACCGATGTGCTCCAGTGCCTTCGCGTCCAATGCAGCTTGCGACCCACCTGGGTATACCGAGTCCGAACCCGCAGCCGTGTCCACCGCTCTCGTGCGAAAAATAGCCAGAAGCAAGAGAAAAAACGGCCTCATGATCGCGTTTCTGCGTGCTGGACTGCGGTCTCTTGCACAACGCGGAAGCGCGGTGTCCAGCAAGAGTGCAACTGCCAAGCTTTGTTTTTTGTGTAGGCGACGCTACTGCTGCTGTCCCCCCCGCTATGTTGTTTCTTTTCGACGGTCTACTCGTCCAGTCCATCCCTCGTCGACGCAGGTTCGATAATTGTAGCATAAAAGAGTTATCGTGCATGTTCAACTGCACGATTCGGGGGTGTAGTCACATAAGGGTTAATGTGCAACAGACACAGCGGAGAGTGCTGAGAGTCAGAAAAGGAGCGCCGCTCATGTGAAGAAATGAATAATATGGGTTGGCAGGATACTGCATACGCGTTGGTACATAGTGTCCCCGCCGAGATATACTGTAAGCGACCCCGCCGAGAGCAGCCTGAAGCATTAACCGCCCCAGATCGATTGAGGCGTCCGCTGATCGGCTCGTCCTGGTTCCACGAGCACGCGAGGCAGAACCACCAGCGAAGTACGGGTACGTGAGAACAGAAGAAGCGGAACGATAACGGGAACATTAGAAAGCTCCATAGATCTATGATGAGAAGAGAGATGCCAATATGTGAAGAATATACGACATGTGAGAGCCAAGACAGCGGCTGGTCTACATATGAGAGGCGCCAGAGACTGGCATGCAATGTGATGTGTGTACAATGGGGAGCAGAAGAAGGGGAATTAGTTTACGCGAGCGAGCGATGCAATCACACGCGTCCCGAATACGGCACTGGTAAGCCAAGATACCCTTTTGGAAAATTGCTTATGTTATCTTCTCGAACTTGCCACGCTACTGACAAATGATGAAAGAATGTGCTCGGACTTTCCATGACGTATCCTATTTATTTCTGTGGGATGTACGGAATAGAATTCCAAACGTACCTCCTAGAAACAATGTTCTCATATCGAAGTGTCAACCACAATAAGTGTCAGCCACCCAGATGTACAAGACCTGTGTGTGTGCACACACAGCACATACGTACACAGACACGACCAAAACTGCTGTGATACTGCAATCGGACACAGAGGAAAGGCATGAATTGATGCTAGATACTGCCGATGATTACTCATGCACATGATGCATATCCCCGACACGACCCCTCGATCAAGCAAGACGGTAAGAAGAAACACGTACATACCGCAGTCTCACAAGGCATATAAATACCTGATCGATGGCTCAAGATATTTACGTATCAGGGCGGCATCGAGTGAGACACCAGTTTTGTTGGCGGGGACAAGGCCAGAGAAATGGACGTTTGCCCTCCAGCAGGTTCATGGCAGTGGCATACACATCCATCTCTACACAGACCGATAAGAAGGGACGGGCAGCCAGTCTCATGCAAAGGTCCATCCCCTGCTTCGTGAGCCCCTCCCAGTTGGTTGCAGTTTCGTCGTCGCCAGGGTACTCCACTATCCAGTAGAGGTCATGATAGTCGACGACGGTAGCCTTGAGGACCACCGTATGTCAGTACTCGATGTCGATGATATCGAGGCTTACTTGTGTACTTTCTCGTCGCGTTCCCGCGTCTCTATTTCCCGTGCGGTTCAAGAATGAGTATTGTCCTCGGCAAGGTAGTCCTCATACGACGATAGCTGCCACACCGACACGGCCGTGCTTTTGGGGTGCCTACTGAGTTGAGCAAAGAAGGTCGTGGCGAAATTGTGGAAGCAGTCCTTCCACAGTTCTTCGTGCAGGCTGATCTGGTGGGAGCCGAGAGTGTGAGAGTCTATCGTGCATGACTCGCACCAGGTGGTCTGCGTGAAGCATAGCAACACGGCCGGGTTCATGGGATAGTGAAGGGCCTTTGCAGTCAGGACCACCTAGAAGTACGATTCTTCCACCAAGTAGGGGCGGTCCGGGAGCACGCTCGCCGCGCGCGCCATTTGGGCGAGGCGGTTAATGCCCGTGATCCAACATTCCCCATCCTGCAAGCGGATGTGGTCCAGGGCGTGCTCCGGGTGAACGCCGGAGGGCGTCGGTCACCGAAAAATGTTCTAACCGCAACCAAGACATGCCCCCGTTCAGGTAGTAGACTTGGACATCCTGACCGCAAGAGATGGCGGCCGTGACCACCATCGTCGGGCGGAACATGTTGTAGATTGTATTGAACGGCAAAGGCGTGCGGTTGTCCGACCAGGCTTTCATCACATTTCCCGGGCCGGCAGGAGTTAACACGTCCTCCTTCAGGAGGTTAATGTCCATGCACACCATGCGGGAGGCTTCCTTGCGACCGTCACTGAACGGCGAGGGGTCCGGCCGGACGCTGACCGCAGCATGCGGTCACTGGCGGTCCCTGGAATACGGGCGTGCCGAAGGATTTGGTTGAGGCGCCTTTCATCCTGGTTACTCTGTTCGGGATATCCTCTCACCACCTGTGCTGGGTAAGGTCGCCCAACTACCCAGTGTTGTTGACGGGGCCTACTGCTGCCCGGGGTGCTGGGCCGGCCCCACCTGATGCTGCTGGACCGGCTGCTGAAGGTGCTGCCCAAGCAGGTGATGCTGAAGCTGCTGCTGCTGCTCCTTTTGACCGGCGGCTGCTGGGGCCGAACTCCGCCTGCCGCATCAGCATCGGCGGCAGCAGCGGGGGCGGCGGTAGGAGGCCACCCGGGTGAGCGGGTGGGAACCCTCCAGCCTCCCCTGGCAGAGCGGGGTGCGCCGCTCCCTGCGGGGGAAGTGGCGGCGGCAGCGGCGAGTGAGGTACTCCGCCGTGCGAGGGGGAAGCCTGCAGCAGTCCCCCCCCTTGTCCCAGGGCAGGGTGAGCTGCTCCGGGGTAGAGGAGTTGGTGTCCGGCATACGTCTGACAACACAGGGAGAGGGGGGGGGGGGGTACAACAAGTACAACGATCCACAGCATGCACATCACTGTGACGAGCATTTATAGGGGGTTCCCCCCCTCACATGCACAACAAATCTCCAAATACCAGCTCAACACACAAGTCGAAGGCCCATGTGGTGGGGACTGAACCGTCGTTTCCCCATGGGTTTCCTTTATTACCTACTGATTTGGCGGCGGCAGCCGGAGCCCGCCACAAATTTAGGAACAGGGCACCGTTCGAGCGACTATCATTGCTCTCCGGATCGTACTATTCTACTGAGATTCCAGCGGCAGCCGAAGCCAGTCGCGAACTCAGTAACGGTGCACCATTCGATGAAATGAGGACTTCGTACCCGTGTCCATTCCCCCACCTTCGAAAGACACGGGGTGGGTGGGTGGGAACAAGACACTACTTCCTGTGGCCATATTCCGAGATCACCTCTCGCGCTCACGAGCGCTTCGACCTACGGCGCTGGCGCCCTCGAAGCCGCGTGTGACGGCATATCTGGTCATGGTGACAAATTTTGGGTGCGACCAAAATCTTACGAGACATGGCGTCAGATTTCATCGGCAATCGACGTTCGACTGACTCGAAGCCGCGTATGACGGCATATCTGGTCATGGTGACAAATTTTGGGTGCGACCAAAACCTTTCGAGACATGGCGTCAGATTTCATCGGCAATCGACGTTCAACTGGCTTTCATTTTTGCACTCCGGATTCGACTACCTACTGTGGAGGCGGCGGTGGCCGAAGCCCGCCTCTGAGCTCAGTAACAGGGCACCGTTCGAGCGACAAGTCTTTTTTTTCATAGTATTGATTTATTTCATTGCACTCCGGATCCGACTACCTGCTAAATTTGCGGCAGAGACCTACACCAGCCGCAAACTCAGCGAGAGGGCCCCGTTCGAGCCACAATTCATTCTTGTTGGACATTGTCGACTAACCGGCTCAGCAACAGACCACCGTTCGAGCGACGTCCACTCCGGATCCAACTACCTACCGTAGGTAGCACATGATACCACACCCACAGAAGATATCACACCCTATCACACCCTCCCAACAACACCTCCTGTGCCTGGCACCACCCGGGCTGCTGAGGTCCGGTCAGCAGAACCTACTACCGCTGACACTCCCGCAACAACACCTGCTGTGCCTGGCACCGCCAGTGCTGCTGACGCCGCAACCCAGAAATCTTGTGGGGGCACTCCATGATAGGTGTAACGTTATCAAACCCCATGATTTCGCACTCCCTGTAGGTTGGGTTGTGTGGGCGCACTTCTTCCCACGGGTGACAATTTCACCCCCCCTTGTTACCACCCCCCCCCCCCCCCTCGGGTGGAGTCGTGTAGGCGCAGTTATTTCGTTTGTGACGTTATCACATACCCTTTTGATCATACACCCCTGTTATCACACCCTCTGCGGGGTGAATCCTCTGCGGGGAGTTATCACACGGGTGAAACGAGATATCACACCCCCTACCACACCCGTGTGATACCTTTTGGACCTTCAAAAATGTTATCACACGGGTGTGATATCTTGTGTCACCTACGGTACTGGGTTGGCGGCGATGACCGAAGCCAGCCATTAACTCAGGACAGGGCGCCGTTCGAGGGACTAATATTTGCACTCCGGATAAGACTACCCCCTAAGTTGGCGGTGACGGCTGAAGCCAGCCCCAAACTCCGCAACAGGGCACCGTTCGAGCGACAAAATTATTGTTGTATGACATTTTGATATTCATGCATTGTATAAAAAGCAATCGAGAAGAGACGGACCGAGTGGCACCATGCGTGCCGGATTGAATTTCTTTTAGCCAATTCCCCCCCCCGAACGCTGCACCATTGCACCAACCCCCAGTAGTGATGACGTACCATTACAATCGCTGATTGGTGGCCATGTTTGCGTGTTTGCTTGTTCGTTAGTGGTCTCTCCACCGTGTGCCTGTTTCTGCCTCATATTTCTTGTTATTTTTGGCCTGTTCCTTTTTTGTCCTCGCTCTTTTTCATTTTATGTTCTCTTTTTCTTGGGTTTAATTATTTCCGGATTGGGTTTGGTGGGGGGGTCCTTTTCTGAGCCAAAACGGGTAGGAAAATGACATTTTCCAACAGCGCAGTTTCCAACAGCGATTCCGGCCGGCCTGTTAGAAAATTGGCCCATTTTCCAACACCGATCCTGTTAAAAAAATCGCTGTTAGAAATGGGGGGGGGTACCACCTGGTCACACCCCGATCGTGCCAGAACGAGGAACTACACCGTCTGCTGGCCAAACGGTGGCCAGTATCATGAGGTCATGCACAAACCCTCTCCAGGTCTCTAAAATTCAGGGCGTTCTGCGTCGTGTTGGCCGCACACGAGCAGAAAACGTCAACCTTGCCACATTGCTCTGCTGACGTTCTTGCCTTTGGGCCGAAAAGAGCCGTTTTTGCGCATGCTGCATGTGTGACCAGTTCAAAACGCATGCCAGAGAGAGGCCTTAAGCCGTCGACATCCACAAACTGCAGCCAATGGCGTGTGTTCATACTCATGCCCTCTGGTCGCGTACCAGAAACAGAGATGGTTGTCCAGTTTTGATTGCACACGGCCTGTAAACGTGAACCAAAGTGTGTTGCGGTGCTGACTTTTTGGTCTTTTTTCTTGTTTCGCCGCATGTTTGCTCCGCGTGTCATCCGCGACCAGTCAAAAACGCATGCCAGAGAGAGGCCTTTGGCCGACGACATCACGAACAGCAGCCAGTGGCGTGTGGTCATACACATACCCTCTGCTCGCGTCCCAGAAACAGCGTATTGTCCAGTTTTGATTGCACACGGCCTGCAAACGTGAATCGAGCTGTGGTTCGGTGTTGCCTTTTTTGCACGTTGCTTTTTTTTCTGCCGCTTGCTCCGAGTCGATCTACAACGCATGCCATCAGAGAGAGGCCTTTGGCCGACGACATCCACAAACTTCCGCCACTGGCGTGCGATGATATACATGCCCTCTGCAGGCGACCCATACACAGGGCGCTCGGTGTCTTGTTGGTCGCACACGAGACAAAACCGTGTACTGAAGCATGTTGTGACTCACAAGAACATGAATCAGCCTCTTTTTTCCCTTCAGAAAAAAATATACCTCAAGAAACCGTAAGGCCGAGTCTTACGTCGTGATTATTTCCGGATTGGGTTTGGGGGGGGGGTCATTTTCTCAGCCCAAATATTTTTTTGAGCGTCTTACGCGGAGGAATTTGGCCAATTCCAAACGCCCAAACTCCAAATCGCCGAATATTTCCTAGGGTCCCAGCTGCCGCGTTGGAAAATAGGCCCATTTTCCAAACTGGATCGGCTGATAATTTCCAGTTTGGAATTGGGGGGGGGTACCCCCTGGTCACACCCCGATCGTGCCAGAGCGAGGAGCTACACCGTCTGCTGGCGAAACAGAGACCAGTATCATTAGGCCATGCACAAACCCTCTGCAGGTATCAAAATTTCAGGGCGTTCTGGGTCGTGTTGGCCGCACACGAGCCGATAACGTCAACCCTGCCACATTGCTCTGCTGACGTTCTTGCCTTTGGGCCGAAAAGAGCCGTTTTTGTGCCTGCTGCGTGTGTGACCAGTCAAAACACACGCCAGAGAGAGGCTTTATGCCGTCGACATCCACAAACTGCAGCCAGTGGCGTGTGATCATATGCGTACCCTCTGCTCGCATCCCAGAAACACATCATATTGTCCAATTTTGATTGCACATGGGCTGTAAACGTGAACCGAAGTGCGTTGCGGTGTTGACTTTTTGGACTTTTTTCTTGTTCCGCCGCGTGTTTGCTCCGTGTGTCACCCGCTACCAGTCCACAACACATGCCAGAGAGAGGCTTTCGGCCGATGACATCCACAATGGCGTGTGATAATACATAATCGCTCTGCTCGCCCCAGAAGCAGAGCGTATTGTCCAGTTTGATTGCACACGGCCTGTAAACGTGAACCGAAGTGTGTTGCGATGTTGACTTTTTTGAACGTTGCCTTTTTTTTTCTGGTTGCTCCGAGCGTGATCAATCCACAACGCATGCCAGAGAGAGGCCTTTGGCCGACGACATCCACAAACTGCAGTCACTGGCGTGCGATTATATACATGCCCTCTGGAGGCGACCCCAAAACAGGGCATTTGGTGTCTTGTTGGTCGCACAAGAGCCAAAACCGTGAACTGAAGCATGTTGTGACCCACAACGACTTTGAATCGGCCCCTTTTTTCCCCTGAGAACAATATCTGTCTCGAGGAACCGTAAGACGGTCGTATGGATCCAGATAATTTTTCCCTTGCAGACAACCCCCCCCCCCACCGAGAGAAAAAAATAATCTCAGAAAAAGTTCTCTCTTTTTCTGTGCTAGGCCTTGTCTCTGCTTGCGTTGTGAAGTACCAAGATTGAACCAAGGGGGTGTACCTCTTTCTCTCCGGCCCATGATATTGACTCCTAGTCTCAGTTGAAACCTCGCATAGCTCGCAGAGGGGGTGGAGGACTCCAGAGTTTCTGTCGTTGGTTTCTATTGACTTGCGGACCCCTCGGGGCCAGTTTATTTGAGTGTACCTTTTTTCGGGTAAGTTCACCTGTGACCACGGGAATCGACCGCGCCGAGTGTTGGATCAGTATGGACATACGGAGGTACTGGGTAGAGAGAGATCGGAACGGTATTTTATGTGAAGACAACAACAATTTGTATCGCGCTCCGGATCCGACTGCGTACTGAGTTGGCGGCGATGGCTGGGGCCATACCCCGGTGCAGCAACGGGCACCGTTCGAGCGACGTCAACCCGGATCCGATTATCCGGGAGAACCTACGGAATACGTGCATCGACAGTATCTTTTGACACGTGCATGACACGCGTACGGTTGTTTCATTTGCAGTGAAGTGTGCTTCGTCGTTGCAGGGGGCATCCGCGTCTTACCTCCCCCTCGCCCCCACCCAGCTCAATTGCATTTCCACCCATCGTGTGCCCGATTTTGCAGTGCTGGCACTGCGGCTCACACGCATTATCTTCCGGGTTCCTTGAAATGTACATCTGGTATCGCAGGCGACGGCGTGACGTTCGGCCCTAAGACGACAGCAGCGCACAGACATGGCTACAACAAGGGTGAGACAAGGGTCTGCCGGTCGCGGTTCCATCCGTTGTGTTACTCATGGGTTTCACCGAATTTCGTTTTGAATCTGACCCGCCCAAAGCGTTAGCTGAGGCGTTGCTCGAGGTCGAGATTCCCGCAGCATTACCTTCGGGATAGCATACCCACCGAATGTTTCCATCAAAACCCATGGCAAGGGACAGTGTCGTTCGTTCACATCATGATACAAGGCCCCAAATGACAATATATTTTTCCGTTGAAGGGGGCTACGTTTGCTCGCGGAAAAATTGGCAGGTTGTCGAACATATGGGTCGGTTCGCCATGACGCATCGTCGGGGTCCACATGGAGCTCCAGTCAGTACCACCCTTAGTGTTACGCAACCCTTCTTCTTGACTGTTCCAGGGGGCTCTACGGAAATGCACACCTCACACACTACACCCAAGCAACCTTGGTACCTTGATTCCGTGTACGTGCCTGGTACCTGCCAAGGTCAAGTTCGGGATATGGGCGGGAATAGTGGCGTTGCTGTTGGCGGGTTCATTGGGGGTGCATCCCGGGCCGGCGATCAACATGGAGACCTCCCTTAGGGCTTGTACCGTCGACGAACTCCTACCGCCAGCAATTTCTGAGGGGGCCTCGCGATCGCCTGAGTGGGTTGATTCGTTCGACCTTGAACCTCTATATGGGTGCAACTGCAGCTTCTATAAGGCCAGGTGAGCTGACACGGTACACACTGCAACATATGGTTCATGGCGAGCGGAGGAAAAAATATCCTCGATATGCTGCAATGATTCAAGGAGAGTGTATGTATGTATATCGGCAGGAGAACATCCACCAACAGGAGTATATTCATCCAGGACAACTGTTGTCTACGCTGAACATCTCATTCACTGCTTTGACTCGATATTTTCGCGAGCTCTTCTTGTTGGCAGCCGGAGAACGATCCACACGCGAGCACGCAGCCCCTTCTCCGCCCACCAGCTGCTGCTGCACCGCATAACGCCGCGCACACGCTTCATCACACGTAACTGCGCAGCGCCTCCCACCAACCAGTATGGCACTTATTGTCGAGGTTTCCAACAAGGCGGTGCACTGCCAGTCGAACGCACGAATGACCTCATGGATGCAATTGAGGTAATTAGCGATACGTTTGGAGGTGCGGCGATCGGCGAGGCTTCAATGAAAGCCCTGCAGTGCTTCCCTCTAGCATGGGCTTGTCTCACCGCCAACAACGAGGCAGAACAGAAGCAGAAAAACGGTCGTAGATGTATCGAGGTTCTAGTAGATAGTATATAAACCCAGACCAACCGCCGTACACGGAGATATCACAAAGAGTGAGGTCGACCACAGAACGACGAGACGAACTACTGTACGCAGCAGCAGTAACTCCTCCGCATGTACGTTACGTTCCAAACTTGGACCATGAACGAGAGGACAACTGAACATTTCCATAACACTCCCCCTCTTGAAAGTTCGGACAGGGACTCCAAATTTGCTAAGATAAAACAGGTTTTGAGATAAATCGTGAACACTTTTCCACCTTAAGAGCCTCTCTCCGCTGTTCAATCTGATTTTTTTTGCCTTATCTTGGATTCTAGCGAGCCTATCAGGAACGATCCTCTAAACGATGGCTTCAATCAAAATATATTTCCCAGAAAATTTGTGAGTCCGAAAGAGTCTTAAGAATAAAAATATCTAAAAGTTTTATGTGAAAGTGCTTCTGTGCTAACCAAGTGCTAAACTGCTGAGAGCGTTCATTGCGTTTTATCGACGATGATCCTACGTCGAGTCATAAGAAGCTAAACTCTCAAACACTCAAAGATGAAGGAATGAACATACGCGGAAGGCACCTCTAGACTGCGGTCCTGTGACGTCGGAGTTGCCAACTCCGGCCACGTCCTGCAGGCACACGGATCAGATGTACTGCCCAGACTGCTGCCTTTCAGTGCAGGCTACAAGCTGTAACAACACAAAGTGCGAGCAGGCCAAAGGCTTCACGTCAGTAGCGATACCACACGCTCTGACAGACTTTGATGCGCGGCTTGCGCGCAGAATTCCAGCTACGCGTCGTTCAGCGTAGGTTTTTCTTGTGGGGAGATCGTAGACGGTATCCCTATTTTGGTGTTTGTTTCGCACGCCCCAAGTCACGAAATCGCGTGATTGACGCGCGGAAATAACAAGCAGAATGGACGCCTAGACACTATGCCCCCCGAATACCCCCCCCCTCGGTGATGTTACTACCGAATAGTCCGTTTTAGACGCCAGGTGATCAGTCTGTTTCTAAAGCAAGCGAGTTGACTCAGTGTCATCTCTAACCAGTGTCCAGCCTTGAATACTGTATAGATTCCGATGTTCGTATCGCACCTTTGACTCCTTAGATATCTTGGCACCACGCTTTACCACGTCGCTCGTAACCTATTCTAGGGATTATGGTGTATGTCCCAGCACACAGCAACGAAGTATAAACGTATGTTCAAACATAGTACCGTTCCATCGCAGCCGTGATTAAAACATACTTCCTGGTATCATTTTTGCGAGTAGCTGTCCTCCATCGAACGACCCGTCATGTTGTACGTGTAATCACTCAGAAAGTATGATGGAAAGGCATGCAGTAGACCCGTGCTACATCAGCAGTAGCTGCAAAAGCGCTAGAGAGGCGGTGAGCTTCAGGAGGGCGCATGCGGACGGCCCTTTTCAGAAGCCATTTCACGCTGACTTTGCAGAAATCTACACAATGACAATGCGAATGCATACAGCAGTGGCTCCACGTTTCGGATCAGCGCCAGTCCAGAGGAATGTTGTATAAGGGTTTTACTACAGTTCTCCTTCATCGATAGTACATTGGGAAACTAAAAAAAAAAACGTTGGCATGCATGGGGTGTCAGGGTAGTTCATGGATGGGCAGTTTTGGGTGCCTTACTGCTGCGTACCAGGTACGAGAGAGCAGCAGCAGTTGAAGAGGCAGCAGCACTGAAAGCAGGCCTTAGTCAAGCGGCAGCCGTCCATCCTGCCGCAGTAGACAGTGGTGGACCCATGCTGCAGCAGCCCCAAGAAGGGGGCGCCCCGCCCGCCGTCCCCCAAGACTTCATGCAAAATCACTCAACGGTTTGGAACAGATTCAAGGTTATGAACTAGTTCACGAAGGGCCCTTCGCCCTAGATCAGCAAGTAAGTACAGTAGCTTGTGTAGCACCCCGCCGGACCCCTCCCCCTGAGTGTTTTGCATTACAGATCCTTTGCTGCTGGTTTGTGGTAAAAGATTCTAATGTAGCGTAGGAGTGGTTTGAGTGCGATACACACCCCAAGCACGACACGAATATCATACTCGTGTTTGCAAGCCTAAACATGTGGACGAGGTCTCCTGCTGTTGGGCTACGGTGATTTTGCGAGTGCATATGATGTGTCCGTGTGTTTATATTGTTAGCATCGACCGCGCTAACCGGCTGACCAATTACATTACGTCAGTCCCGGTGCGGTTGAAAACAGAAAACAATTCTAAATGCCGTTAACTGGGCCCCTGTGAGGGGGCGGCATGGTGTCCGTGTGTTTGACTGGGGTGCTGTCCACGCGGGTGTGTCCGTGCGTGTGATTTTGCTGTCCTGACCCTGGTCGGAAAAAAAATAATGTGATCGAGTCCATGTGGTCGAGCACTCATGCGCTTAGTTCAATCTCCCACATTTCTGGCAGTTTTGCTACACCACCCATGGAGCACCCATGGGCAGCCCATGAACTGCCCACGAAGTGCCCACCGTGGGCACTTCAACCTAAACTTAGCCACCCAGCGCCAACCTAGCACGTCGTATCGTGCGGGCTTGGGGTTAGGATAGGGTTAGCATAAGGATTTTCAGCCGTTATGATGCCCCTAGCAGATAATCATATGTTTAAGAGTACACTGGTTCCGGTTGAAGAGGACTGATTGACGGTACATGGGCCGTCCATCAGCTAGCTGTCCACGGGCTGGGAGCAGCGGATGGGGCGGGGACCGCGGGCGGGATCTACGGTCGCGGCTCCGACTTCTGGGGCTGGGACTGAAGCGGGGGAGTGGAGGCATTTCACCCCGGCACCTGACGCCGCTCTCCGCCAATCGCGGGCTGGTATGCAGGAGTCGGCGACGACCGCCGGTGCGCCGGTGCCTGCGACGGGGCCGTAACCCACCGACCTGGCCGCCAACGCGCGGCGAGACCTACATGACGATCCGGGGTCCACGCCGAGTAGCTACTGCTACTATACCATGGCGAGGACGTGGGGGCGACACGAGAGGTGCCCCACCGAATTGAAATACGTCGCCTGCTCCGGCCCGAAGGACGGATCCAATAGCGCAAAGGGACACGCGGTCGAACATGAGGACTCCACTGTCGCGTTCGAGGCGGCTGTGGATCGAGCCTGGCCGAACACCCCGTGAGCCTTCGCAAAGCGGTGGCATACAAGGGAGGAGCAGAATAAGAAGGCAGCCTCAGCGGAGGCTGACAAGGGGAATGAAAATAGATCGTCAGAGGAGGCCGCGAGCAAGAGGAAAAGGCTGGAAGATCTTCAGGCCGCTACTGAGGGAAAAACGAAGGTCGCCACATGCCCCGCCAAGATAGCGGCGATCAAGGAAGCGGAGCAGGAGAGCGGCAAGCGCAAAACAATGATCACCAGTCCGAAAACAAACCTGGGTTAAGTCTAGGAGACGAGGCTGGAATCAAATAGTGTGCAGTAACAGCCTACGAAAGTATGGTTTGCATTTTGGTTTCCAACAAACCTCGTTTGATTCTTGTTGAGTTGTTTTGGTTTCCAACTTGAATACACGACGGAGCGTCAGGGGTGTGATATTTCGTTTTGGCACGAGTAACGGAACGCATTTGTATAATTTTTAGCGCCGGAGGATATCCAAGCCTCGCCACATCAAGGCGTCCCCGTTCGCGCGTTTCCAGAGAACACTACGTGTTGGAGAGAGATCGGGGGGGAGGCTAGAGAATCAAAGTGGAGCTGTCGTTTCGGGGGGAAGGGTTCGCTTTGGCGCCTAGAAAATGGTGGCTGTCAGGAAACCTAACCTTTTGTCCAGAGGCACGCCCAAAAAATCTGACACATCCGGTACTGGGAAAGCACCAGAAAGAACGATTTTTCCCTATAAATGCAGTTTTGCCGAGGGGGTGGAGGGTATCAGCAACTACAAATCCGTGATTCTCTCAGCTACAAAACTATTGTTGACGCTGTTATTGTGGTCTCCACATTAAAACCCGTTCCGATCTCTCTACTCGGTTCCTCGATCCGTCCGTACTGATCCAACACTTGGCGAGTTCAATTTTCGTACTCAACAGACTAACGGGCATGTTTGCTCAAGCTAGAAGAGCCAGAACCAGTCAGGATGGAGCCCTCCGACTCGCTCTATACGGTATGTGACGCACAAGTGACACGGAAGTCTAAATCATACCCAATCTCAGGATACGCGTCATTCTCGATACCCCAATATATGCCGGGGTGTTGCGTGTCGGATTCTCGATGGCCAGAAAAAATATCTACTTCTCCCCACGGACAATACCGCACACATGACTCAAGGAAAGTCCGCTCCTGCCGACATACTTCCGGTCTTCCGGCAGTACAGTTGCACGGGAGGTATCAAACTCAATAACACGCTAGCAATATTTCGGTCAGATTAAACCAGTGCAACGACGAATTCCACAAACTCGCACATCAATACAGTCCTCTTCGTACGCCGACGGCAAGGGGAAAAGGACAGAACACAATCAGGCGGCCAAGATGTCTTTTTGCCGCTGCCGTTCTGAACCTCACAACCTCCCTATAGGCCCGTGTGACAGAGAAGTAAGTAACCAGCATCACGCGAAACCCTTCGGACCCTGTGGATAATGTCTCTCTGTCTTTGTCGTCCCCCCCCAAGGGCCTGGCCGATCCCTCCCAGCCGTAGGCCTCCGTCATGTTGGAGGAAACACAGTGATCCATGCGTTGTCGATGCTGTCGGGCTTTGTGAAGAGAATGCCTCCCTATATTGGTTTTCGTTCGAACAGCTCTTGTCATTATTTTCCTACGCCTGAGGAAAGAGAGAGATGCCAACTTGGCAGAACACATTTCCCCGCAGACACATTTCTGCGCCTTTTCTAACGTATCTCCGTCTTTGAACTCATCAAAGTGATTTCTCTCTCTTTCCTCCGTGTAGGAACTAATCTCATACGACCAAGTCCACATGATGGTACCCTGCTATTTCTCCGCCAACTTCGAGGTCATCATGCTGCTGCTCGTCCAGTGATATTAACCTCCTCTTTTGTCTTCCCCATACCGCGCCTGCTCCTGGCTGCGGGCCGACTTCGCTGCCCTTGTCTCCAAGTGTCCGCGAGACCATTCGCGATTACTCTTTTGCCGAAACGTGACCACCAGCCGCCGACGTGGAAGCCCCCCCAATCCGAAGCGACTGTAATGCAAACTCCTTTGGGTTATTCCCCGATTTCTCAACCATCTCTCTCAATGCACGAAAGGCTTGGTCTTAATTCAGAACCCTCTCTTCACGACCGCTACGGAATGACGACAGTGGCGTATCGTCGGGCAACGTTGCATGACATGACAACAAATCCACCATCGGCGCAAATGCTCCGCCGTCTGCTCCGTACCCAATCGCGGGCCGCTAACGTAATCCCGAGATTGAGCCCTGACCGATTCTACCTGGTCCTGGTCGACCTTGTGCCTCTGGCAACCGAGTATTCTCCAACTGCTCCTCGCGATACGTATACAGTGCCCTGGACACTCGGCAAATTTTTCGTCCGACCGAGTGACAAATAAATAGCTCAGGCCCAAATATATATATCCACATCACGCGTCCTCCCATTTCGCAAGTTGGAATAATGACCGCACCCCGCAGTCAAACTCGGTGGCGTACCCCCGCGTCCACGTGGGACCTGGCAATGCCCCGTAGGGCGCAATTCAAAAACGGAAACGTCGTGAGTTTCCCTACGTCCTCTGTGGTAGTACTGCACCGCTGCCAACTTCGCCGAGATGGTCCCGGCAAGGTTCCGTCCTGACTGCAAACCCCACGCGGCAAATCAAGCAGAGCCTAAACCATATCTGCGGGTGCCGATTCTGTTTGCAAAGATTTCTCGCAACCCATACAAGTGCAAAAGACATACAAGACCGGAAACCTGAGAATAATCGCGTTCAGAACTCGCAACTGATGTCGCGATGAACTTGAGGACAAGACCACGGCATTGACGTCCATCGCTTCTTGGCCTCAATGCTGATCCTTGCTGTGGACTGGGCGCCGGCCCCGTCGGCTCTTTTGCTCTACCCTCCTCAAAGACGCCCGCGAGCAGCTTGTCGAGGTTCACCCTGTCGTATGACAGACCCCGTATCCCTAGTTAAGTCTTAGCTCGGCTGCCGCCACCAGATGCTGGAAGTGAGCGGACTGTGCTTTCACCGTTATCGTCGCTCGTCCAGCCGCCACCCCCCGTAGGCAGCGGAACCGTCTCCACGATGGCCACCTCGCCGCCCCCCGCGGGCGGCCCGGCCTGTCGGAATCGGGACGTTGCGAGCGTTAATGTCGTCGATCTCTAACTGGAACTGTTGTATTGCGCCATCCCTGTTGTAGATGACGCCTTGTAGTTGTTCAATGACATCGTCACGTTCCGCGGTCACACCACGTAGTTTGTAGTTCCGCGGTCACACGCGTAAATCGGCAATGGTGTCGCGGTCAGTTTCGCCGTCATCCTCATTCCGCGGAGACGACCGTGCCCGCGACGGGCGGCATGCTCCCCGCTCAGACGTACGCAGTACTGCCCGGGAAGACCGTCGTTACGCGGAACGCCCGGCCGAATCCGATGCCGCTGGCGCCCTCCACGTGGACCGCCCGGCAGACTGGCGGCGCCCTGGCGCACCAGTCCGCCCTCGTCCTGCTGTCCACCATTGGCGCGACCTCGTTTCGATAAGAATCTGAAGGGTTTGCGACGTACACGATCATTCGCGCAATATTCGTCAGATTGGACAACAAAATGACTGGTGTAGTAAATATGTACATGTGCGTGTTTCGACACGTCCTCGACTGCGTGAATCGCCCAAGGCGACAACCAAGGTAGATAGCGCCGTTCAAAATCAAGCGCGCCCACCACGGCCGCCACACACTTTTCATTCGTGTGGTTCCGGAACACTCTCATTATCTTTTCGTGAATCGCCCCCGGCGACAGCCCTACAGTAGTAGGTAGCGCTTGTCAAAAACAAAACAAGTTCACCGACCACGGCCGCCACATACCATTCATGTGTGTGGTCCCAGCAGGTAACACACCTATTATATTGGTGCTTGAATCGTCCCATGGCCACAACCCTGGTAGGTAACGCCGTTGAAGTACAAGTCCACCCACCACGGCCGCCAAGCGCTATTGTTGCGATTTGGTTCTGGCAGGAACATTCTTCCTGCGTGAATCGCCCAAAGGCAACAACCCTAGTAGGCAGCACTGTTGACGAACAAGACTACCGACCACGTCCGCCAAGAGCTCTTGATGCGGTTGGGTTGATCGAGTAACGTTGTCTTCTCTGCGTCAATCGCCCAAGGCGACAACCCTAGGAAGTAGTACTCCTGATGAACCCAACAACCAACCATGGTCGCCAAGCACTATGCATGTGCTGTGGTTCCGGCAGTTGTACTCGGGAATCGCGCCATGCGACGACCCTGGTAAATGGCACTTTCAAACAACAAACCCACCTACTACGACTGCTCAACGCCAGGTATTGTGTGTTTTCTCCGGCAGAAAATGTCCAACAACCAAACAACAATGTGTAGTTTTTTGTGTATCGTCTTGTTTGGTTGTGCACCTGAGTTGTTCAATTATTATCTCAACCCAACCAGAAAACTATTTTGCGTGGTCCTTGATAGTATATGTATCGCGTGTAAAAGCGATAAACCTCGGTACAGCGAATGCATCTACGGCCTTGGATACGCCAGTCTACCTTGGCGTGGTGTTCAGCATATTGTATAGAAATAGCAGCACTGCTGTGAGACCCTCTTTTGCATCTCTGCTGTACCTCACGCCGCTGATTGCACAGTCTGTGGACGATCAAAACCCGGCATATTCTCAACACCACCCGTAGCAGTCACTAAGACAAACGCTACCCTTCACATTCTTGCCCTGCTTGTTGCGGTCTGCCGTTCTGAAGTCGAAATTCGGGAGCATCAACACCAGCACCAGGGCATGCCAACACTAGCAAAATCTATGCAACACCATTGCTGCTACGATGGAGCCGGGAATTGACAAGTCCAATACTCGCATGGGTGACCCATGGGTTTCCAATGGGCGGTATAACACAACTGTCGGTAGTAGTGGAGATGGATTGTTTCGTCCCCCCCGTAAAAGCTGCTTTTGTGCAATTCGTTTAGTTTAGCGAAACGCCATCCCCTTTGTACAACGCTTTATTCTTGTGAGGAGCCTTGCGTGTAGCCTTAACGCGTGCGACTCAGGGCAGGACGTCATAGCGGACTGTGGAATGTCCGGATGGCTAGCACACTCTGAATCTGACACGACAAATTATTTTCATACCTTTCCAAGTACTGTAGGTACTTCTGTCCAAGCCTCTCCGGGTTTGATCGAGGCTACCCAAAGTGGGTTCCGCATCATGTTGCTGCCGGTCAATGCGGAGATACGTCGCAGTCAGAGCTATCTGAGGCGCCGTTGCCGCCCAACTTCAAGGTGCTCATGTACGGGAACTCACACATGCGTCAGGTGAGGTTCAACCTATGGCAATCGAAGCGGGGGAGGGGACACCATGTTCAGATGTTGCGCGCCTTGTTCTGTTAAACGGCGTTTCGCTAGAAGTGGTACATCATGTAGGTATGCAAGGGGTGCTTCGCCCGCCTTGCCTATGGGGGACTGTCTCGCCTAACACCGACAGAAAAAAAATGCAAGGGCGTGCTTGAGGGTACTGTTGTTGAAGACATCGACGAGTGGTGTAAGTAGGTCGAGGATCGGATAGATACTGCTGAAGCAAAAGAACCATAGCCTAGATGCAGGTTCGAACGTTCGCACATCGGACTTTGAAAGAAGTGCGTCATCACCGCTTGGTCATGCTGCGTAGTGTCCATCTTCGCTAGCAGTATGCGCCAACTGACCCCCCGAAGGACATGAAAAGATGACGTATCCGTATCGTCGTTGACACGTCGCCCGGAAACAGCGTTGGTCAAATCGTGACATACTCTGACCTTCGACGCCGACGCAGCAACTGTCATCGGTGACACGCGAATACCTGGAATGCGACTAGCCGATTCTCGGGGAAACACAAATGCTCGTCCTGCCAAAAAGTCCTCCACAATTATTGTCCTGACCTCCGCAGAAAACCTACGAGTCGAACTGTTGTTTCCGTACTTTATCGCGGTCCGCACTTCCCCTTGTCCGGTGACAGCTACAGGAGCTCCCTCGCTGACTATTTCCGTCAACATATCGATATTTGGAATTTTTTCACTTAACCGAACCACCAACGAACTCGTACGGCGTCAACTCGTGGGCAGGCAGTGTACCCAATGTCTCAAGCATGCATTCGAAACGCCCAGCATTCCTGTCCAGCCATTTCAATTTCGAATTCGCTAGACTGCCTAGTATTCTTTGGATGGATTGCGAGTCCGTGGCCTCTGCTATTTGCTGAAATGACATGACGCATTCACCAAGGCTCTCAACCCCTTCTCTTGTGATCATGCAGCCGATCCACCCTGCGCCCTCGTTCAGCCGTCTTAAGATAGGCAATATGTAGGTCTACATGCATAGCGGCAACCACGAGTTGGTTTCGGCCGAATGACGACTTACGCGACAGCCCGTGGCCATGGAGACACAGTAAAGATGGTTTTGTGCAAATCGGATGTGTTCTCTGAAATTCGCACGGTGTCGTAAGTCAGCCTTAGTTGCGACACCGCGGAGGTGGTCCTGCGGTCGCATTCTTGAGCCTTTCTCGGCAACATGTTGGTTTTCCGTCACTATTGGAGAGCAGTACCGTTACGTTTTTGCATGTAATATTTTGGTACACTCGAGAGAGAGAGGCGACGGATCAGCAGCAGCGACCAGTAGCAGCGGCAGCAGCTTCAGCCGAGAATAATCACCCTCACACAGCGTTTTTGAAGCAGCAGACCGCAACAGATGTCTAGAGGAGGTGGAGCCGACAGCGAGTAACAGGAGGCATCTTTTGGTCCACCTCCCAGCAGTTCGAGTGGCCCACAGCTCATGGTCTGGGTGTTCTGCTGGACTGGTTGTAGGCACGAAGTTGCTCTATTTAGAGGCTGTTGAACCTTGCCTCATCCCGCCCTTCCTTGTTGGTTGCCCCCACAGCGATCACCACATACATACACGCTGTAGACGCACACCGCCCGCATCGGAGGGGGAGCAGGTCTGTCTATCCGGTGGTGGTTACATGAGACTCGCACGAGTCTGTACCCTGCGATGCCATCTCTTTATGGTTTGCTACTCTGTTTCTACTGAAACATCTGGACCTACAAAACACAGGAACCCACGCCTCAGATAAAGTGAGGGTGGTGAGAGGTTTTCGTCTAAGTCGTGGGTGTACAGTGGGGCGGTCTCGCCCTACACTGCTCTCTGTATCCCTCGCTCTTTTTCGCGTTCCCACACCCGTTCTCCCCCTCTCTTCTCTCTCTTTTTTCCCGCCCTCTCTGTGTTCGTCTGGCTGTATGCTTAGCCCTTGCAGCCCCCCCCGCGCTTTCTCGTCTTGACTCGTTTAGAGCGGCTGTCTGGTGTAGTGTGTTTTGCGCACGATCTATGTCCTATCTCGTCACCGGTTCCAACCACTTTTTGGCCCATTCAGTCGGGCCACCGGTCCGTGGAATCCTCCATACATTGCGTCCCCAACACTGAAGACTACGCAACACCCCAAACAGAACACACCTTACGCTATTGTGATACTAGGGTTAAGGATTGGCCCCCCGCCCCCCAATGGGGCTGTGGGCCAACGTCCAGGACGGATGGTGGTGAGTGTCCGGGAGGACGGAAAGAAGAAGAAGAAGGGGAGAGGATTTGTAAGGGCGGGAAGGGACGGTGTTGAGAGAGGCAAGGAAGTGATGAAGAATTTCGGCACTCGACGAGCGCGCGGTCCCGTCGGGGGTGAAAGGAACATGTCAGTCCGTAGTCTTGTCTATCGGAATCGAAAAGCCGAAAAATCGAGGTATACATTATGTACACAACGACGGAGAAGGCCGACGAGGAAGGTACGAAGAGAGGAAATTGCAGCATGAGTCATAGCTGCATATGACTCATGCGCGGAGAAGTTACCACACGGAGACTTACCAACAAGAGGTTTGAAGGCCGGCTGAGAAGATTTGAAGACACCAACACTTACGCGGCGACGATGGCAAGCGCAACGTCAAAACTTCACAAGAAGAAAAGTGCATACAAAAAAAAGAAAAGGCCGGATGGCGACCTATGGCTCTCTCTCTCAGAATGAAGGGATTCCCACAATTTCCAACAGGTAGCAGCAACAACAACGATGAAGGTCGACCCGTCCTGCGTCGTTCAGTGTAAAATGATAAATGCCAAGAGGTACTGCGTAAAGATCCAGCGGTCTTTTTCGGCAGTGGCAAAGAAATATGCGACCACATGCCGCGAAAAAAAAAAAAAGATGAGCGGGATACTCTATTATAGTAAATAGAACACCGCCTTTTCTGTTGTTGCAGGCAGGTTTGCTTCCACAACCCGGGAACCCAACCCACTCTTGTATTTCGGCCTACAAGACTCCAATCGGCACAAGCACCGGTAGGAGAGTGCGTGGGAGATGCCGTGACAGCACAACTCCACTCTCCTACGACATCTATGTACAGTAGTACTGCTGTCG
The DNA here is from genome assembly GCA_000310025.1 of Ectocarpus siliculosus. NCBI lineage: Eukaryota > Phaeophyceae > Ectocarpales > Ectocarpaceae > Ectocarpus > Ectocarpus siliculosus. The sequence goes on from FN648459.1 coordinate 52,871, forward strand.
TTGTAGCACCATGTGGAAGATCTCCGAGGGGTCCTCCTGCGCGGTAACGACAACATGGCGAGAGCTCTACGTGTACCTGTCGTCGACACATGTGGCAGCCGCGCGACACACGAACGAATGTTTGCATCGCACTGTACTATGCTTCGCCGTGGCAGGAAGTATCCCATCCCGTTAGGTCGTTGCGGTACTTGTAGCACGCGGACGTCGTTCGGCGTCTAGTCCATACTGCTGTAGCAAAAACACAGCAGCAGTAATCGAGCTACGCATGCAATTTTTTGCTCTGGTTCACTTTTGCCTCCACAACCCGAGAATCCCACTGCTGTATCTCGACCTACAAGACTCCAATCAACAAACCAGCACTGGCAGAAGTGCGTGGAAGATGCTGTGACAGCACAACTAAGTCGACACTCGTACGACTTCCATGTAAAGTCGGCGTCTGGTCCATACTGATGTAGAAATTCAAAAATCGACCCGTCCTTTTTTATTTTTTTCCATACTAATAACAAGAAATGTATCACGTCACGACGACCATCCTGTAAGTATATATATAACATGATCACACCCCTTAAGGGAATTTGGCTGCAGGTTGTTGGGAACTTTGTCACCATCTCCCGTTCTTCTATCATACTGTCCCGGATGAATGAAGGCTTCGTCAACGGGTGAACCTTTTGACGCCAGTGACACAAGATATCACGTCCCTTTCCGGCCTCAACTCCCCGTTGACAAATTATATAAACTTCAAAACCTTACAGCCGAAGTCTTTCGTCTTGTACCTCTTGCGGCAGGTCGCTGAGACGATAATGTGCAATTTTTGGGACAAGGTAATTGCGAAGCAGGTTACCTACCGGCAATCAGGCAACGACGTGGACTGGTGGGTACACGGGGCTACCCAATGCCGTGCCTGCATGCACTTCGGCCACACGCAAGTGGACTTTGGTTGCATAGATCAAGACGTCCTCTACGACGCTTGCAGGTATGTCGTGGCTTCAGTTTGTACACAACTATTTGTGCCATAAAGAGAGCTGCACAACCACCGCTTGGGCACATCGTGCTTGACCCCCACGAGGTGATCATTATTCCCTTATATCCAAGTTTCTTTTTGTCTATCTCCAGGTGTAACGACGACCATGCAGAGTATTTGTTCGAGAACGGTGCTATCGTCCACTACTACTACGCCGGTGGTGATCCAGACAAGAGCATCGAGGATGCATTGCTTGGACATGGAAATGTTTCCCTGTCTTACTACGACGCGGTTCTTGCCAACAACGGGAATGGTCCAAAAATGACCGTAGACAATGTTTGTAAAGCAGCATTCGAGCTACAAGCACTGTCGGTGCCCTTCTTCTGGCTCAGTACTTACAGTGGGCAGGGTAGCGTCAATATGTGGAACGATACGCAGAAGGCACAGTTTACTCAGTCTGGCGCCCGATTTGTAGACGTCGGCCATATGGTTTTGGGGCTGTCGAATTTCACAAAGGGAGTGGTTGAAGATCTTGTTGATCCTCACTTTTGCCTGCCAGGCCCTCCGGATGAGTTAGGTTTCCTCTTTTTGAAGATAATTTGGGCACTTTACCTCGAGGGAGGAGCTGCAGCGTAGTTACCCCCAAAACTGTCGGCAATGACCCACAATGACGTCGTCTCGGCACGGCTTGTAGGTCTACGTGAGAGCTTGCCGAAGGTGTTCGCTCAGAAAGGCAGCCTGCAAAATCCCGACAGGTGGGACATTGCTGCGTGATGTTCCGAAATGTGGTGACCCTCAAAATGATGAGATAATAGAGGTCATGGCTACTGGCTGACCCTAGGGCAAGGGTTTGACGCTTGAAGAGGAGAATGGGGTATAGAGCGGAGTTTACCTGACGTTCCGACTTCCACTGTCTACGTCTCAAGAGTCCTGACGCCGAACACTGCCGGCAGTTTCTCTCTTTCGTGCGTGGACCGGGGTAAAACCAAGGGGTTCGAAGGGGAAAACCGAGCGTATTCAAGGTCATATTCTTCAGTTGAAGATCGTGTTCGTCAGGGAGACCGGTTGACGGCGGCCAGACCACTGGTGGTCACCGTTTGAGGTTGATGACTTCCAAGTGGTACATAGCATCAACGTCGACTTCAAGACCGGCATCCACCCATCAATTCCCGGTGGTGGTCTAACCTAGGAAGGGTGGTATCCTCTCTGTATCGACCGGTGTGGTATAGCCTGGGAAGGGAGAAGCGAGCGTTCAGCTGCCTCCTTGGCATATTGCCCTTTGAATAAATAATTAATGGGGAGGGGTCGCGGCAGTATACAGCGCTCAGGACAAAAGAGAACCAACCAACTGAGAACATGGTCGGGGAGGGATAGGGCGTCGAAAGACTCTAGAAACGCACCACGTGTAGTCATGTGGTTCTCGCTACGTACGGCCGACCAACTGTTAAGAAGCACGATGACCACTAGACCGCTAGTCAGCGCTGACTGGTAAGTGGTCATCGTGACTCGCAACAAAAGTAAATGCGTCAAGCATTATTTCAAGCCACGAACACATTCCCCCAGGGTTGCATGAACCTCTTGTATTCTACGATCATGGATCGGGATCGCCGATCGGATCGCCGAGCGCTGATCACAGGGACGGCAACCCATGGGGAAGGTTTTCGTGGCTTGAAAAACGTTTGACAGACTCGGGCATTAACAATTATTTATTTTGGAGCCCGGTCACCCACCACTTGTCGGCGATTGACTAGTAGTTTAGTGGTCATCGTGCTTTTCAGCACAAACGCTTGAAAGCAACCCCACTTGTGAACAACCGAGACTGATGTTAGCCTTCGCATCTCTCGTGAGACCAAAGGAATATCTGAAGGGCGCAGTGCAACGGTGCACTGAGGTACGCGAAGTTTCCTCTTCGACAATTCAGGAAACGCCGGAATAATATGTGAGTTTTACAAAGTCTAACTCCGGGTGCCTTCATGTATTTGTCCATTCCATGAAGGAACACCATGGAATACTCTACACACAACACGGCATCTCCCACGCACTCTCCTACTGGTGCTTGTGTCGATTGGAGTCTTGTAGGCCGAAATACAAGAGTGGGTTGGGCTCCCGGGTTGTGGAAGCAAACTTGCCTGCAGCAACAGAGAAGGCGGTGTCCTACGGTATCCCCCTCAATTTTTTTTTTTTGCGGCATGTGGTTGCATATACTTCTTTGCCACTGCCAAAAAATACCGCTGGATAGACTACTAATTTTTCGGCCCGAAACATTCCGAGAACGACCCAGTCGCAGGCTATTTCAGCGGTCCCAAGCGATGCCGGTTCGCAAATCAAAATTTTCCTCCTTTATAAAATCTCCAAATTTTAAAAAAGACAACTATTTGTACTACAGTACACACAGCTCTAGTCTACATCGACTAATAGTCACCGGTACCTATATACTACATATGCATACACACCGGCATACATACCCTGTGTACAGCACAACCAACCTCCTCCGATGGCAAAGCAACTGCTGTGTATATGCTCAAGTAGAGCATGTCGGGAAGCTGGTGGCATGGCCAGCCTTACCCTACCGTCGGATGACCGGAGGGCGAGATGGCTGAGATGTTTATTTTGGCGGCCGAACAGAACTACACGAAGCTTGTCGGGCGGGCGTCTCTCGTTCATGTCTCCCCAAGACCACCAATTGAAAAGCAACAAGCCGAATCAGGGCGGTGGCGGTTTCCCTCCGTTTGTTCGCGGACGCAAGGAAGGGTGCTGTCCCAGATCAGACGGACGGGCAGACAAGGGTGGCGACAGCAGGAGCCTTGGGGAAGTTTCGGAAGGCCGAAGCTCCGGCCGAAGCTCGGTGTGCTGCCTGGGAAAACGAAGCCTCGAAGCAAGGAGCTGGGGCATCGGACTTGCTTGATAAATTGCGGCTGTAGGACGAAGGACGATGTCATCTCTTCACTCCGAAGTGATGTTGTTACTTGTTTCGCTTCAATAATGGTCGCCACCCACACACATCACAAGCGACGGTAGCGTTGTCGAACACACTCCCGGACGCGGCGAGCCCCTCTAGGTTACGCACGGACACGATCCAGAAGCGACGATGCTCTTACGGGACCACAGATACTACGCGCTGCGCTTGGCTGCAACCGCTTCAGGATCGTGTGGTTGAATCTCCCCTCCCGCCTGCCCCCCCCCCCCGTCTCTGTGCCTTCCACACGCCTGCCTGCCGTCGTTCTCACCATACCCCGCACCAGCAACATTATTCTCAGTGAAGAGATGACATCGTCCTTCGTCCTACAGCCGTAATTTATCAAGCAAGTCCGATGCCCCAGCTCCTTGCCTCGAGGCTTCGTTTTCCCAGGCAGCACACCGAGCTTCGGCCGGATCTTCGGTCTTCCGAAACTTCCCCAAGGCTCCTGCTGTCGCCTCCCTTTTCTGCCCGTCCGTCTGATCTGGGATAGCACCCTTCCTTGCGTCCGCGAACAAACGGAGGGAAACCGCCACTGCCCTGTTTCGGCTTGTTGCTTTTCAATTGGTGGTCTTGGGGAGACATGAACGAGAGACGCCCGCCCGCCAAGCTTCGTGTAGTTCTGTTCGGCCGCCAAAATAAACATCTCAGCCATCTCGCCCTCCGGTCATCCGACGGTAGGGTAAGGCTGGCCATGCCACCAGCTTCCCGACATGCTCTACTTAAGCATATACACAGCGTTGTTTTGTACGATACCGTAATATCCTTTGTCGTAGCCCCCCTCCGTGAAACCCCCCCTCCCCCCCAAAAAAGAAAAGAAAAATACCGCCGGGGTACCAAAAATACATTGTCGTAGGCCCGGATGACCATAGTTTTTTTCGTACCCCCCCACCACTGTTTCTTGTGCGAGCCCCAGCGGGATGTTCTTCATTGACGTCAAAATTGTCCTACCGATAGGGGCATTCACACACAAACCCAGGCATTCCATTATGGGAGAATCTTCGTGTGTGCGGTTGCCGATTTGTCGTATAATAGTAGGTGGTTTGCTGTTGGTGTTGCTTCTAGGGTGCTATGGCAGGTGCATCACAGCAGAGAACAGACAACACCGCGGGTACTATTCGCCCCGTGGCACTTTGTTTTTTTTATCGTTCTTCTACCGTTGTCTCAGTGTTTTATTCCAACAGGATATTTTGGTATGTTTCCATATGGCATGGTTTACAGTTTCACCCCTCTTATAGTAGCCAAAACCGGTTTACCAACACCTTGGATCTTGCCGAGTGTGTTTTTCACATCTTAGATCCGCACCGTTCAACCATAGCGACGGCACCACACAACAGAAGCACCTGTAACCCACAGGGTTCACTTGCAGGCTTGCAGCGCTGAACTTGACGACCGTATCGCGCGTGTGTCTCTTGTCACCTCTCCCACCTTCCGTGTTCGCGTACTTGCACCCCCCGAAACCCAGGTGCCCATGATGCAAGGGCAGCCTCCCGTTCCGTCGGACAAGGACACGGCGAACAAGACCCTACGCGGATCTGTGGGTAAAAGTACTTCTACGTAGATTGGCTCATTTGCTGACCCACTTGTGTGCTGACCCTAGTTGCATGTAGTTTGCGACACCAATGCTCCTCCACGCGGTCCGCGATATGGATTTTCTGCGTGTGTCCGAGATCGGCACGCACGAGTCGGCGGCGCGCAGGGCCACCAGGCAGATGCGGTCTTGGTCAAGGCTGATCAACGGGGGATTCCCTGACCGTCAAGCGCGAGCCTTCAGGAGAGGTGCATATTTTTGCTGATGTTGTGTTGCGATGAAATAATACATACTCTTACTTGTGTTGTCTTATTTTAGTCCTCCCACCATAAAGAATTAGCTGCCTGCTCCCGTACGTACATGTAGTCTACGCACCGATACTTTAGACCAACCTTATTTCTAGCTTGACCAAGCCCAGGGCATTGATATCTAAGTGTTCACACTTCTTTGTGGCTTTCAGACGTTCCTCGCCAGCGTCTCGCCTGTCGCCCTATCCGACGACCCGTGTACTCATGTTTTACTTTGCCAGCATGTGGCGCCAGCTGTTCCACTACATCACGGGACCCCGCCGCCACGGGCACGCCCTCCGGACGCTCTCCCACTGGGATTACGACAAACCCAAGATCGTCAAGTTCCTGTGCCCGTACGCCGTCACCTCAGGTGCAACAAAACGTTAGTTGCAGGCCTCCGCGAAAAAGTCCGCTTGCTCACAGCTCTCAACAACATTTCCATCGACGTCGATGTTTGATAGCGCGCGTTGTGGGCGTCTGTCCCTTCCACTTGCTAAGTTAGGCCAATATCGATACGGAAAATAGGTGGAACACAAAAAAAGCAGAGAGTTACACAGGTTCGTCAACACTGCGTGCGATGCCTCACATACCACAAGTAGTCCTGCCCCGTCAAAATGGTCCCATCCGACTTTCCTCTCGGTCTTGTAAATTTCTCTGCAGAGGGCGTTGCCGGAGCATCGTCCGACACGGAGGGCCGCCTCATGGTCGCAGAGACCCTCCCCCGGGGAGACAGCATCGAGCTGGATGGCGAGGAGCTCGAGGACTTCCTTGCCGACATGAACTGAGCTCAGGTTCTCCCACGCCGTCCTCGCCTTTGGCTTTCGGTGGGGATGGACCTGCCTCCCTGGGTCGCCTTTTAGGACGACGAACCTCGCACTTGTTTATTTTTTCTCAAGATTTCTGTCTGCCCTTTACACACGGTCCTGCATATGGAGATTCGCGACACGTGTGACGGGTTAGAATAAGTTGTGTTGGTGTGCTCTTGGCATGATTCGTCCCAAGATGTCCTACTTGGCGTCTTAGGTTCTTTGCGGGGCACGAGCTGTTCGCAAAGTTTAGTTTGGACTTGTTCTGTCGCCCTTTCACATACACAGAGGGGGGCTCCGGAGGTCCACTAGTCTGTAGGCTTGGTAGAGCATTCTATATTGGCTTGCTGTTGCATTGGATTTTTCTGCTGAAATGCGTGAGGATCCGTGGGTCCTTGTGTGGGTAGTATTCGGCTTGTCGCGTATACTCTTTGGGTATCCTGCACTCATGGTGTGCACCACGAGGTTGTTCGTTTATCCTAGTGATAACGGGGGGCGGGTTGCGGTGTGGATGGGGAGCTCATAATCACCGGCTGCTTTGTAGCAAGTGTAGCTCATGTGGGAAAGTTTTTTCCCTCTGTTGTCGTCACAACCTGTGGCAGTGTTTTGGCTCATACGCTTGGGGGGCGGGCGGCTCCTCCTCTTGATTGCATGTTTTGCTCTGACCTTGTCAGATCATGTGTTTACGGGGTTGCATCGTATCTCGGGGCACAAAATGATCCTCGCATAGGATTCGTTGTTGTTGGGATATAAGTTTTTATGGCTGGGTCTCTCGCTAAGCAGTTAGCGGGCTGAGAGAGGCTTTCTATTTTGGTCTGTCGCGCGTGCGTTTTTTTTTGTGTTTTTTTCCTCAAGGAAGTCTTGTGCAGGTCAGAGAAATGTGTGCGTTGGCACGGGTGTAGTTGGTGTGGAGAGAACTCACAGCCTGTGTGGCAGGTTGTAGTGTTTGCTGTAGTGCTCCCAGCACGCCATGCTTCGTCATTTGTTGTTGGTGACCTCTTGGAATTGGAACCCAGTCCGCGTAGAGCGTCTTTTTGGGGGGGGGTACCAAGTGAGTCTAGCTGATCTTGTCCAGTGTTGTTGATGGCGATGTATTTTCTCGTCTTCTTTTGTCGCACAGAAGCCCCCGCCCGGTGGGTTTCTTCATGTATTGAATTGAGATTCAACATGTACCGAGCCGGAGTCCGGGCTACAGCTTTGTGGGGCTGCTTGCCCGGACTTGAGGATTGTTTACGATGCTTGAATTCACGAGGAGGAACATGATGAATGAACAAACCCCGAATACGAAACAAATCGAGAAACTGAATGCTCATATAGCTAAATGCTCAGTGAAGCCTCGGCTTAACCCTGCGCAGAAGTTATCATTGCCAGGGCCCCCCCTTGCACGATGCCCCCTTGAGGAACCTCTCGGGTCTGTCCCGAGGGTTGTGATCAATCGACGAGGGTAACAGGGTATACCCTGAAATGTGTTTTTGCCAGGGTGGGACCATAAAATTGGTCCGCCATTCTATGTCACCACCCTGCCAAGGTCGAAGTAGCCCACCCTGCACATGGAGCAAAGTGGTAACAGGGTGACCATTAATTTCGTCCGCCATTCTATGCCACCACCCTGCCAAGGTCGAAGTAGCCCACCCTGCACATGGAGCAAAGTGGCTACGTGAGGAGTACCCTTTCCTGCAGGTTGGCTCACTACGTACAGGCCGATTAGGGGGCAGGTTGCCGGTGGCAGCGCAAGGTGTACCCTCTCTTGGAGGTTGGTCCACTGCCTACGGGCCGGTCGCCTAGATTGGAGCCTTGTGGTAGCGGGTTCAATCCCCCCTGCCAGTTGTGCTTTCAACATATATTTCTCCAACTTTTTCCTTTTTTTGATGCGGGCATCAAAAATCACTGGAATATTACAACTAGAGTTCTGCTCGTACAGTATCGAATTTCCCCCCGCACGATCAGCGAAGTCCATCATGGAGACGATACACAATCCCCACTGAAAACTATCCTCTCCCAACAAAATAAAACCTATTACGTTCTGCCCCCAAAGCCGTATTTCTCGAAGAACATACGACGCCGCCTTGTCCACAATAAATGAATAATAGAAACGGCGAAGTGGACAAGGGGCAGAAGCCACACAGACCCCAAACGCCGTCGCAAACGCAGTACAGAAAACACTCGACTCGCATCCCCCGCCGCCGAGAGCAACACATCAAAGCATTGTACGACTCTAAAGAAAAAAGCAAGACGCGATAGCAATGACAGGAGTACTGCCGAGACTGCAAGTATAACGTATCTACGCTCCGAGCAACACATAAAAAACGCCCCAACCCCCCTGCCAGGGTTCGAATGCATATGAAAACACAATAAAAACGGCGAAGAAAACAAGAAGCAAAGGCCACACAGATCTCAAACGCCGTCGCAAACACAGTGAAGAAACACAAGATTCGCATCCCGCGCCAGCGAGGGCGACATATATCACAGCATTGTGTGATTCAAAATAAAATATGAAGACATCATCACTAACGGGGGTACTGCGGAGACTGCGGTAAGAGACGTATGTATGATGTACGCTCCGAGGACCACATCAAAAAATAACCCCCCACCACAACTATTGAGTACACCCCTCCTCCCCCAGGTAGGGTTCGTATGAATAAACAACAGAAACGGCGAGGAAGACAAGAGGCAGAGGCCACAGATCCCAAACGCCGTCGCACATGCATTAAGGAAACACGACTCTCACCCCGCGCCAGCGAGAGCGACAAACCTATCACGGCATTGTGTGATTCAAATGAAAAATATGTGGCGAAGGGGAGTCAAACATTTATCTGCCTCCTCCTTCAACGCTTCGTGCAGTTGTACACGTAATGAGGACCCGGGCCACGCGTTGCACGATGAAGCAGCGGAGACCCCGGCGACTGGACCTGGAGGTTAACGACCAGCAGCGAAATTTGATTCAAGTGTCAGGCAAAGGCGGGTAGTGGAAAACGACGGAGACCATCTACGTAAGTCTGTAGAACTAAAGGGGGGCAAGCTAGACTTGTGTAAACAAAAACTAGGAGTTCCAGCGGCGAACAGGCACCCTGTAATGGGGGAGAGAATGTCGAGAGGGGCACCCCGGGCAAGACAAACAGTCCGGAAAAACACACGCAAGCACCCAACATCATCGCAGGCAGAGGGAGGAAGAGGGGCGCGATTCAAAGAAGGGACGACACATACAACAGGCCGAAACACACCTTGCCACACGGTTTAGAGTTCCACCGAGGCTTCGGAATCCGCGTCGTCACCGCTGCTACCCCTGTTCTGGCCCGGAGATGAAGAACCATCCCCGTCTCCGTCTTTGTCGGTCCCTCAACCCCCGCCTTCATCCCCGCCTCCGCCCCCGTTCTCCTGAGACCCTCCGCCCCCGTGCTCCTGGGACCCTCCGCCCCCGTTTTCCTGGGACCCTCCGCCCCCGTTTTCCTGAGACCCGCCGCCCCCGTTTTCCTGGGACCCTCCGTCCTCTCCCAAGGCGGACCCTCCGCCTTCTCCATTGTCCTCGAATAGGTATGGCTTGAGGAAGCGCCTCGCATCCTCCGCACTTCGAATGCTGTCGGGCTCCTGGATGTCGCCGAGGTATTCCTCACCGAACTCCATGAACTTGTCCCAGAAGCTGAAATAAGAAACAAAGATTACACCGGCAGTTTATGAACGTGCAGGAGGTCCATGTTTCAAAAATCTTCCGTCAACCAAATGCGTCTCGACCCATGCCTAGGAGCGGTGACAGGGCATGCTGAACCTGCGGCGAAATAGTGAACACTTGAGCGGGAGACAAGCCAGGGAAAAACAACTAACGGTAAAAACTTTGGGGCAGACCTTGCAGGACCGCTTTTGTGCCAGACAAATAAACTTACGAACGCCGCAGGAGACAGGGTTGGGTTGAAGAATACGCCAGTGTCACAGAGCTTGCAGTCAACATATCGAAACAATACCAGCATACGTTTCGCGGATGATGTGGTACTTTTCGCCGCCGCTGTGCTTTCCACCAAAGGCCTTCTCCAGGAATTCTTTGACCACGGGGAAGGTGCGGTACTTGTCGGGGTCGCTCTTGTTTGACGTTTTGTGGCCTGGCGTTACCCTCCTCGCGTTGATTACGTCCCTCGAGACGAACAGCTCCATCTCCTGCAGAGCTACCTCCATAGTCGGCTGCAGAATCTTCGAAAGACGATCAGTCCATGTCGCCGCGTTTGGGGGGGTGGGGGTCGTGGTGCTTAGCGGGAAGTAGGCTAGATTGTTGGATGCACCAGAGTATATTTAGGAGTTGGTGAGCTGGAAATGTGCAGGGAAACAAAAAGGGGCGGAGCGAACATGGACAGCAGCAGCTATCACGACGTGAAGGCACACGCGGGTATTAGACCAAATGCGCCAAATACCACGGGGACTAGCTTAAGGGTAAATATAGTGGTACAATAGCGCGAAAGGGCGGAAAGCAAAACGGTTCATTACTATTGAAATAGTGATGCACATCGTGAGCAGCTTCGCAATGACACTTTGGATTGCTGCACTCCTGGCCCGCTCGATAAGCTCTTCCAATAAGGACACAGTCACAACCCAACAGAGGTCGTGTGCATCGACCAACGTCTACATCGGTCTACACATACGTCGCCAGGAATAGTTGCATGCGCTCGACAGCAGGTGCTGGGTCAGACCTTTTGTCTTTTTGAAAGGGGCGTGAGGGGGGCACGAGATCAAGTTACAACCCTCATTGGTCCGGCGAGCCCGGCGTGACCCGTCCCGGCGTTGTAGGGATGCGAGGTCAACTACGGCATGCACGGCTGTGAGCCCCCCCCTATATATTCAATACATGGGGCACCGTGGTTTCATAAACCAGATCGTTCGTAATCCTAGTGTCATAAGTCTGAGAACCGGGGCAGACAGTACCTGGTTCCTCCATGGTGCGGAGCGAGGGCAACTGTACACCTCGTAGAAGGACATCGTCATGGTCTCGTCCTTCGCTACGGGGACGCCGTGTCTTGCGGGGCTTCGGCCCTTTGAGAACATGGCGGTACCGAGGCCGCGCATGGCGGCGTCCGGCTGTAGAGATACAGGGGGCGGAAGACGGGAAGTCAAAAGGTGGTGAGAGGCAACAGATTAAGTGGTCGCGAAAGGGGGTAGGTGGGGGGGGGTCCACGGTAAGGTCGAAGCCGGGTGTAGGATATGCCGTAGTCGCCCGTGTCGTGCACACGGGGAGGAGATGACCGTTGCGTTTCAAATGACCTCCTCCGAAGGGCAGGAGGGAGAGTCATTTTGTCTGTGACATACCTCCAAGGTTCTAACTGCTCTACTTTTCGTGAACACGCTCTCCGCCGGGGCTAAGACGAGTTACCGTGGGGTGGGTATGACACCGACAACTACATTACGACATCAGGCCCGACGAGACGGCGCAAAAACAAAAAACAAAAGCCACGACACTAAACCTCCGCGTAACGAGACAAACCACCCTAGGTTTTGGGCATTCTCAAGTTTGTCGCTCCGCATCCTCAAATGGATCGGGCAACCTTAGTTCCTCGACGCTGGTTGAACGCGCTGTTCTCGTTGTACACGCAAGTTTCAAAGGGAAAACTGCGCGAACTGCATCATGCGCCCCACCTGCTGTTCCATCTGAGTAGTCATCGTGTCCACGATGAAGGCTGACGTGAGCTCACGTGCTGGCGAGCCATCATCCTCCGTGTACTCGTGGGTGACCTTCTTCAGCATGGCCAACATGCTGGTGCGGAGCGCGGCCCGTGTTACGCGCCACGTGGTCGACTTCATGGGCGCGATGAGACGGCGACCTCCTCTGGAATCGAGGTGTCCGATCCGATACCGGAGGGGTCGGTCAGAGTGCAAGGGGGGTGGGTGGAGTTGGTGAGCGCAGTTGAAAGCGAAAGGTCTGCTGCAGGAGGCGGTATGCTGTACGAGTCGGAGACATGGCACCGAAATACGAAAAAAAACAAGAACGGCATGATTTAGTGGTGTCTCCGCTGTGCGATGCTAGCGAGCCCCCTTTTCAGATGGTGACAGTCTCAGTGGAACGCCACTCATTCATGTACGTATGCACGGTCGGCGCGGTTCGTGCGGGGTTCGCTGGTATTTTCATCTAGTGGTTGCCAACCGTACCGTACACGACCCAAGTACACAACGTACGAGCGATACCTACCCCCACCGTCGGTGACGCAATCTAATGCACTGCTATTAATTGGCAAAGCAAGCCCGAAACGACGGCAGGAGACAGCCTGATACCGTATTTACCATTACCAAGGATGGAAATTTGACTCTGTCGTCCTTGCCATGCCATAGCCACTTCTTGCAGTAAAACCCAGGACCACTCGCTGCATACAAGCTGGTACTAAGGGGCCTACGTAACCTATAGGGAACACCGCACGTCGCCTGCTTGCATCAACATTAACACCAAAACTCCGTCCGGAACATGGCACCAGGGAGCGACAAATGGCACGGAGGAAATTACGTTAAACAACACGGGCGAGGTTGACCAGGTGAAGCTTGACTAAAAAGCGCAGGGCCGAAATCATGGCGGAGAATCGGAACTTACTCGAGAGCTCGGTCTGGGTGATGGGTCGTTCCGGGTCCCATTCACCCCACAAGTTTCCAACTATCTTCAGCAGGCTGTGTTCCCTGCAGTCGATAGTCGTCAGGCAGATGCCCTTGAAGTACGCCATGAACGGCAAAATGAGGTGGAACGCGGCGCTTTTAAACGCCGTCTTCTTGTTCTCTGGTTCAGCATTAGCCTTACCAAAATCCGACTGGGAAGCGAACTGAAGCGAAAACATGCAAAAGCGGCGGGGCGTGAGGTGGGTGCACTGGCTTAGTAGTCAATGGAAGTGACATTGCTGAAAGAAGTTCACATCCGGACCACGGGAGTGCGCGAGCAAAATACAAGAGATACGTGAGCTCAGTACATCGAAAAAGCACGTGCGTGTGCGTAGTTTTGAATATTTCCGGGTGGGGGCCGGGGGGGGGGGGCATATTGAATGGCCATCCCGGGTTTTTATGCCGATGCATTATGACTGGGACGGGGACATGAAACAGAGTTCCCTGGATGCATGCCGAGGCATTTTCGCTGAGGCTGTAAGATACTTCTGTGTGTGTGCATGTCATCCGGGCTTGGGGAACCCCGAGAGGTGGCGGGCAAACCCCGCGACCCCTAACCTTGCCTTCGGAAGCTTTTCATGCGCACCCCGAATATCCTTGTGGATCAGCCTTTAGGCGTGGTGCACGCTTGTGTTCGTTGTACAATACAAGCTCTTGGTCGCCGGTAACTAAAAAAAAACTGTCAAATATTTCGCCGACAAACGTAAATCGAACGCGCAAGGATCACAAACTTCCAACCCGAGTGGCTTGTGTGTAAACGGCGATTCGATATAAGGTTTCGAAAAAAAATGCCGGCGCCCACGTGCGGGTGGCTTTCGTATCCGACATCTACGTTCGAGAACACCCTCGCCCGACCACTTAGAGATATACACGTCAGGACCGCAAATTGATTGTGGCTCGTTCCTCCGTCAAACGCTTCGGATTGGTTGAAAGCCTTGACGTGTTGTCTCTCACCATCAGGCCTTCATCTTTGGCCAGGCGGCAAAGCACTGTCGAACGTAGCGCCGGGCACCACTCCATGACGTGCATGGCGTCTAACATGGCGTCGGCGGCCTCAGGGATAGAAGAGGCAACTGCTTGCTTCGACGTCGCCTTCCGCAATTTCGACTACAAGCAGACACATCAGGGCAGGCACGTGGATGTTAGATCGTGTGCTGTGGATGAAGGGAGGGAGGCCGTGTGACCTGCGTCACACGCACGAAGTAAAACGCGGAGTCTGCTAGTTTCATATTATAGGCCATACCTTTCCCGTCCAGCTCGAAGGGGGGGGGGGCGAGAGACATAAAGCGGTCTCAAGTGTCGCAGGGGTGGAGGAGGGAACGTGCCGTAAAAAAGCCTTCTGTGTACCAGAAGGATAAAGAGAAACCCTCGTAGTAGGCAGTCAGTGCCAGGTCATGGGTCATCAATAAATCGTGTCCGATCACTGGGCAGAGTCTGTACAGTCCTGACTTGGCTCCAGTGTGGAAAGTGTTGCTGAAGCCAGTCAGCCAGATTTTAGCAGTACTACTGCTGCATGCTATGTGTACGAAGTATGCACAGGAGCAGTTTTACGAATAAAGGGACCCGCGGCTTTCGGATCTGTGTACAACAAGTCAGAGGGCCCCAGGAGAGGCCCACAACACACTGGTATTTCACAGCAGTACCGACACAGCGTATCGCCTCCACAAACATGCTATGCACATTAGGCAAAGGTTTCCGACATACATTTCCCGCAACGAGCATGGTGACGACCACGGCGCGGCACACAGCAATTTGAGAGCCGTGTCCCCAGAGAGTATCCATTTGGGCTTACATCAGTACTGTGGAAGCCAGGATATTCGTTTCTTCATAAATTCGTATCTTCTTATAACTTACACACACATACGAAGGGCGTAAAGAACCTTCGACAGACGATAACTCATCGCTCTGCTTTTGGATCATTTACTCCGTATGTTCTTTGCTCCGACAGGAGTCGTGGTGGATCTTTATGGTTGGTACCGAGAGCCAAGAAGGGTCTCGGCCAACGCCTACTCGCAACCTTACCCTAGCCTTGACCGAGCACGCTCGGTCACCGCTTGACATTCCTCGTCACATCTCAACAGAGGAAACTAGGCTGCCTCCGGTGGTAGGCATATTCCACCTCGCCATACTGGGAACTCAGCTCACACAGAGTTGAGGGTATTTACCTCAGCTCACACGGTATTCATAGTAATATGCATACGAGGGAGAAGATAAAAGGATGACACGAGGTGGAAACGTCGTCGAGGCGAAAGGGCGAAAGGCCGGCTGCTTGAAGGTCATAGCCCACGCAGAAGAGCAACAGGAACGAGGCTCTTGAGAATGCGTTGTAGGTGTAGTCTAGAATGGAATGAGTGGCTGATACGCCATGCAACAGCAAACCAACAACCAGGTACTTGTAGGTTGTGCACTGCTACATAGGGTCGAAGTGGTCCTGTTGATCTCGTGAGGACTGGAGTGTCACGGAGCAGAGGCTTGTGCGGTAAGAAATACGGAGAGGAGATAGTGTCGGCGACTAAAATGTAGAGCCGTGCTTGCACCTCCCCCCCCCCCCCCCCCCGCGCGCGTGCCAACGCCGGCAAACAGGGGACAACAAAGCAAACGGGTGTCACAGCACACGAATCAAAATTCTAAAATTCTCCGGGATGTTGTACGTAGACTTGAGCTATTGACTTCTACTGCTACAAGCGCCGCTACATTGGAATTTGAATAGGTTGCTTTTACGAAGATGTAGTCTCTCGAATTGGTTTCCAACAAGGGTTGTGTGGACAGGAGGCGCAGATGCTAGCGGTTGAGATCGGAGAAGGAACGCGGGAAAGGCCGGCAGTCGCACATCATGCTACATGCATAGGGGGATCGGTGGGACATAGCAGCAGGAGAACGTCGGGGTTTTAGACTTCAGCCCTGGCTTATGAACAGTTCAGCGTGTGGCCTGCAGCGAGCCACACACGCTACTGGGACAAGAGCACGACATGCACTTGACTAGAACTATTGTACAGTAATCGGAGACTATGTGCGAGATGTGTGCTCTAACGCCCGAGTTCTCACCTCCACTAGATCCGCGACGGCCTGTCGGGGGTCGACGTTCTCGTCCTCCTCTTCCGTGTCGAAGACGGCCGCACGCCGGGATCTGTTCTTACCGATGCCGGACCCGTTGGTGTGGCGGCGCTTGTTGCTGGAAGAACCTCTCGAGTCGCCGCTGGAGGACGACCCTCCCCCAGAAGAAGAGCTGTTGCGGGCGGGCCTCCTTTGCGAGTTGGACGACGACGGAGCGAGACGGTGCTGGTTCTGGGACATGGTGAAGGTGAAAAGGAAGAAAAGACGGGACAGAGGATGGAATAAGTTGTGGTTGCATGTGGCGCTAGCGCGTGGCGCGGAGAACTCCCGCAGAAGGCGTTCATCAGGGGAACGAAGGTTGATGAAACGCCCCCCTTTGTCCACCTATCCCTCCACGCGTCGCCCCTCTCCTGTCGCCAAAGATCGAGCGAGGCCTGCCCACGCGGAGGTCGCTCGCGAGCCACGCCCTTTCAGCAGCCAGTCAACACCAGAAGGGGGGTGAAGCACGTCCCCCCCCCCCCCCCCTGAAGAATGCGGCCCTGAGCCCCCCTCGAGTGCCCAGGTGCGTCGGCGTGGTGCGTGTCATCAGCGCGTCAGCGCAAGAGGGCGGCGTGAGTGGAAGATCCGGTGATGCCTCCGAAGTTGGATTTTTGTGTTGGTGGCGGGTTTGTTTGCACCGGCTGCGCTAAAAGATTTACTCGCCAGCGAGACTGAACGAGGCACATAGGCAAGTGTTCAGCTTCCCACCACACCCGCCGTCGCCTTTCCCAAACGATGTGAATGAGACTTCTGATTCGGTAGACGGAGGTGGACAAGATGGATCCGATACCTGGGACGGCCTGTTCGGCGGAGACAGTGGAGACGGGCCAGTTTTTCGAGATGAAGATGATGCAGGCATCGGAAAGATCTTGATTGACGCATTCACCATCACGCCATCACTTTTTTGTTTTTTCGACACACTCCCGCAGTCGAGATCAACATACACAACGGATACGTACAACCACAAGCAGTTTTTTTACAGTGAAAACTTCGCAGTTCATAGCGCTCATGCACGTGCCCAGCCTGCCGGCCTGTGCTGCTATTTCATGGGTGCCCCGATAAGAGCATACAGCGATGATACAATAAGAGGGTGAGGTGGAATACTGTAGCGTTTTTGTGGAAAAGAGAAAAAAGTACCACCTGCTTTGTTACCGTTGGGTCGTTTATACCACACAGCGGCAGTGTTGAGTCGTGGGGCGCGTGCGATTTACAGAGATGGGGGGTGGTATTCATCATCATGAACTAGAGAGAAGGGGAGATGAGTGTTTTGATGAGCTATGTGTAGAGCAGCATAGGGAAAAAAGTCTCTGTTCCTCTCTTTGGTTCGCGGTTTCATCTGCAGGCAACTCCAAAAGCGTGTGAGTTGTGACCAAACTAGCACACGGAAGGCACACATGGCATCGTAGGCCCTCGCATACAAGTATAGAGAGTTTTACAGCAGTACATGCATCATCAATGGTGGTGTCTAGAAGCGTGGCGGTTGGTGTGTGACTTTTGTCCTCTCTCTCGCTGGTGACTAAAACGCTGCCACTCGCAAAACGCACACAACAACACAACAAAGTTGACACAACGCTTCTTCTCTCCTCTCGCATCCTCCGCCGATAGCTGACAGCTGTATAGTAGGACACCCACACACCCCTCGCCCTCCCGGTGGTGTGTGGGTGTCTCCCGCCCCCCTTATGCATGTTACCTGTCTCTGTGTAGTGTGCGTCTTGCAACACAGCAGCTCACCGGCGGAATACAAAAAAATATCACGCCTGTCTGGTATTTGTGCGGGGACGCTTGGTTCCGCAAATCAAATGCAGCGCAGATGCTGTGCTATCTCGACGCACCGAGCCAGACTGTAAATTTAGCAGTTGGGACAGGTTGGGGAAAATGCTACTTGTTGTGCACAAGTTTCAGATTAAAATTTGGTTCCTCCTGGATGGTAAAATGGGCTCCAATCTCATGTGTACTTATCGGCGCACAGACACCAGACACCAGGCACCAGACACCAGACGCGGCAGGATAGCGTTTATTTGTCTGTCATCACACACGGAAGGAGTGTTCGCGATTTTTTTTTTGCCTTCGTTGCTGAGGGACCGAAATCAATACCCCAGGTTATGACACATGGGACACCGCAGACAGATACACGTGTGCAAATCTCTTCTTCAAGGGCCTTGATTTTAACGCGAAAATGCCACATCATGTTATATATACAAGGGCTCCGGACTTCGGGCGCAGAGGCGCCCTCGTCCTCAGTAGTAGGCTTAAAGGGAAGGTGTGAAGGCTGTGCACAGCATAATACCAAGGGCATGAAGCCGCAGGGTGACCGAATGAACGGTGTGAAGATGTTCGCGTTGTATTCGAGAAATGTGTCGTTCCCGGTGTAACATGAAGCTTCAAAAGTCGCGTGTACGTGAATTTTTGTCTAGCTTCGCCCGGTGCGGACGAAACGGAGATGTAAGCTACGGTCGCCTCACTATTCTTGCGCTGGTAAGAACGTAGTCGCACTCTCAGGCAACGTTCTCTGGTGGCTTTGCGGTGGCCAATATCCTCCCTAAAGGGGCCATAGAAAGAACGAACACTGCAATTGTTCGACGGTATTGCCGGTAGTTGATGGTGTGTTGCCGCCTAGCTCTCATATTCAAACTTCTTCAGTGCCGCGCGTTCCTCTAATGTCCCCCTCTAATGTTCTGGAGCTATTATTCTAACTTTTTCAGTGTCGTCCCGCTCGAATGGTCATATTCTAACTTCTTCAGTGTCGATCCGCTCTAATGTCGCGCCCTTCTCTAATGGCCCCCTCTAATGACGCCGATATGCGGTATCCCTCACATTGTGAAAGGAGTCGAACACCTACAACATTCAGACAAAGTGGACGCTAGTTGACGGTGAAAGAGTTGACGCCTCCCGCCTCGGGTCATCGTTGCCCCTTCCTGCCCTAGTGGTTATTGCCGATTACCACTGCGGAAGGTATGGTTTCGTCTGCAGCCTTGTGCGGAGGTCTCGAGCTTCTTAATGTTGAAGCGCGAAGGTGATGGCCGTGATGATGTCGGTGATGGTGCAGGCGGTAGGGTGCCTGCGCTGGCGGCAGAATGTAATTATTGGGGAGATGGATGTAAGAGCGTGTTCGTGTCATAATGCCTAGCTAGCTAGATGATACCGTATAACGTAAATTTAAAGCAGAAGAAAGAGGTTGTTGGGGAGGAGGTAATGTGGAGGCATTAAAAAAGTGGATGTTTATCTGAGCATCAAAAATTCGTTTAGCTGCGATGATTTCTTCGACACATAATAGTTATCCTAATGTTGTTGGAGGTCAAATACGCGGTGGTAAGCACGTCCATGCAAGGTGAGCATTGAAGGGGCTGGCGGTTCAGTCCATGTCTTTTTTTGAATACAGCCTGCGCCTAATGCAGTAAATCCGAAAAGCCCGTTGTACCTTCTTTGAGCAGAAATGAATTTAGTAGTTTCAAACAGCGCCATAAGATGGTGGGGGATAGATTTGAGAGGATGGATACACGACTTGCCTTTGTTACAACAATTTAATCCCTTTTCTTCTTTCCAAAGTTGAGCATTGCAGTGAGAACATGTGATAATTTGTGGATCATCCAAATCCGTGTGTTTTAGCTCGAAAGTTGCCGAGGGGAAGTCGAATGATTGCGAGTCAATGTCTTGCACTCCAAGGCGGATTTGGTTACTAGCATCACCGCGAAGGCTGTCTAGACTGGGTGCCGGTAACCTTGGTGCTCGATTCCTCATTTGGCTAAAACGTTGACGTATCATATCGAGTTCAGGGTCTGAGTCGTGTGGTGTGTTATTGTTTGCATTACGACGTCGACGTTCCGTTAGTATTTCAGCACGTCTTCGTCTGCGAGATCTTGCTAGTTCTGCGTGTTGCGCGTTATCCGGACAGGTTTGTGGTGTTCGAGTTTCAGGCGTCGTTCGTGGTTGGGTGAGCGATCTTCGTTGGGTATTTCGACGAGCTGAAGGTGGTCGTCGAGTTGGAGTTGTTTGTACGTTCCTTGAGGGAGTGTTACTCTGGCTGGGTGTAGAACTTTGGTGTGGATTGTGACGTGCAGTATGTGTTCGTGTTTGGCGATATTTGAGATGCGGCTGCTGAACGAGTTACCCGATGAATTGGCGTCGGCCGACATCGATGATTGTCAGACATGGGGTGATATCTTTACTCAATTGATGGTTGGCGAAAGCCAGTTGAAGTTGACAACAATGTGCCTTGAATAACTTGAGACGTTTACTTTTTTCTGAAATGGAAACACGCGTCTTACTTTAGAGGTCGGCGAGGGCGGCCGGGACGGTGGCAGAGGCTGGTAAGACTCCTTGTCGTGGGTAGTTCCCAGGTCGCGGTGCTCGTCGGTCTTGTTGAGGATCTCGTTGATGGTCTGGTCCCACAGGCGGCGGGCGCACTGGTAGTGCAGTGGCGGGAAGTCTCAATCCTTGATGATCAGGTCATCCTCGACGATCTCGCCCGTGCACCCGTCGGCCAGGTCTTCCTCGTTAGTCGCTGCGTCGGAACACTCGCAGTGCACCTTTCTTTGCAGTGGATATCGGATGGGTGACAGGGGAAAATATAAGGGGTAAATTTCACATGGTTTTACTCCATAAAGAAATGATATTTTATTTTATGACGTCGACGGTTGAACTCGGTGTACTGACAGGGGAAAATATAAGGAATAAATGTCACATGGTTTTCGTACATGCACAACCGGAGATCATCAGTAATGAGTAAAAAAACAATTAGAAGAAAAATAAAGACCTACTATTGCTAATCTATCTTAGACTTCTTTCTGTAGATAGAGATGGATTTATTGTGTCATTAAGTTTTTTTTTTCTGTGGAGAATCAAAGTCCGCTGTCAGAGCCAGCCAGCAGCACGCACGCGCCCTAGCTAGCGTGTGGAGGACGTGCGACCCGGCGGTAATCTGGCGCTAAGGTGACAACTGCCCGACATGATAGCCGTTTTTATGGTATCTGCGAACAGTTTGAGTGGTGTTCGTGTGTGTTTATTGGTCCGAGAAAGTGGCCTCACAACTTACACAATACTCTGTTCTCATTTTCAAGCGCGCGCACGCTTCCCACCCGAGCTCATTCCCTCTCACCCCCCTCTCGTCCTCCCTTGGACTCCGTTTTCTCACTCTCCGCCTCTCCATTTTCTCTACTCGTCACGATATCCTCCGCCCGCGTAGTCCAAGGTCGTTCTGCGGCGAGGGGTGCCCTTTCCGACGTCAACGCGAATGAAGCCCATCATCACCAAACCCGTGGGCGCACGGCCGCTAAGGCCACCAAACCCCCGTCCAAGTCCTACACGACTCCGAAGGGGAAGGGTCGCAAGACCATCGTCCGGAAGAAGAGGCGAGCGCCATCCTTGGTGAGTCTCATCATCATGAAAGCGCGCTTTCGTGAACGTGTTTGCCCCGAATATTTCATCCTGCATCGTTTGGAATGTATGGGCGCATGGGCGCATGCGCATGCACCCATTTTACATTTTGTTTTACTTGTTTTTTTTATGTTGGAATCATCGTCACGAGTATGTGTGCAGCCTGCGATGGCCGATTCCAAGGAGAGGCACCCATGTTAACTCGCTTCTTTTAGGGCCCAAATTCGGAGTGAGTCATGAGTTGGAGTTAATCCTGTCAAGAGTACCTACTTTCCTATTGGGCCCGGTCTAACACATGCACATTTCGTGTTACTGATGTATGCACAAAGAAACGGAACAAAAATAATTTCCTCTTGGATTTAGACTCGCGGGTTTCCTCTCGGCGCACCACAGGATAGCTTTTTTCTAGGTCCGCCCTCTCGTTCTTTGCTCTCCCTCCTCACTTCCAAGTACAATCGTCCGCTGTGGTCGTTGTCGCTGTCTTCGGCCCCTCTGTACCCACCCAGTGCATCCGGGCTCTGCACCCCGTCAGCGTTGCATTCATTCATTGCTTTCGCCCGCACCTCGCACGCTGTTTCATTTTGTTTTCAAGCATTGATCAGTAGCCACATCCCCCATGCCCAAGGCAACAGCTCGCGTCCATGCTCTCCGCAATCGACCGTCGACCGTGCTGCAGTCACCCAAGTGTACACACACAGAATTCGATATTGTCTGTATATGCCCGGTCTTTCTCTCTCCTCTCTCTCTCCCTCTCTCTACCGCATGCTATTATTGCGTAGAAGCGGGGTTTTGTGTTTCAATCCTGAGTCGTCATAGGTCGTCACCCGTCCGTGCAATCGCAAGATATGACAACCATGGGTGACGCTTTTTCTCGACACCCGCACTCATTCGGTCGCGCTTGTTCCTCACGCCCACTCGATCGTGGCTCTAGATGGAGAGAGAGACAGGGACACACACAGAGGGATTGCGAGGGGTTGACAGACAGAGAGACCGACAGATGTACAAAGAGAGATGAACAGAGAGAGAGACGGAGAGAGACGGAGAGAGACGGAGAGAGAGAGAGAGAGACGGAGAGAGACGGAGAGAGAGAGAGAGAGAGAGAGAGAGAGAGAGAGAGAGAGAGCCTCAACTTCCTCCCACATCCTAACTTACCCAGCCTTGTAACATGCGTACCGTACGTGATATAATATTCCACACCCCCTGGACCGGTTTTCAAAGCTCGATTACTCCACAAAGAGTTCGCACGAAGGAAACAATACATTTTCGGAAAGCACTCGATGAGATGGCTTAAGCACTACCGTTTACAGCGCTGCCACATTCTCGCTGCTGTGGATTAATTGAGCTTTAAACATCGATCCAAGGGGTGTGGTATCCTGTGTCACCTACGGTATGTTGGAAGTCTGTGTCAATGGTGTCGGGATCTCGATTGCGTTTATCGTGTGTGTGTGTTGTTGGCGGGTATAGACACCGCTGTCGCGTTGTATTGCCTCCTGTCGTTTCGTCACTCATGACGATCCTCTTCCCGTCTTAAAGTTCGAACGATTACGCATTTGCTCACGCGGGTACAGTCGCTGTTGGTGTCTCGGAGGTGTCGTTGGCATAGCCCGTCAGGCAAGATTGTCGTTCGGGTCGATATTCCCTTTTGATTTCGTCTAGGCTTGGTTCACGTTGGAAACTCATCTCGGGTGCATAATCGGTGGAAAGCTGCGACATGAAAGATCCGGTCAACATCGTTCAAAACACATCAACTTCTGAACACGAACGTCGGAAAAGGCATGCCACACACAAACAACATCTACCCCCATGCCCACGTCTCATCGATCGTGTATTTTACGGGAAAACGAAGTAGATGCATGTTGGAATCGCTTCCTTAAGCGTGGCGGCGCAACCCGCCGAAATCCTTTGTAGGTGGTATCTTATGCAACATAGGCCAGGTGTAGAAGCAGAGGATGGCATGTATTGTGTCACGTAAGCACGTCCTGTAACGCCTGAACAGCGGTGACAGGTAGTACGTGCACACCACACACAATAATGCATGCACACCCACATGAAAGGTGGACAGAATCCGCGCGTGTGCTCCGTGGGTTTCTTCCGAGCGTGAGTGAAAGAGTTGGAACATTCAAAGTTGCGACATATCGGCGTCCCTTCAGCCGGAGAATCCGGCAACATGCACTTGATTCTTTGCAAATTGGAAATCAACGGTGCCGTACCCCGGGGAGGGGATGAACTTTGCATCTGAAATGCGCGCCCGGAGTACATAAAACAGGGTGGGGGTCGTATTTTTCCCGCCATTGAATATCCCGGGGGATGATACATAAACTCGGAGGGAGAATAGCAACCTCGACACACATCCAAATAATCTGTGTTCCCGCAATGGACAATAAATGCGAAGTATGCATACGAGCATCCAATCCGATCGATACGGCCATGTGTCCTCTTCTCTTGTCGCTCCCGGCAGTCGAATGGTATTGGATATACCGTCTTCCACGGCGTCCACGTAGGAATTGCAATATATAAACCATGTATTTTACAAGAACACAGGGCTTCCACTCGGGAGTTTGGTTTCTTGCTTCCCACGGGGTTCGCAAAAGCACATGGTCGATGTTGGTCCCCCAGTTGTATCTTCGATTCGATGGTGTGCTTGCGTGCTGTTTTCCGTACAACTCTTAAATTTCCTCGTCTTTTCTTCGTGCGTCCGTGAGAGTCTACGCGTGTGCCTGCAGGATGGTAATTTATTTGCGTCACCTCGTTGTCGTCACAATAACCCAACAAGTTCATCTCTTGCACAGATGCATGCGAGTCCATTGCTTTCTCCCTCTTCCTATTAGGCCGTTTCCTACACCAACGGAAAATCTTGGACAAAAAAAGGCGCAATATCCTGCTTGGTCAAACGGATTATCCACCCGCCTCGACGGGCGCGCGCGTGTGGTCTCTTTTTTGGCGTCGTCGGAGTATGGGGTTCTTTTCCACGCGACATGACTTCTTTCTTTCTGCAAGAGTTTCAAATTTGGGGTGGGCCGTATCTCACATTCTGGGTGCAGATCGTCATGGTTGGCCCAAGACGGTTCATGTGTTCAAATGTATACCGCCGGCCAAGTTCCCGCTCGCAGCATACCACACCCTATCCGACCAACTCATGGCATTTTTGCACCCTCCCCGTTCCCGACCTCTGTCGCCCCGTGGATGCAGGACTCCGACGATGCCGTCCAACCCATGCAAGAGTCCGGTTCAGAGTACGACCCGGAGAGCGACCCCGGCAACGACTCCACGAACGAAGAGCTGACCGTCGACCCCAACCGGTTCGACAACAACGACAACAGCTGTGAAGGGTCTGATGCAAGCAGCGTGGACCTTCTCGCGTCGCGGCCACTCCCGGCAGCGATGCGCGGCAACGACGCCCGCTCGATCCGCCTGCCTTCCACGGGCGGCGGGCATGCAGGGCAGTCCTCCAGCCGCCGCGATCCCGCCACCACCTCTTCGGCCCATGCAGATGGTCGCGCCGCTTCCTCTTCACGCGGCCGAGCTGGCGCGGTTGTGCGCAGCTCTGTGACGGGCGGCGGACGCGATGCCGCCAGCACCACTTCAACGCAGGCGGACGGTCGTTCCGGTGCCTCTTCACGCGGCGGAGCTGCCTCGGTCGTGCACCGCACTGCCTCCACCGGCGCCTCCGGCACTTCTTCTGGCCCACGTGGTGCATCTGAATCTGCTGCGCTACGCACTTCGTCGGGCGGAGGCGGCTCAATCTCCGCCTCGACCGCGAGGGCAACGGGTGTTCAGTCCGCGGCCCGCGGCCAGCATCTCGCCCTGAGTTCTTCCCGTGGCGGAGCTGCCTCTGCGCAATTCTCTTCATCGGCCGACGGAGGCGCTGGCTCCAGGACGACCATGAGAGGCGGAGGAGCGACGTCTTCCGCGTCCAGGTGCGACGACACCGAGCCCACATCGTCCCGCGGCAGGGCTTCCGCCGCTTCCTCGCGTCGCCCGGGCGGGGAAGGGTCTGCTGCATCAGGGAGGGACGCCGGGACTTCCTCTGCCGCCGCTCGTCGCGGTTCGGGTGGTGGTGCCTTCGATCGTATCCACACCATGAGCTTCACGCGGTTGGGCGAATCTCCGCTTCCAGCGGCCACGGCGTTGGGGTCCGACGAGGAGGACCCATCCGATCTCCTCTACCGTAAGCAGATCAATTCTGGAATGACCGGGGATGAGCTTTACGACTGCCTCCTGACGGCTCATGTGAACGTGGTGGCTAGGTTGGGTCTGCTCGCACGCCTTCTCACAGCGGTCAACCCGTAGTTGGAAAGTGATCGTTGTTTTGTACGATACCGTAAGAAGAACGAGAAATACCGCCGGGGTACCAAAAATGCATAATGTAGGCCCGGATGACCGTAGTTGTTTTCGTACCCCCCCCACCCCTCTTTCTTGTGTGAGCCCCGGCAGGGTGTTCTTTATTTACGGCAAAACTGTCCTACCGATAAGGGCATTCAGGTGCTATGGCAGGTGCATCACAGCAGAGAACAGACAACACCGCGGGGATATTCGCCCTGTGGCGTTCTTTTTTTAATCGTCCTTCTACCGTTGTCTCAGCGTTTTTTTTCAACAGGGTATTGAGGTATGTTTCGATATTGCTTGGATTACAGCTTCACCCCTCTTATAGTAGCCAGAACCGGTTTACCAATTGGATCTTGCTGAGTGTGTTTATCACATCATAGATCCGCACCGTTTAACCATAGGGACGGAACTAACACAACACAGAAGCACCTGTACCCACAGCGTTCACTTGCAGCACGGAACCTGACGACCGTATCGCGCGTGTGTCTCTTGCCACCTCTCTCTCCCACCCTCCGTGTTCGCGTGCTTACACCCCCCGAAACCCAGGTGCCCATGATGCAAGGGTAGTCTCCCGTTCCGTCCGACAAGGACACCAATAACAAGACCCTACGGGGAGCAGTGTCGAACATAATGGCGCCCTACGCATATGCCTTCGTCGGGGACGAAAAGAAGGCGTTCTCGGGCGGACGAGCTCCCACCCCCGACAACAACGCGTTCCTGGCAGCCGTCCGATTCTTGTGGCCGGTGAACACGCGTAGAGAGGTACTTTCCGCACATGCACACCTGCCCTCTATTTACCGTGTGGTTTATGCCGTATCTGGTTGACGTCCTTCGTCGCCAACCAGTCTTGTGCATGTACATATCTACAGGCACCCGCGCGCGCTCATGACATCGAGACCAATGGCAAGCACGTGCGTGTACCTACGCGCATAGATACATCCATCCATATTAAGGGTTCCGGATGATTCGTCAGCCATGCGTAGAAAAGACAAGCACAAGCCGTGCTCCATCAACAAATTTCGGACTTGCACTTGGTCCAAGTGGTACCGTCAGACGTAGTGAAATGCAGTCAAATTCCGTTGTTGTCCCGCCAGTTTTGTGCCTTCCAAAGAACGCCATCAGTCGTGTTTTTGCTAAATCATGATACGCCTACTATAGTCTAGTCGTGTTAATCGTGCTTCATTTATAGCAGAAGTCCCTCGAAACCTCTTGGTTTTGGTCGCATGTCCTGCAACACGGTGACGTGCAGATATCGTCCGTATGAGGTCCTGCACCCATTTTCTCTCGAATACATGTGACTCATTGCCTTTCTCATCTCCGTTTACACGCGTTGATGTCACCCCAGCGGATTTCATCACCGCCACCACCACCGCGCGGGTTAGCATCCACCAAGACGCCCGGATGGCTTGCGCGCACATCATCGAGGGGATGCTCGAGCTGGAGCAAGCGGAGCACCACCCCGAGACAATCACCGACCTCTGGCGCGGGGTCCGGAACCGCATCACTACAATCGAGGCGGAGTCGACGGTAACCGTTGACGTCCAATATACCCTGGTCGCCGTGTTGCGGAAACGTAGCTAACATTGTTGAAATTCGGCGTTCACGTGCTATTTTTGTAGCACGCAGCGTGTGTGCGATGAACGCTTTCGCAAGTCTCTCAGGTTACTGCCCCCGAACCTCTTATTTGCAGCGGAGCGGTCGTCGGGGCGGCGGTGATGATCAATGCACGGAGAGTGTACTGTTCTATGACATCTTTCACAATCCCGGGCGTTGCTTGTAAACGTATCCGACAGAGGACCTGTGCACCCCATTACATGTTTTCTGTGACGCGGATATTTTTTCCTGGCTACCCCCCGTCGGTGGCGGTGACCAACGTTTATCGATCCATACAAGGCCGTTCCCACGGCGAAAAATAACACATATAGCTGTGTTATGTCCCCGGTCGACTGCGCTCTGTTATTCCTACAACAGTTTGGTGCGTTCCCTCGCTTCTTGAAGCCGTATGTATGCAAAATTGTGTGAGTGACAACACGTTTACGTTTGTATTGCAGGCCATGGAGGGCCTATGGCACCGGGTCTTCACCCGCTATATCAAAGGGCACTAAGGCAAGACGCGGAAGGAGTGGTGCGAGAACCGCGAGCGCTCGCGGACTTCGTCGCCGAGGTGATTACCATGTACAATCGCGTCGAACAGGACGCGTCCCATCGACGCGTTTAGACAACAGTTCGATTGCTGTATGACACCGCAATAATAGTGTCCGCGTACCACGTGCGAAGTACTTCTACGTAGCTTGGCTCACTTGCTTGCTGACCCACTTGTGCGCTGACCGTATTTGCATGTAGTTTGCGACTCCTATGCTCCTACACGCGGTCCGCGACATGGAGTTTCTGCGTGTGTCCGAGATCGGCACGCACGAGTCGGCAACGTCCAGGGCCCTAAGGCAGATGCGGTCTTCGTCGAGGTTAATAAACGGTGGATTCCCCGACCGTCAAGCTAGAGCTTTCCAGGAGAGGTGAACATTTTTGCTGATGTTGTGTTGCGATGAAAGAATATATACTCGGACTGATGTTGTCGTATTTTAGTCCTCCCACCATAAAGAATTAGCTGCCTGCTCCCGTACGTACATGTAGTCGACGCACCGATACTTTATGCCAACCTTATTTCTAGCTTGACCAAGCCCAGGGCATTGTCCATATCTTAGTGATCACACTCCTTTGTGGCTTTCAGACGTTGCTCGCCAGCGTCTCGTCTGTCGCCCTATCCGACGACCCTTGTACTCATGTTTTACCTTGCCAGCATGTGGGGCCAGCTGGTCCATTATATCACGGGACCCCGCCGCCACGGGCACGCCCTCCGGACGCTCCCCCACTGGGATTACGACAACCCCAAGATCGTCAAGTTCCTGTGCCCGTACGCCGTCACCTCAGGTGCAACAAAACGTTAGTTGCTCACAGCTCTCAACAACATTCCCATCGACGTCGACGATTGATAGCCCGCGTTGTGAGCGTCTGTCCCTTCAACTTGCTAAGTTAGGCCAATATCGATACGGAAAATAGGTGGAACACAAAACACGCAGAGAGTTAATGCACGATTTCCTCCACTCGCCATACCTCGCTTAAGATATGTACAGGTTCGTCAACACTGTGCGTGCGATGCCTCGCATACCACAAGTAGTCCTGCCCCGTCAAAATGGTCCAATCCGACTTTCCTCTCGGTCTTGTAAAATTCTCTGCAGAGGGCGCTGCCGGAGCATCGTCCGACACGGAGGGCCGCCTCGTGGTCGCAGAGACCCTCCCCCGGGGCGACAGCATCGAGCTGGATGGCGAGGAGCTCGAGGACTTCCTTGCCGACATGAACTGAGCTCAGGTTCTCCCACGCCGTCCTCGCCTTCGGCTTTCGGTGGGGATGAACCTGCCTCCCTGGGTCGCCTTTTAGGACGACGAACCTCGCACTTGTTTATTTTTTCTCAAGATTTCTGTCTGCCCTTTACACACGGTCCTGCATATGGAGATTCGCGACACGTGTGACGGGTTAGAATAAGTTGTGTTGGTGTGTTCTTGGCATGATTCGTCCCAAGATGTCCTATACCTCGCGTCTTGGCATCTTAGGTTCTTAGCGGGGCACGAGCTGTTCGCAAAGTTTAGTTGGACTTGTTCTGTCGCCCTTTCACATACACAGAGGGGGGCTCCGGAGGTCCACTAGTCTGTAGGCTTGGTAGAGCATTCTATATTGGCTTGTTGTTCCATCGGCTTTTTCTGCTGAAATGCGTGAGGATCCGTGGGTCCTTGTGTGGGTAGTATTCGGCTTGTCGCGTATACTCTTTGGGTATCCTGCACTCATGGTGTGCACCACGAGCTTGTTCGCTTATCCGAGTGATAACGGGGGGCGGGTTGCGGTGTGGATGGGGAGCTCATAATCACCGGCTGCTTTGTAGCAAGTGTAGCTCATGTGGGAAAGTTTTTTCCCTCTGTTGTCGTCACAACCTGTGGCAGTGTTTTGGCTCATACGCTTGGGGGGCGGGCGGCTCCTCCTCTTGATTGCGTGCTTTGCTCTGACCTTGTCAGATCATGTGTTCACGGGGTTGCATCGTATCTTGGGGCACAAAATGATCCTCGCATAGGATTCGTAGTGTTGGGATATAGGTTTTCATGGCTGGGTCTCTCGCTAAGCTGTTAGCGGGCTGAGAGAGGCTTCTGTTTTGGTCTGTCGCGCGTGCGTTTTTTTTTCTCAAGTCTTGTGCAGGTCAGAGAAATGTGTGCGTTGGCAAGGGTGTATTTGGTGTGGAGGTAACTCACAGCCTGTGTGGCAGGTTGTAGTGTTGGCTGTAGTGCTCCCAGCATGGCATGCTTCGTCATTTGTTGTGGGCGACCTCTTGGAATTGGGACCCAGTCCGCGTAGAGTGTTTGTTTGGGGGGGGGGTACCAAGTGATTCTCTACTTCGCCTTCTAAAACGACAGTAGTCTAGCTGAATGCGTCGCGCGAAATGTTCTTGTCCAGTGTTATTGATGGCGATGTAATTTCCCGTCTTCTTTTGTCGCACAGAAGCCCCCGCCCGGTGGGTTTCTTCATGTATTGTGAGAGTCAACATGTACCGAGCCGGAGTCCGGGCTACAGCTTTGTGGGGCTGCTTGCCCGGACTTAAGGAGTGTTGACGATGCTTGAATTCACGAGGAGGAACATGATGAATGAACAAACCCCGAATACGAAACAAATCGAGAAAATTAATGCTCATATAGCTAAATGCTCAGTGAAGTCTCGGCTTAACCCTGCGCAGATGTTGTCATTGCCAGGCCCCCCCCTGTCATGGTGCCCCTTGAGGAACCTCTCGGGTCTGTCCCGAGGGTTGTGACCATGCGACGAGGGTAACAGGGCATACCCTTATTGTTGTTTTTGCCAGGGTGGGACCTTAAATTGGTCCGCCATTCTATGTCACCACCCTGCCAAGGTCGAAGTAGCCCACCCTGCACATGGAGCAAAGTGGTAACAGGGTATACCCTTATTGTTGTTTTTGCCAGGGCGGGACCATAAATTTGGTCCGCCATTCTATGTCACCACCCTGCCAAGGTCGAAGTAACCCACCCTGCACATGGAGCAAAGTGGTAACAGGGTATACCCTTATTGTTGTTTTTGCCAGGGTGGGACCATAAATTTGGTCCGCCATTCTATGTCACCACCCTGCCAAGGTCGAAGTAGCCCACCAGGAGCAAAGTGGCTACCAGTGTGGTGTCAGGTGGTTTTGTCGGCGAGCCCAATCACATCTATGACACGGTTGGCGCACACAGCACTGACACAGAGATCCCGGCACAATATAATACGGCTAAATACACAACACACAAAATGCGTAGTGCAATTGAGATAATTGAAAGGAACAATCCACACAACACTGCCACAGCCAGGACGGTATTGTGGGGGTGTTTAGATGCATATATGAGAGACATACTGTGGCAGGCGGAGATGACAGCGGCCTATGCATAAGTATGTGCGTGTGCAGCCGAAATACAGGTAGGTGTGTGTCATAAAAATCGATCGCACTACAACCGGCTCTGAACACAGGACAGAAAGTATGTGTCTGCAGTGAGATGAAAAGCGTCCCTGGGAGAGCGACACGCGCTGTACGCGAACGCCAACTCTAAACATATCATGTGCTCTCTCGCCGGCATCCATGGCAGGCAGTGAAAACTGATCAAAAGAGCTGACGACGACAAAATACTTATTCCAAAACCAGCTTCACCACTGTAAGCTGCATATCCCAATGTCACCATGGCATGTCCCGAGATCAGCAGAAATCGTGTCAGCAACCAGGCACAAAACTCCAACAAATAAGCAACACAGATGCACGAATACACTCTCTGTCATAGCTCCACACATGCCTTTGGTGGCGTCCCTTTCAATGAATCCTGACGCAAGCTCTTGATGGTGTGACAAACCTAGGCTTGACAACACTACTGGATACCTTGTGTACCACGCAGTCGCAGAGAGGGGACGTCAATGCATGAAATACACCGACACTCAGCTTTACAGCATGTGTACAATGTATGTCGTGTGATCTATGATGCGTGACCTTTACTTTGTTCCGTAGGGTTCGTATTTCCACGAGCACACTGGCTTGCGGACCCTTAGGGTCCATTATATTTTTTGTATAACTTTTTTGGGTAAGTTAGCCTGTGACCACGGGAATCGACCCCGTCAAGTGTTAGACTAGTACCGACAGAGAGAACGAAACGGTTTTAAATGTGAAGACAACAACAACAGCAACACAGCCTGGACGTTTTCTTTTTGTTTTGAACCGCACGCGTTTCTGTTGATGGTAATGTAAGAAGCCGCCACCAACGCCCCACACTCCGGCGGTCGAGTAGCCTAAACATATGTTAACTTACCCTGGAGTATGCAACCAGGGCGATATATACGGTGTGAGCGGCGCAAAATTTCGTGAGGCGTCGGATGTCTCTCTCTCACCTGTCGACTCGAAGCAGACTGCTCGACTGTCTGGGTGGCGGTCGCCACGGCGACACGTTCAATAAGGGCTTGAATCGCAGCTCCTCCCTCGGGGGTCTTCGTTAGCGCGTCCATGATCGAACAGCCCTCGCCAAGGTTGTCGCCCTCGCCCAGATGGAGGTCTTGCAGTGGAGGGCTTCCACCCCCCGGTGAGGCTGCAGAGGAGGTCGATGGCAAAAATAGCGATCCCTGCGAGCGCTGCGGACGGAACAAGGGAGGGACATGGATGGGCGGTAGAGCGTGTTGAGATTCAAAAGCACGAGCGCGTCAAGCGCGACAGAGTATATACGAAAGATATTCGCAGAATGACAGATTAAGATACATACGATGAAACACAGATAGGTGATGGTCCGTGAAAAAGTCGAGCTTTGTACTTGATTATTTTATTGAGTATCTTGCGGTTTGCGAAAAAAAGAGCGATGTTGTGTGTGTGTGTGGAGATAGATATATTCTTCACCCTAGGTGCAAAGTTGGTTGTAGTCCATGTCTATGAGTGGGGGGAAAGAGTGCACGATTGAGGCAACGAAAGGCGCAATGTATGCGCCTTGGCGTTCCCCCCAAAAAACTGTAGATATTCTTATAGTTAAAATTTCCATGTCTTCAGACTTACTTTCGTACCAGCGAGTTCCAGAATACACATGGCCATAAAGGGATCCAACATCAAATCGAAACAAGTATGCATCCGGACCGAAGGCCCTCGGACACGGTGAACAGTCATCATACCGAACAACAGCCTTTTCGGAAACTGGGTTCGTTTGACGCTCACGCCCTTGTGAGTGGCGATGGAAGTAATGGTAATACTCGGCAACCAATGTACAGTTTTCTCACTGTCTAGAGTTTGAATTGGAGAATGTGTGGCTTGGAGTCGAGTAGCAACATCTTTCCTATCGTTCGTAGGCCACAACACCATTTTTGCGGTTCCGTTGCTTCTGTTTGGGTGCTGTAGCTCGTCAGAGGCCGAAAGAGAAAGAAGGTTGACTCAAGACCTTGTTGCTTAGAGAGTCAGAGACATGCGGTAGGCCACACCATCGCCATGCAGCATGTCCGTCAATACTTACCATCCGCGTATCCCCCGGAGTCCCGTAGACAGTATACTCTGCTGAGCACCCCAAACAGCCCCCCTGCTCGGTACGAGATACGATATACGAAATCCCCGTCACGATTATCATTGCCAGGTAAAACGGCAAAATATCAAACTACCCATCCAAACGGAATAAATCATCCACCATTCCAAACAATCTCCCAATAAAACAATGTTCTACGAAATCTGTCGATCTCCCAATAAAACATGTTCTACGATATCTTTCAAATATTCTGATGATATCAAACTATTCCCGATAAGGTCTGTCAAAAACCAAATCACCCTCTTGAGGAAATGCTTTACCAAATTCTCAAGCAATCAAACGCAAACAATTACCCTTTGAAAAATACCAAGTAAAGATCAACATTACATCGGAGTTGCGTCAGAACGGGGACGGCTAACCCCGGGAAAACGTGCCCCAATTACTCCGAACAATTCCTCAGATAGAAATGTTGTTCAACTCAATATGACGACCAGTTCAAATAACCTTCGGAAGCACAAAGGCTTCAACCATGACTTATCGAAACATGCCAAATCCTTCCTCCAATACACAAACATACCAGTCAGTACAAAAGCAAGTTCGCAAACACACCGGTGAAGTCATCCCAAACGTGTTCGGAAACAAGTGTCTAGTAAAACGTTCATCAAAACTGATGCGGCTTCGATTCCTCCATCTCAGCTAATCCGTCCAACAGCCCCCCTGCTGGGACACCTACAAAAATGCAGCAAAAATCCCATTCAATATTCGATTCCATATCATCTCCGTAGGTAAAATGCAGAAAATAAATCAAAACATGACCTACGAAACAAATACGCGATGTCAGAAATACTGCTTGTCAGGTACTGACCCTATTGGGATCCCACGTGGGACGTCCCATGGGACACGTGGGCCGGCCCATGGGACACGCGGGCCATCCCATGGGACAGGTGGGATGTCCCACCTGTCCCTTGGGATGGCCCAAACGGACGCACGGGACACGTGGGACGTCCCATGGGACACCAAATCTAGAACGTGGGACGCGTGGGACGCCCCATGGCACCACGCTAGGGACGTCCCACGCGGCGCTCGAAAACAGGCGTGGGACGTCCCAGCCGGTCTCCCCTACGGTGTCCCACTGCTGTCCCACAGACGTTTATAATAATTAGATATATTTATCAGCTAATTTAGTGCAAGATAAGAGAATACCCGAATACGATGCATGAATAGCGAGTTTGAATGTTAACGCTAACTTTCGAACTCACTCGTGTTGTTAGAACAGGGATGTGGGCGTGCAATGGAGTAGTGTTTACACATTGATAGTAGATCTGTACGCAGTTTCGGCCGCTGATTGGCCGAGCCTTCTGGTGGGGGGACGGCAGCTCGGGCACGGTTCACAGTTCTCTCCAGCGCTCTCTCTCGAGATGGTTCTGCTTCTTTAGGTCTGGCAGTCACCTTCATGCGGAGTTATGTATGTGCATATGTGGTCTGGTGGCAGTGGTACAGAGTACAACAGCGGGCGGTCTCGTTGAAGGAGGCCTCGCACAGGTAGTTCCGCACAGGTGCCAGCCGAAGGATAATCAGCACCAGCTCAGGATAGTTGTGCTGACCAAGGTGAGGTATCCAATGCGTGTACATATCCTGCTGTAGGCGTTATGTTGTTGATGAAAACCACCAACGGTCAAACAAGAAGAGCACCTACTGCCGTAGCGGCCTAGCGGTGTTCTGAGCAGCTCATGTCATGTATGCAATGCTTACGAGCTGAGTGCTCCTGCTGTAACAACACGTGCCAGCCGAGCAGATAACCGCTGATGATTGTTAGATGTAGCGGCGGCTGATGTACTCTCTCTGTCTGTTTCTCTCTCTCTCTCTCTCTCTCTCTCTTTCTCTCCCTCTGTCTCTCTCTCTGTATCTCTCTACCTCTCTTCGTCTGCCTGTCTGACTCTCTCTCTGTCTGTCTCTCTCTCTTGTCTCTCTCTCCCTGTCTCGCTCAGCTCCCCTCCCTCCCCAA
The DNA here is from genome assembly GCA_000310025.1 of Ectocarpus siliculosus. Lineage (NCBI taxonomy): Eukaryota > Phaeophyceae > Ectocarpales > Ectocarpaceae > Ectocarpus > Ectocarpus siliculosus. Next base: position 88,387 of record FN648459.1, read on the forward strand.
CAGATCGCCGGTGTGTTGGTACCTCTATGTAGCTCGCGTGGCTGACGATGCAACTGCTCATGTACATACCGCACATGACTCAAGATAACACACCCCCTGGACCAAATGTCAAAGCTCGATTGTTCAAAAGCAGCAACAGCAGTCGCATGGCCGAAAACGGCGGCGTTGAAGCTGTCCGGTTGAGAGCTCTCTGAAGACGTACCCTTTCGTCTATGCGTCCTCTTCGTGGAGTAATCGAGCTTAGAAAATCGTTCCAGGGAGTGTGTTATCTTGTATCATATACGGTAAAATGTTATAATAGTAGGCAAAAAGAATGAGAGCATTCCTCTTTCCGACGACACGACCGCAACCTGCTGCACCTGCTGGTGGTCGTCGGTTGGTAGCATTTAAATGCTTCACAACTACAACTGTAAGCCGTATAACAAAAAGAGTCCCATGCATCTTTATCTTTTCGTTTGCGTGAAAACATTTTGCTTATTTTGTTATTTTTTTGCACACAACTGCTGTTAGGATGAACGGAGGCGGGTGGCAGCTCGTACTACCACGCGGCCGGAGGAAGCCAACGACGGCAGAGACGGTGCGATTCGCCTTTCCTCCCGGTCGACTTGCCATTCAGTAGACCGCTAGCCTGCCAAGAAACGAGTGACTATTGTCTTTTTTGAGGACGCAATCATGAACGAGCGTTGCACGACTGCTGTGTTGCAGAAACATGGCAGCATGCCAACCCTTGTACAGCTGTGTTGCAGGAACACGAAACGGACCCTTTCCCATCGACAGATTACCAATACCAACCAGTTTAAAATTCTCTTTTCTCAATGCTCAGGTTGATGATAACCATGCCACTGCGTTCGAGACCCCGGAGGTTATGGCCGACGGAAAGGCGTTGGAGATGCTGTCTCAACTTCGCCGTATATTGCGCGACATTTTGATGCAACGGCGGGCAGTTGGTGAAGGTCGTGCCAAAAATGCTCAAGCTGACCTCGTGGCGTCGACTGAAGAATGCACATTGCACCTCGTGCTTGGCGTCAAGCTGGGGTGCGTGCTTCCGGCGCAGCCAAAGAAGGTATGTTGAGTGCATTGCACCCGTGTTGGATGTTTTGGTATCGTCTGATGTCGAGCAATCAGCATACTGCTGCAGGCCGCACTCATACACTCAAACACCACGGGGCTTTTGGCTTCTCGAATTTGAAGTCCTTTGTAGGACATTCTACAGCTTTGCACGACCACAAAAATGTTGTTTCATTACATAGTGCGGTAACTCTCTAGATGGGCATTGAGTTCCGCGAAGGGCATTGGATCCAATATCCAAGGGTGCACACAAGTCATCCCGCCCACGTAGGTACCCCGGGAGGGTCGAACAAAATTATCGTTTTTTCCTATTGTGGGGCCAAGGGGTTAGAGCACACTCCACGCCAAGCTTGTTGTGGGGGACTCATCGTGCGCTAGGGTTAGGGTTGACGTTTCACTCATACTTAGAGCGGGTTGGAGCTGGCGGGTTGGAGGCTCTCTTGATGTACGCACCCGTTTCGTGTGATCATGGCCTTGGGGTTCGCAAGAGAGATCTGTACAGCTCGCGCATGGGGTACCCGGACAAATAGTCAACCGGTTCCCCCTCCTACCGCCCAAAACATCCCAAAGAAGAACTTGGGTACACTGGTATCGAAGACAGTCTCATTTTTTGGGCATCCTTGCAATATCCCAAAAACAAATGGAGTAATTTACACAAGATATTGCTCTAATGGTGGAGGCCGACATTTGGGTGATCCCAAGTCGATATTGTTGCCTCAATAGCACGTCATAACAGCATATCGCCTCCTCTTGTTTGCTTTGTTCGTTCTTAAACCTGTTCCATACTATGGAGGGCGGACGCCGTATCGACGAACTTGCCACTATGGTGCTATCGAAGGTGTTACGCACGTCTTTTGAGGCTCGCCACGTTGAGCCGGATGGCAACTGCTGGTGGAGGTCGTTGTCGTTGAGCTTCTTCGGCAGCGATTGCTTCTGGCTGCAGGTGAAGCTTGTTTCGCTGGTCCATGCGGCTGCAAACGTAGACCAGATCTCTCTGCTCGTCCCTGAAGGCAAGATAGACCACGACATATTTGTTGAGCACTCGCAAGATGCCTACGTGGTGTACGGCGACGGAAGCATGAAATTCGTACAAGCCAACATTTGCAGAGACAAGATGGTCATGGCTTCGATCGCAAGACTGTGCAAACCCGGGGCTTTTGCGGGTGCCGTAGCATGGGTTGCGGTTTCCGAGGCATTGGGCGTTCCGGTGAACGTGATTCACCCCATGGACATTAGGGCGAAGAAGAGGATGGACTTGAAGCTTGTCAAAGATGGCGCGGGGCAGGAGGTGGATGGGGAGGGATATCAATGGAGGTACTCCCACCGCCCACAGACGACCCACTTGTGGCTTCTGCCTGACGCCGGAGGAAAGGCTCGTGAAGAAGTGAACATCATCATGGTGAAAATTTCCCCCGGCCCTGGACAACCCCACGGAAGAGCAACTGCAAGCTGTGGGGGAGGTGCAGTACGACACTCCAAACATCGACGATACGACCGACCATTTTGCGGCCGTTGTGGTGAAGGATGGCACCACACTGCTGTGCCCCATACATTCGATTGCTCCCCGGCAGAGAGCAGCCGACGACGCGAGTGGTAAGGAGGACAACGACAAGCGGGTTCTTGCACGCAAGGAACGACAGGCCGTTCGAGAACGACAAGCCGCTGGTGTGCAAGCCGGCAGTGACACGGTGGCGGCTGACACGACGGCTCCAAGGGCGGTGGCGGCGGAGGTGGTGGCAGCGGAGGTGGTGGTTGCGTTGTTGGCGGTGTTGGTGTGCAGGACGCCAAGCGAGAACAGCAGTTCCGCTAGAGTAAGAAGCAGCAAGGTGCAGTACGCTCGCATCCTCATCCAGATGACGGATGGTCCGGAGAAGCAGCCACCCAGCCGTTGCGACCCCTTCTTGCTGCCGCCCCTTCTGCTCCTGCTTCTCACGTTCTTTCTGGGGTGCCGCTCTGCACGATCTGCACATCGGTCGTCGAAGGGAATCGTTGCCCGAACATACGCTGGTGTGGCGGCATTGGCTAAGATGATGCTTGCAGCTTTGATGGCGGCGGTCCAGCACCTAGCTCTAGCCTCTAGTGGTGTTGCTGTGCTGGAAGCGGTGGTGGCAGGGGCGCCAGACTTTCCTGAATCCTCGGGGTTCAACGTGTCATCGGAGGAGGAGGAATGCCAGTGGGCGGGGTATATACAATTGGACGGAGTAGACAATGGCAGTTTTACTCGGAAGACGGAGGGAGAGACAATGTGTGAGGGCAGCTGTGTCGTTTCGAGGTTTCCGAAAAGGGGGAGGAGGGGGAAGAGGAGGAGGAGGAGGAGGGGGCGGCCGCGGCCCGCCTCGCAAGGCCGAAGGAGGAAAAGACACCTGGTGCGTGATGGAGAACGTGTTGCGAGAAGGGCTGGCGCCTGGTGCCCGTGGGCCGAAGATGACGAGGTGGGTTTATTTTTGGCAGTAAATGTGAAGTCTAAGTTGAGGATGCCTTCCTTTGTTGATCGGGCAGCGATGCTGTTCAATGACATAACATTTAGCCCCGACATAAAAATTGGGATGGGCCACGATGCGCGAGCCCGAGCGGTGATCAACGCGTAGGTGAGAAGAGACACGGTGCATTTGGTTTCTCGTAACCCTGCAAGCAAACGATGAGCATCGGCGGCAAGAAGAATGAACTGTGACGAGAAATGTGGCGCCATTGGCCGAGTTATTTCCTTTCACTGTAAATTTGCGGTGTTCGGGAGGCAATGCTACGCTCCCTCTTTTCCCAGCGGTCGATTTATGTTATTTTTTGCCGCCACTCCCTCTAACATGCACGGGCCCTACCACCGCCCCGCCCCGCCCACCTTCAAACCAGTGGATAAACCCGAACTTTCTTGGTAGGGAAAACAGCAGGCTCGGCAGGCAGAGGCCAGGAGGACATTCCGGCGATCCTAGCTCGAACGGTGACAGCGGCGCGAACGGTGCCGGCTGCGGACAGAGTGGGGGGGGGCGTGGTAGCGGAGCAGCCGGTATCGGCGTGGAGGGCGACGGCAGAGACGCTGATGGGAATGGGCATGGAAACCGTGGTGGAGGCGGTGGGGCCGGTAGTGGAGGCGGGGGCGCCGGGGGTGGAGGCGGGGGGTTTGACCCTTGCCAACATGTGTCGATACTCGGCGAATGCCCTGGGTACACCTGCGAATTCGCGAACGACCTGACTCACAAGTGCCTTAGAGGCAACTGTGCGTGCATGCATTGTCATGTGTTTGTGGAGGGTCACGCGCAAAGGGAACGCGAGAAAGCTGAGGGTAGGCGGGAGTGGCAAGCTGGGGGTAGGGAGGCGTCGCAGCGGCGGCGGTCACTGGAGGAGCACGCGAGGCAGGTGAGGGTGCAGGAGTGGTTTCAGCAGCGGCAACAACAACAACAGCAACAGCACCACTCAGGCCAGAGATTTGGTGGGGCGTCAGGTGGGAGTAGGGTAGGGCCAGTCAGGGGCTCCGCGGGTGCTGTTGGGGGAGAACGTCGAGGACAAAGAGGGCGAGGGGGTGGAGGAACAGGGCGTCATGTTCATATACAGCCCCAGCCAATGCCGGCCCACCCGGCGCCCACTGCCAGGAGGACCATTCCCGCCCCCCAAATACCCGACGGTATGAGGCCGCTTGAGCGCTGCTGGAGCTGTGGGGGGAAGAAGACAAAAAAGTACGCCGACCCTATGATGATCTGCGCGTCAAGTACGTGTGACTCTAGAGCACGGAAAACGCTGAGGTGGATATATCGGCGCCCGGCATGCGCCACTAGAATCACCACCCCTACGTTCGAGTGCTGTTACTGTGCTAGAACCAGAGATGCCACGGCAGCAAAGGACTGCGATTGTCACACGTGAGTCGGTATTGGGTGGGTGTTTTCGGTATTCAACAGATGTTCGGGCTCACTGGCGGCACCTGGCTACACTCATCCCTGAAAACAGGTTATCACGTGTCTTTTACTTTGTGGGATGCAGCCGGTGCTGTTTGTCCGCAAGAGGAACATCTGCCGTGTACCCTGATCCTTCACGGTCGTTCATCGCTCTTTTTTCCCCCCATATTTATGTGGCATTCGTTGTTTATCGGGTAGGGGCGATACCGACGACACCCAGATAGGGCAAGTCACGCATTATCCGTCTGTCTCGTGTGTGGGGTACCTCAACCGCCATCCTTTTATCTCTATCCCGCAGGTGCAAAGTGGAGAGGGTTAGGAAACAGAAGAAGGGGGACAGCAGCGGCTCAGGGGGGTGTGCAGCGGAGTGCGAGCTCGAGGATAGCCCATCGCAAGACACCAACGGATGCGTTCAGACTCCCGCGCGCTGCGAGTGACGGCGAATCTCATGTCTTCTCGGTGTCAACAACGACAGGAAAACATCGTGTGATTGTCATCATCCGATTTGAAGAAGTACACAACAAGACCACACCTATCGTCAGCTGTACGGGGAAAGCGTGCAAATCGTGAGTGGTTCGATAGGCTCCATGTATGGTGCATGTTTTTTTGGTGAAACTTTTGTCATTGATCATGGAGATTGCTCCTGGGGCTCCACGGGTGTACCTTGAACGGTTAGTGAATGCCGTTGCCACCCAAAACAATATTCAGAGGTCGGTTGGGGCAGTAATGACGAACGTGAAGCTTTAGTCTCCGACAGATCTTCGTACTTGTTTGGGCACAAGGGTGAGCGTGGGTATTTGGAGATTTCGCGGTATGCTATGCGGGTTTAAGATTCACCCCTAAGAGTGCTAGCGCCGTCCGAGAGGTACTAGGCAATAACGGAATCGTTCTGGTGTTCGGCGTCGTATCGTTGCATGCTACGTCACGCAGGGTCGGCGGTGCATCACGGCAGGTTCTTCTAGACGGGGAAGACACCGCTGTCGATGGCGTGTGTGAGCACGCTCACGTCGTCCTCCAAGACGGCCGGACCATTGCGGACAACATCCCGGCAGCTGAGCACGTGACCTTCGACCATCCAGGGGTAGTTGAGCAGGCCAAAGCAGTAGCAGCGAGCGGTCACATGGGTACCAAGGACGCGAGAGAGATATAAACTTTGGACGACGCTGCTACCGGCTCTGGCGTGCCGCTCGTGGTTCGCCTGGGAAACATGGAAACGTTTGCGGTGCGCCACGTTAGCCGATCTGTGCCTGGCAGCTGGGCGCATGTGCAGACTACAGAAATCGCGCGCCCGGCAGGATCCAGCCCGCAACAATCAGCCCGAAGGAGAAGCACGGAAAATATCAAGATCCATGCAAGGTGGATGTCGCTTTTGTGGATTCCGCATTTCGTGTGGTACCCTGTCGGGTACTCCAGTATACTGCAAATAACATGTGTCGAAATAGCAGTCTTGTCAAGAGTACACAATAAAAGACCCGACATCGTACCCTCCCCCCTCCTCCCCGAAGGTCAGAAAAATATATAATTTGTCTTCATTCGAAGTAAGACAAATAGAGAGGACAACTCTCATGCGCTTTACGAGACTTTGGGTACAGGTTTCAGGTGGCGGTGCTCTCTATGGATGCAGTATGACGAACTCAACAGACTATCTGTGAGGATTTCGGGGGGATCGCAGACGCGTGTTCTCGTCCGCGTGCCCTCTCCCTTTGAGAGAGAGGTCCAAAATTAATTTGCGGGAAGGTCCCTGTCAACAATTGTGCATTGACTGGCGTGTTTGCCTTTGATTTATCCGGAAACATGCAGGCAAATAGTGGAGCTGCTTGTAGCGTGGCGCACTCCAAGCCGGAAGGACAGAAGAAATGCCAACACACCTTGGTGGTCGGGCTTGGCGTTTTGGGCGACCATTTCAAGAACAGCATGGGTGTGGATGGTGGCGGGAATGGGGAGGGTGGAAGAAGCGTGGAGGTTGGCACTGAGAGAGCAGAGTGAAACGTGGGGGGTGAGCGGAAGACGAGCTTTTCTCGGAAAATGAAGCAGCTGATGAAGATCATCGGTGTGTTAAGGTTCCCCGTCAACCCCAAGCACCATCTATCAGCAGGAGCCCGCCAGATTCTGGTCGAGGGCAGCGACATCCCTTGTCACGAGAACGTGTGCGCAGCATGCCTTCGGGACTACGTCGTTTTGGACAGACAAGAAGCGATAGCTGTAAGACAGGTGCGCCATTCCCCCCTCGTTGCCACAGTTTTTTTTTTTGTAGTGTGCACGGGGCATTAGATAGGGTGGACGGCAGTTCGAAGCAGGTTAATAGGCAGTCGGGTAACGCATACCACTAGTGCGAAAGATTTGCGCACTTCCAAAATCCTAGGTCAAGTAGTTCTCATGTTCCAACCGCAAGTGCCACAGAATATAGGTAAAGGAACTGATGTGCAACAGATGGGGTCTATTTCTGTGCAAATTAGCTGTCATGCGAATGAATCTTGCGTGTCAGAATTGAGTAAGTAGTGTGGGATATGACTTTGGCTTTGCAATTGGGACCCTTCTCTTGTCTCTCAGGACAAGTACATTGTGGACATAGTAATCGAGAAATAGGGGTGTACATTTTGCCGCAACGTGCGAGGGGTGCCGGGCGACGAGTGGCAACAACACGGGTACTTCGTATTCGGAGAGACAGCTGTCCACATCGAGTTGCTACTGGAGGTTCGGGCGCTCGTTCGCGGTGGCACACCCATCACGACAGCATGGCGAGGTCTCTTGCAGCACCTGGAAACCGATTTGATATGGATGGGAGAACCAAACTGGCAACAAGGTGAATACAGGGAGATATGCGAGTTCCTCAGTTTAGAGTCCTGGAGGACGGGTCAAGCAGTGCTGTAGCATGGTCGGGTTTCGAGCATCACCTCCTCTGTACACCATGCCCACCTTTTTCTAATATTTGGTTCGGTCCACGACCCCTTGTTGAGTCCCCGTGTCCAGGAATCTGTTTCGATGTGAATAAACATAATGCTCTGGCACCCAAACGTCACGCGGTTCGTCTCAAAAGGGCTGAAGAAACCAAGGCTGACGACTTTCATTGTCTTGTGTTTGCTGGTATGTTAGCTAGGCCCGACGTGTGTAGGGAATTCGATATTGCATATTTCAAATGTAACTGTCTTCCTTAATTTCGACTTCCCTGAACCTGAACGGGCTGGATGGCACTTGCCTCTGTAACGAACCCTCCTCTGGAATCGGATGGAATCGAATGCCTTGTGTTCGTTTTTCTCCTCCTTTTTTCCGCTGCAAGGGTTTCGACGGGGATGGACGGTCTGACCCGATCACTGCCAGAAGTCTACCTCGCTTTCGAGGCTCTCACGGATCATCGGTCCGAGTTTTCCAGCATAGCCGCGGGGTATTTCCCTCTGATAACATCTTGCGATGGCGGCAATAAGCTGGCGACCAACAACATGACATTGGAGAGGTTCCTGGCTCAGCGAGAAACACAAGTGATTGACATGGACCTAACGGCTTGTTGTCTTACGCTGAGCATGCTTTCGCTCATGGTTTTCTCGAAGCGGCTGCAGTTCGTGTACACGACACCGATAACGTTCTGCCGGCACAACCGAAAGTCGAACATATTTGTTCTTGCGGCAAGAGGGGCCGTCGGGAGAAACCAAGACTTGGAGGGATTGGACTACCACGAGCTCATCGCTTGGGTGAGGTAATCAGCGGAATCGACACTGGCGGCCCTGAATGGCGCGACAATAGACAGATTGAAGGCCCTCTATAAGAGATGCTTGCGGGAGAATGGGAAGAAGACTACTGTTCAGTGAGTACTGTATGTTGTGCTCCAAGCTGGTTTTCGGCCTTTTATGGAGCGGGATGGTACGGAATACACTGAAGCCAGAAGGTATCGAACTGTACATGGGCACGTTTTGGCGTAGATATGTCTGTTTTCGAGGAGATACGGCAGTGCCGGCATTTGAGACCGATTTTAGATGACCGGTCAGAAATGTTGAGTGCGGCAATGATTCCGGAAGTTTTTTGCACATACGTCATGCCCGTGAAGCAGTGACTGTACCCAGTCAAACGTAAGTAGAAGCAGTTTACATTCCAAGATTAAAAAACATGTCACGTATGTATGCTGAATGAAAGGCACAGGAAAAAATAGGCGCCGGACATCGGCTTCGAACCGATGTCTTCTAATTTGAATCCCGGACCGTGCACACGAGGTCTTGTATATCCGGTTTATACCAACACGGATTTCGACGTGACATACGCACTTCTATACCTGCAACGTTGACAGACATTTTCCGTGATTGTTTTTTTATAGCGCGCAAGTAGATACACATCAACTTATCATCATATTGCCCCACGGAAAAAATCCGAGACGACAATTATGGAGAAGTTGTTTTTAGTTTTAGTTTCCATGCTACGGTTGTTCTGCTGCGGTCCACACCAAAGCGGGTCGGAAATCATCCCACCGCCGCAGTGTAATAGTTCTGAAAGGAGGGCTTTCCAAACAACATATGTTGGGGCGCCGTATGTGTTGAGTAATTGCGGTTTTGGTGGGGCGAAGTGCCTTCTGCGGTAGTGATAATAGGGCCGTAACTTTCTTCAGAAGACGAAGCAACAGCTTCCGATGCGCTCATTCGAACGCTGCGAGGAGAGCATCCTCACGAATACTGTGGATCCACTCGATTATTTGGTGTGCGTGTTTTTTCACTCTCGACCCCTAATACCGGTCTTACATGCCGTCACTGGGCCGGGAACATCTACTCCTGAGATGCCTGACTGAAGCTTAGCCATGCTGCCGTCTTGTGTGCCCCTCTTGCCGTACACCCGACACCAGGCCCGAAACTGTACCCTTGATGCGGGACCTGTTCACGAGGCTCTACGAGAAGGCCCCTAAAGACACTGGCGGCAGCGTGGAATGCTCCAAGGCGCTGATGTATCGGGGCTCTTCTGCGACGACTGGTGTTGAGGGGTTCTACTCGGTATCCGATGGGGTGCAAATAATGCACATGATCCTGCTGCGGCCGGAGGGACCCCTCGGCGTGGCCGACATGTTCCTGTTCTGCAAAGTAGGTCGTGAAGTTGGGAAATAATTAGCTTAATGGAGGAGCCCAACGCGTCTATCAGCCTATCTGCAAAGTACGAAGTCGTAACCCAAAAGTATGAACGTTGAAAATTACTTACCGACAAACGCAGCGTTCCTTTGCCCTGGGGCTCTTTACACTGGGCGGGAAAAAATCAATACAGCACTCCGTGAAAATAATCCTGATTTTGTCAGGCCATATTGGGTCCGAACCTGACCTTAGGATTCAAGACTCGAAAGTGTTAGAAGTCGCTATTTTCCTTTTGTCCGAATCACAGACTTCGAAGACAATATTTGTTCGTTTAGGCCGGCCCTCCCGTAAAGACGCAGACATAACCCCATGCTTGCCGAGTGATTGATCCCCATTCCCGACTAGGTCCGGCTACTGCCGTCTTGGAACATGGTACACTATTTTGGCGTTGCCTTCATCATCCCGGTTCACCCGTCGTCTGTGGCTGCCGTGCGTGGTTGCAGTTTTTTCCGATCCTTCTCATCACAGATTTGATGTGCCGTTTAGGACCAACCGTCCACGGTAGGGCGCCTGGTGTGATCGAGAATGAAGGTGCACTCCCGCGGGATGGCGCCGGCAACGTCGATATCCCTTCCCTGGCGACGGAAGGGGTCCATGTTGGCGGCAGCGGGAATGGGCGTGGGAAGCCACAGGCAGAGGCAGAATGCACCCAAGACAACGTGTACAACGTGCTGCGCGACGCGGGAGGGTTCAGCGTGGCACCGACCTCGCTGCCCTCATCGACCTGTATGCGAGGGAAGGGTGTAGTGGCCTCTACGGGAAGTTTTTCGCTACCCTTGCTAGGAACCTTCTACGCTCGTTGCACGGCCGGAGCCGGTACTCCGTTGATCTCATGGAGGTTGTAGCAGTGCTCCACGCGCGTGTGAGCGTGATCGTGAGGATGCTCGAAACGGAAGAAAGCAAGGAGGAGGTGGACGCGCTCGTGCCATACAGGGGTGGGCTGGGGCATCTGAAGGCGTACAGAGATTTTTCCGCCCATGTGCTCAAGATAGCGGGGGGATTCGATACTGAGCAAGTACCAACACTGCCTCCATTCTACGAGAAACTCCCACCCCCCCAAATGGGGGAATTCCTTTCCGTGCACCTCGTGCCGGAGATGGATCAGCAATACATTGATGTCCGGGCAGATGATGGACAAATGGACGCGGTGATGTTGCAGTACTCAGAGGTGTGTGCACTCGGGTCCGTGTTGTAGATTGCTAGAATCCCGTCGTCCCTGTCCCTGTCAGATATCTGTATGACCAGTACATGATGATCAAGTAAACCGTTAATATCACCCGGTGCGTGTCGGCGTTCCCCCGCAGGAGAAGGAGATATACATCGCCGAAAAGCTCGGGCCGGAAGATGTTTGGGGTGCTCAGCAGGATACTGATCTACGGGGCCTCCGGGGGTTACGTGAATGATGTTTGTGTATGATGGACATGATACGTGCGGGGCCCCTCGTGCCTCCGCCGTGCATGCCACTCTCTAATCAACCAAGGTCTTGAGTCAACCTTCTTTCTCTTTCGGCCTCTGACGGGCTACCGCACCCAAACACAGTATATTGTATGGCCTGGTGTTGGTAGTGGGTATTGGCGTCTGAGCTGTGTGAGCCGGGTCAACGGAGCGGTCGACACTTTTCTTCTATATTTCTTCAAGCTGGGATCGCGGCCAACGGGGGCGAGGACAGCAGCATTGTGTAGCTGGTGCGGTGGCCATTGCGGGGACCGGGACAGCAGGTTTTATAGCTGGGACAGCACTTCGAGGCTGGGACAGCAGGTTTAGGGTTTTAGTTAGATATGTCGGATGGTGGGGATACGGAGGATATTGCAGCTGTGCGCGCGAGGCTGGATGAGGCGCTGCGAGCTATAGAGGCTGCTAAGGCTGAGACGGCGGAGGTTCGGGCAGCACAGCAGCAGTCGGCGGGTGCACCTGCCGGCAGCCCAGGAGGCGACGGTCTAGTTGCTACTGGAGGGGCTCCATCTGCATCGGTGGGGCCGACGGGGCCAGGTGGGGTGAGTCATGGTGGTGGTACTGGTGTGCCGGGTTTGCCTTTGGGAGGTACCATTGTCAGAACTCCTGTGCCTAGACTCCCGTCAAATTGCACCGCCGACGCTTTTCTTAGTTGGCGGAGATGGTTCCGGGTCTACGCGGACAACCATGATCTCCTGCATACCATCGCCGGCAGTGCTGAGGTTCCCGTTGTGAGTTGTCAAGACGTCGGATACCTGACTCGCCAGTTCGGCCCAAAGCTTGTTGGTGAGCACAAGAGGATGTGGGGTTTTATCTTGGAGGCAGCGGTGGGGGCCCCATTTGAGAACACCCTGTACTCTTGCCATTCCGTGGCCGATGCGTGGAGGATGATGGAGGATTGGTTTTTGCCGAACCACCCAGCCGATTGTCAGCTTCTTGTCGCCGAGCTTGACAACATCACAATGAAGGATGATGAAGACCCAAAGGTATTCTTCTCGCGTGTTGCACAGCTTGAGACCAAGTTGCGGGCTGTGGGCATTGTCAAGAGTGAGCTGGAGGTTGTGCAGATTCTCATCCGTCAACTCCCTGCACGCTATGATGTCGAGAAGCGCAGTAGCCTTTCCAAGCGTGATCTAACTCGCGCTGAGCTGCAGGACGTCGTGCGTGGTCGGTATGCTACGCTCAAGGCTAGCGAGATGAGGTCGGCGGCTGTGACACCGGCGGTTTCCGCCAACCCGCATGCTCTTGTTGTTGGCCGTGGTTTTGGGCACGGCGGCAACGGGGGGGGCGGGGGGGGCGGAGGCCAACGGCGGAATGGTAACAGCGGCGACGGCCGCGGGCAATATTGGTCCTCTGGGGGAGCTGTTGCCCAACAGCAGCAGCAACCGCGGCAACAGCAACAGCCGCAGTCGCAGATGCAACAGTACCGACAGCCGCAGCAGCCGCAGCGGCAAATGCAACAACCGTACCAACAACCGCAGCAGCAGATGCGACAGCAACAGCCGTACCAACAGCAGTCGCAGATGCAGCCGTACCGGCAGCCGCAACAGCAGCAGCAGCAGCAGCAGCAGTCCGCCATGATCGGGGTTGGCGGGACCTACGAGTGCGGTAGTAACGCCGTGTACTACCAGCCGGAGTCACCACCTCCGCCCGGCGCGCCGATGGGTACAGTGCACCGATGCATGCGGTGTGGGAGGCACGGCCACCACGCCGGGCATTGCGCCGCCCCCCGCAGGTTCGAAGGTACGTGCGGCGCCTGCGGCCAATACGGCCACATGTGGCGCAGTTGTGTCAAAAGTAACCGGCACCCTCACCTCAACGTCGTCACTTCTGCTGGTGCTGTCGATCCGGAGTACGCGTACGCCACGACGGATGCATCGGCCGCCCCATATCGTGATATCCCGGCGGCCGATGGGATGTACTACAGTGACGCCATGATGGCCGGTGGCGGTGGTGGTGGCGGCAGCGGCGGTGACGGCAGCGGTAGTGGGGGCAGCGTTGGCAATGGGGCGATCGTACAGCAGCAGGTTGTGACACCGGCCGAGCCCTTCTTTGAGTTTGTCGACATTTTCCACGGCGGCGGTGGCGTGGACGGTGGCGATGACGGATTGCAGCCCAACGATGCCATGGCGACAAGTGACTCGGCGGGAGCGGTTCCTGAGGCGCTCGGCGGGAACGGCGAGGTTACTTTTGGTGGCGGTCTCTTCGCGATGCACCTTGTCTGTTCCGTCTCCTCATCCCCCCCTGCGCGCGAAATATCCAACCTTTTCCCGCATCGCCCGGGTTCCGCAGTCTTCCTCGGAGACTCTGGCGCTGTGGTCCACGTGGTCCCTTCCGGGGAAAAGGTGTACAACAGGCGTCCACCGCGCCCGGAGGAGCGGCTACTCATGCTTGGCGACGGCAAGCTTATCCCGGTAGAGTTCTTCGGTGATTTGGATATGATTTTCCATTGCCATGAGGATGTGCGTGTTACGCTGAAGAATGTTGGCGTGGTACCGGACTTGGCGCTAGATGTTCTGTCGCTGAACCAGATCCAGGAACGTCATGAGATCAAGCTCAACCGGCATGGGGCATCGATTTGGGGGGGGCTAGTGCAATTCACCAAATTCCCGCACGGGAATTACATCCAGGGGACTCGCGTCGATCCCCTACCCCACCACGTCAAATCCCCCGCAATGGTCGCGGCGATGCTACGGCCTGGCCTGCAGTCTAGTATCAACTACAACGATCTTCACTGCTCCCTCGGCAATGCCAACTCCAAGACCGTGTACGAGACCGCTAAGCAGATGGGCATCAAGGTGACCGGCACTCCGGAGTACTGTGATGGATGTGCGGAGTCGAAGGCGATCCAGCGCTCGGTCCCCAAGGTCATCTCCCCTTCCCGCCGGACGACGCGGCCTCTTGAACGTGTCGCCATGGACCTAGCCGGTCCTTTCGGCTCATCCAGCGGTGGTGCCAAGGACTTGATGCAGATCTTGGACCACCACACCAACTACGGGTGGACTTTCTTCTTGCGGGAGAAGAGTGGTGCAAACGTCGTGGGCGCGTTCCGTGCGTGGTACGCCTCCATCAAGGCTCTCTTGGCTACTCACGGGGAGCTGGGCTGTGTTTTGACCGACAACGGTACCGAGTGGGTCAACGAGGAGTTTCGGGGACTGCTGGCGGAACTGAACGTTACGCGGGAGCTTACGGCGGTCGACGGGCCCAAGAGCAACGGTCGTGTGGAGCGGAGGATCGCGCTAGTGATGGAGGGAGGCAAGGCTGGGTTTCTGGAATACCCGAAGCTTTTCCCCGGAGTTCTGTACCCGACCAAGGCGCTGTCCTTCCGGGCCGTCTGGCCCGAGGCTTTCGCGTGGATGAACGATTCTTTGAACATCGCTGCTGAGGTGAGCAAGGAAGACAAGAGGTGCCCGGAGGTTAAGCTGTACGGCAAGAGGAGGATCAGGGTGGCGCTGCCGTTCATGATGCCCGGCTTCCGCCACCGTCACCGCCCGTCAAAGATGCACAGCAAGGGGGAGCGGTGCTTCTACCTGAACTCAGGCCACGATCATTCCTCGGCGACGCACAAAATTCTAACTCAGGCTGGGGTGCCCACGTACTCCGAACACTGTACTTTTGGATTCAGCAGCGAGGGCTTTCGGGGGGATGGACGTTCTTGGGGGTCGGTAGGAGGGATGGCCGGGGTCCCCGCGGTGGCGGCAGGAGCGGCGGCATCGGCAGCAGCTCCGGCGGCGACGGCTGCGACCTCTGGCGGCAGTGTTTTCCCCGCGGCGGCGGCGGGGGGGGCGGCCGGGGTCCCCGCGGTGGCGGCAGGAGCGGCGGCATCGGCAGCAGCTCCGGCGGCGACGGCGGCGACCTCTGGCGGCAGTGTTTTCCCCGCGGCGGCGGCGGGGGGGGCGGCCGGGGTCCCCGCGGTGGCAGCAGGAGCGGCGGCGTCGGCAGCAGCTCCGGCGGCGGCGCCGCTGGCACCAGACGGAGCGTGGACGGAGGTGGAGCATGAGGGTGGTACCGGCGTGCGTCGGCAGGGGCAGCAGGGGTTTGTAGCGACGCCCGCCGTGACGAGGTCGCGGGCGAAGCGAGATGGGCGGGTGCCGGGGATTTTCGCGCTTCTAGCCATGGAGGACGAGATCAAACGGTCCATTGCCGAGCTTCCTTCGCCGGGCGTTTCTGAGCCAGACTTGCCGACAGGGCCGGCGTACGACCAGGAGACGCCTGACACATACGCGGCGGCGCACGCGGGGCCACACCACCACATCTGGACCCACGCCGAACACAAGGAGTTTTGCGGGCTGAACGCAGCGGGCACCTTTCAGGAGGTCGGGGCGGAATAGCAACGAGGAACGAACGTCATCTCCTCCAAGTGGGTGTATTCATGGAAGGTAGACGAGTTTGGGCAGCGTGTGCGTCCTAAAGCTAGGTTGGTGGCCCGTGGGTTTGCGCAGCGTGAGGGTGTTGACTTATTTGAAACTTTCTCCCCTTGCCCTTCCATCACGAGCATTCGTTTGTTAGCCGCTATTGCCTGTGTGCTGGGTTGGGATACGTGCCATTTCGATGCCGAGCAAGCCTTTGTCCAATCGGAACTGGATGAGGTTGTGTACATTCGTCTACCCCCTGGGTGCGGCGCGCTTTCCGGTAAGGTCGTTCGGTTGAGACGGAGTCTTTACGGTCTGAAGCAGGCGTCCCGCACATGGCATCACCACTTGATGCGTGGCATGAAGCGTCTTGGTTTCGAGTCTTGTGCTGCCGATGCGTGTGTGATGCGTCTGATCGAGAGCGGTGTAGTCACCATAGTGGTTGTGATCCACGTGGACAACATCTTTTCTATCGGACGTAAGAGCAGGTGCGACCAGTTTGGTGTAGATCTCAACCGGTATGTGCCCATCTCCAACCTTGGGGAACTGCGCTGGTATGCGGGTTGCCGGTTTTCTCGTGACACGGCGTTGGGGACAGTGACTATTTCGCAGCAGGCTGTAGCGGAGAAGATCGTCGCCAAGTTCGGTGTGACGACGAACAAAGAGACACCCATGGTCGTTGGTTTGAAGCTTGAGCAGTATGACGCCGACGAGCCCGATGTTGACGCGCCTTTCCGGTCGCTGGTGGGACACTTGATGTGGCTGGCGAATCAGACTCGCCCGGATATTCTCAACGCGGTACGTGCCGTTGCGAGGTATTCGCACGCGCCGAAGCGATTGCACTGGCAAGCGGCTTTGCATGTCTTGATGTATGTTAGATCCACGAGCGAGTACGGTATTACTTTTCAGAGGGGCATGGTAGGAGGAGACCACATGGAACTTTTTGTCGATGCGGACTTCGCCAGCAAGGCAACCGGCCGGCGATCTGTTTCTGGGGCACTAGTGATGTTCGCTGGTGCGTGTGTGATATATCTGTGTAGGACGCAGAAGAGCGTCACCTTGTCTTCGACGGAAGCGGAGTACGTGGCGATGTCTGAGGGGCTGAAGGAGGCTATTTTTCTGCGGTATCTCTGGAGTTTTATCTTTCCGGACCGTGATGTGGGGTGCACTCCGGTGTGGGAGGACAATGTAGGCGCTATTCACTTGGCAAGTAACCCGGCTACGACCCCTAACTCGAAGCACGTCGACATTCGCCACCATTTCATCCGTGAGCGTGTCGCGCGGGGCGAGTTCAAGGTAGTCCACGTACGTTCGGACCTACAACACGCGGATTTCCTGACGAAACCGCTCCCCAAGGAGGCTTTTTGCGCTCATCGCGACTTTGTGATGAATATTCGTTGATTTTGTTCTTTGTGTTTTCAGCGGGGGGGCCTTTTCCTACGTGATGTGTTTTATTTGTGAATTTATACTGGCCGTTGATTTGCTGTTGTTATGTTTCTGCTCTCTGGTACGTACGATGGATGAGGTAGTTCTGCACAAGAATCATGGGGGGGGGATATTGGTATTGTTCCATGATACTAGTAGCAGGTGTTTTATTTGTTTTTGATTTGTTTGTTTGGTTCCTTCGTGTTTGGGATGGATGTTACAGCAGGGGGGCTGTTGGACTGGTATATTTGTCAAGGTATTGGGTATTGGAGGAAGGATTTGGCATGTTCTCGTCAGTCATGGTTGAAGCCTTTCTTTGTGCTTCCGAAGGTTATTTGAGCTGGTCAATGAGTTGAAACATGAATGCTTATCTGAGGAATCTGTTCTGAGTTAAGTCAGGACGTTGGACACGTTTTCCCAGAGTTACCCGTCCCCTTTCTGACGTGATTCTGATGTAATGTGTATCTTTGCTGGGTATTCTTCCAAGGGTGACTGTTTGTGTTTTGACTGCTTGAGAATTTGGTAAAGCATTTTTCTCAAGAGGGTGAATTGTTTATTGACAGACCTTTTAGGGGATAGTAATTTGATATCACAAGACTTTGAAAGCTTTGTACGGCATTGGTATGTTGACAGAGTTGTTTGAAGTGGAATGGTGGATGATTTATCTGCCGTTTTACCTGGCAGTTCGTGAGGTAGGTGTCGTAGATCGTATCTCGTACAGAGCAGGGGGGCTGTTTGGGGTGCTCAGCAGGATACTGATCTACGGGGCCTCCGGGGGTTACGTGAATGATGTTTGTGTATGATGGACATGATACGTGCGGGGCCCCTCGTGCCTCCGCCGTGCATGCCACTCTCTAATCAACCAAGGTCTTGAGTCAACCTTCTTTCTCTTTCGGCCTCTGACGGGCTACCGCACCCAAACAGAAGACGACGAAAAGAAGAATATCGCAGGCAAGCGGTTTACTACCTTCCTTGCGGTGCCATGCCGCCCGACTTTAACGCCCCGCCAACAACTGGCCATGAATGTGTTTGGAGGTTTGTGCTGAGAAGCACATCATAACCATGTGTTTAGCGCTTCTTCTTGTTCGTGCGTGCATACAAGTTCAAACAGTTGCCCCCTTCGTTGAGTGCGTCAACACCCTAAAAAGGTCGCCCCCCCCCCACCTCCTGTTCTCCCATTTGTTGCTCAGTTCAAGCTCTGCGCTCCGGGTCAGCATTTGGTGCGGCAGTACACTGTCCGAAGTTCATTCAGATTTGGTGTTCGAACGGCAACCCCGGCGAAAGCGCGGACAAGGACGGAAAGGTTGCTGAGTTTTCTGTCTGCTTCAACATCCAACCTGACGACACGCCGAAAGAGCGTGTTCCCCACCCCTACAACGGGGAGAAGGCCGGACCGTATTTTGCGCCTGATCACGTTCACGACTTTAATCACGGCTCCGACTGCCACGATAAATACGGCCAGCTTAATACTTGCAGTCAGTTGGCAGGAGTCAACTGTAACGTACACGAACAAATTCACGCGAAGAAGAAGAAGTTTTTGGGGATGATCAATACCATGGGGTTCGACCGGTTTTCCTTCATGGTAATACTCGTCAATGAGATCGAGAATGCGGCCATCAACCACCGTACTCTACACTTGTTGGTCGACTCCGTACGTCAACATAGAAGCAGTCGAATAGCTGTTTGTAAGGTGGAGATTTGGTTGACCGGGCGTTGCTGTTGTGAGAAGCCTTTGCAATTGCGGTATGATCAGTTCGGCCGAGCACGACTTTTTTTTCTGTAGAATTATGCCCCTTGTTTTCGGAGTCGCAGCCGAGGAACCAAAGGCCAAGGAGGAGGTGTGTGCGTAGAAGTAGGTGAGGGTAGAGACGAGGACCATTCGGATTCGCGTGCGTACAAGTTCGAAAGAGAGGTACCGTTCAGATCATTTGAGTGATTTTTCCGATACCGTGCCCCAGGCACCCGCAGCGGTGTGGGTAACGTCTGGAAAATATTCTTTTCGCAGATTGGCATTTAACTATCGAATGAAAAGTTGGCGTCCTCATGGGAAATGACCAACAGCGAAGGGATTGCATGAGTGCACCCGATCAACGCTATCCCAGGACTCGGTAGGAAAAAGTGACATATACAGGCGCAGCATAGGCAAATGGAAGGAGACGTGGTGGGTCGTATATGAATCTCTTTCCGGTCGCTTCAAGCAAATAGCAAAGTCGACAGCGCAAATCATCTGATGTAAAACGGATCTTTAGCGCTTTTTCTTGGCCCTGTTACTTTGCGCGAGCGTACGGCAAGAAACCGTAAACAGCCACTTGGCGCAAATGCACAGATTCTAATCACGTGGCATGTACTCTCGGGGCTAGGCCCGTTCTAGGTACGCGAGAAAAACGAAAGATTCTCTGTAAATTATAAGTCAACACCTCGTTCACGTCGTAATTGAAAGGCCTTGTTTCGGTGCGTAGACGGTGTTCGTGACGGCCCCAGGCATGCTCCGGGACTGCGCTACTCTCACCCAAATGTGTGCATGGACCCATCAAGCGTGGTGGAGCGTCGCTATAGCGGAAGGTCCCTCAAACAATCCCGAAAAACGCTCACGCGTGCCCTCCCCCCCAGCGTCCGAAATCAGGTAACGCCATTTTGGCCATTACCCACCCCTTCCAGAGCACTCACGGCATCGTGTCAGAGACGCACGGCGCACTTGACGTTTTCTCCACAAACAGTTGTGTACCCAAGGACCCCGGAAACCACTTTCTGTAAGAAAAAAAAAAACGATTGGCACTAGCATGGCCTCCTCTAGGGGTCTCGTTAACCCCCGCCCCGCCCGCCCAAAAAATACAACAGAGCGATTTTTTTCGACCCCGAAGATGGACCGCCCAACGGCACGCCGGGTCCTATTGAATGGCCGCTAGACTCGTCCAGGGCACGTGTGGAGCTCGGCAACGCAAAAAACCTGAAGCAAAACGATTATTTCTACACGTCTTTGCGGTTTGCGCTCTCAACGGCCGCCGCCGGTTTTGGCCGAAACCGAGACACAACCGTAGGATGCTTTCTACGTGAAAGTAAAACGTACTTGGGCGTGCATCCTGAAACACGATGGCATCGATCGCTGCCCTTCTATATATGCAGAGAGTACGAAAAAAGCCATCGTCTTGGCGGCACAGTCGGGAAACAATATTAGGTAATCCTCTGGAACGGTCGATCAAGGTAGCCGCGATGGGTGTATAGGCGTTCGTTCGTTGTCTACTAGCAGGAGGTCTACCGGATACGAGATTCTACAAGGAGAGCGGTATCAGATACATACCAGAACGCTGATAGGGCCATCGATACCCCTACATCGTGACCCGAAGTTGCCCTTGATCGTGACCAGAACTTGTCGTACTACAACACTATTGGTTGGCAAACACGTACGTACATACATATACCCAGTTGGCACCTTTGCTTTGCAGCAATTCTTTCCCACTAAAAATCGATACGTCAGCAGTACTCAATTAATGCTTTTCTCCCGTTTGCTCATCTGCATCGCA
Source organism: Ectocarpus siliculosus (assembly GCA_000310025.1). Lineage (NCBI taxonomy): Eukaryota > Phaeophyceae > Ectocarpales > Ectocarpaceae > Ectocarpus > Ectocarpus siliculosus. Next base: position 109,188 of record FN648459.1, read on the forward strand.
ACTCCACGCATTGAGACCAAGTTAACATATCTACAAACAACCCAGCAGCAACCACTGGGTGCACCCCAACTCTTCCCCTGCCTTCTGTTGGCGTGAGAAAGAACAGCGACAAAAATGACTGGTGACAGCAGTAGCACGACTGTGATACCGAGAGGAAACGAGTCGCAGAATCAGGCACGGTTCACTTGTAGCACCTTTCCGTGCACCGTTCACCTGTACCACCTCTCCGTGCAGTCCCTCATCATTTCTTTTTCTCGCGGAGCCACGTAAACGGCGGGTAGGGCAGTACGCCGGCAGCTCCAGCCCAATATAAGTAAATATGATACAATCTCTAGCTTGTACTACTGTAGTCCAACAAGGAGCTAAGTAAGGCTCACGAGAACAGCACCCCAAGTGCTTGGAGGGAAAAGGAAAACGAAAAATGAAGGCTGCTAAGCTGAGAGGGCAGACAGGCCGGGAGACAGGGTTTATGAAGCGCACTGCTGTGTTCCGAAGAGACCGTTGGGTGATATCGTGGTAAGAGATGTTAATGTGACTGTTGCAGTAGGTGCCAAGACACCACATACTCAAACAGATTTTTAAAGATTGGATGTACTCCACAGAAGTAATTGTGGCGGTGCCTCAAATGGTGGCGTTGGGTGGCGTTGAAACATCCTCTGCGTCGTGGATGGTTGGAGCTTTTGAAATCGGTCCAGGGTGTGTGGTATCTTGTGTCACCCCGTACGTACGCCGTATGCCTTGAAGACCGTCTCACGTTGGTAAATCATGGAGCTGCCCAAGGGGCCCTCCATATGGAAATTTTGGAACCCCCCCCCCCCCCCCCCCCCCCCCCGGGCCAAGATTGCAGCGCAATATAGGGGGTTTAGGCTGCACGCTTGCACACGGCGATTTTGGCACCGTGTGCAAGCAGAGCGTCGACCTGACGAAGTCAGGCGGTCAACTACGGTGGAGTGAACACACAGCAACACGTTGGGCACATCTTTTGGGAGGGTCGCCCCCCTACTGCTGTACATATATGTGTACCAGGTCTAATCTACCCGACCAACATGCTTGGAGGGAGGATTTTTTGGATATATATACAAGACCTATCTCTTGTGGGAACACAATCTTGTCGATAAATCGGATATCCGTGACGTGTTAATTTGTTTTGATTGTCTCGCCAGCGGTTGGTCAATACAAAGCCCAAGGAGAGTGCGCAACCTGTTGAGGGTCTCAGACGACACGCAGGGTTCGAAGTTCGGTGAGCAACATAGTATAATATAGAGGGACCCATCCATCCGTCCATGTTGAAGTATTATTTATTTATTGAACAAACGTGTGTGTGAGAACAGGATCAAAAAGATTTGTCCTCGTGTCTTGAGTTGAGAGCACCTCCAAAGAAGTTTGATGCGCTTCTACTCTCGAGTGTTGACGTGCACTGTGCTGTTATAATCGTTTCAAACCTACCTTTACTTTGGTTCCGGCACGACAATAAATACTCATCATCCGCTGTGAACGGCATATCGGCAATCATTCAAGTGGGCTAAAAAAATTGCAGCCCGCCAAGACAAGCTGGTATCGTAGATCGCCATCGTGACAAGATGACCGTGTTCTCAACCCAGTACCAACATCACAAACACTTGAAGCATGCACGTTTTCTAACCGTTGATCGAGGATTACGTGCGAAGGTGTACCGATTCTGGTAAAAGTCAATCAACGGAGGATACCCTGCGAATCGGGCCCTCCTTAACACTCTCCACCCACAGATTTTACCCTCAACTGGGAACCTCTTGTGGGCAGGACGGGTAATTCGATGGGAGTGTCACAAGGTTCTTTATAGGATCGATTCCAAGAGGTGTTCTCGGGACTGACGACTGACACACATTGTGACACAGTGTCCATGGGAAAATGTCCAAGAAAGTCAGGAGAAAAAAGAATAAACGTGCACCCAAGGAGTTTCGAACCAGTGTCCTGCTGACGCCATATACATGCGAAGGTGTACCGATTGTGGTAAAAGTCAATCGACATCGACATATATATTCTCTTCGAATCGGGCCCTCCTTAACATAGGGAAGGGTTAGTATTGTCCGACACAAACCGACCCACGACACAAAGGAGAAAAAAAAAAGTCAAACAGGGGGCAACAATTGTTGGTATGGACGGGAGATACTCCGGCGTCCCTCTTGACCTGAGGGATGCTACAAGTACTACGCTGCAATAAGCCCACAGGGTACATAAGCTTGCTGCACTACATCTCTACTTCCGAAGCTGGAGGAACTAAGGCGGAAAGCAAGGCGACAAGTGCACACCCGGAGGCGGGTACGAGCGCGGGTGCATTCTTTCATTTCTGCGGTCGGGTGCAGCTCGTGAGCTGCTGGGCTGGGCTGGCTGATGGTTGCTGTCTCTCTCTTCCTTTTCCGAGCTGAAAGCAGTATAGAATACACACTATGCATCTGTAACCTCCTGTACGCTACCTCAACTGCCAACCACCCCAGCTGCTCTTCCCTACAGCAGTACCCAGCGACCTGTACCAAGCAGCAGCACCGCGCTCCGCTTCACAGCAAGCAGCAGTAATATTGTTCTGCTGCCGTTGCTCGCTTTTATCCCCAAGGTTCTGTTATAGAACCCCCCCCCTGTAATACCGAAAATACCTCCTAATAAAGATCTATTACTACAATTGATACACAGCAAAAGCAGCAGTAAATATTGTTCTGCTGCCGTTGCTCGCTTTTATCCCCGAGGTTCTGTTATAGAACCCCCCCCCTGTAATACCGAAAATACCTCCTAAAGATCTACTATCAATGTGTAACCCAGTCTCTAATGGGCCATGCGTCTTGAGGAACCCCTCTCTCAGCGTGTCTGAATTGTGTTCTACTGGACTTACTTCCTCTGGGACGTCCCACGTGTCCCACGATGTCCCATGGGACAGCCCTGGGACGTCCCACAAGTGTCCCATGGGACACGTGGGACGTCCCATGGGACAGCTAGGGCCGACCCCAGGGGATCCCATGGGAAAAACCCCACATGGGA
>FN648459.1:112360-123181 GCA_000310025.1 Ectocarpus siliculosus
AATCCCGGGGCTGCCCCATGGCACCCCATGAGACTCGTGGGAGGTCCCAGGGCTGTCCCATGGGACGTCCCACGTGGGCTCCCAATAATGTAAGTACCCCCTGCTTGTTGTACTGCGGCCGACAGAAAATAAATCAAAACATGAACTACCAAACAAATACGCGATGTCAGAAATACTGCTTGTTGTACTGCGGCGGACAGCATGGTATCACATTCCCCCCCCCCCATGATTTCCGACAGCAATGCAACAATCAGGCGTGATTCCGCAAAACCCAGCATGCCAATTCTGCATCCATCCAACTTCATCAACTCCAAACCGAAACAAGACAAAAAACCAAAACTATATCAAAGAAAAGGCGTCGCACGTCCAGCACATACCAGTCTGCCGTACAGGCCTACTTGGGAAGGAAAATTGGTACTCCACAAGGATTGACTCGTCGGGTACGGTACATCGGAGGGACAGAGAAACGGTGCGTGTCCCCCAACGTCTTTACCCAGCACGTCGCACGCCAAGCCAACGGCCTACGAATATCCAGTACCACCAGAAAAACATAGCGGTACCTACCATAGAGAACGTTATCCCAACAAAAAAAGGAAAAACCTAAATGGAACAAACCGTGCGCAAAAAAAATACTACCACCGCCATTTGAGATATTTTCTTGGCAAACAACAGCCCCCCGGCCGCAACATTCCATTTGCCTCCCAGAAAAACAACAATAATCTACCATGGAAATGTCCTGCCATTTGGCCGTGGAAATTAAGTGTCCTTGCAAGGTAAAACGCGAGTGGACATCTCTACAGAACAAAACCAAAGCAAATCCAAACCTGCGAATGCGCCAACGATAGGAAAAGTGATTTGCAGACATTCAAACAATGATGAAAAGTGTAGCAGTTATATTGGGATCTGAAGACCAAACACACAGAAACAACAGATAGCATAACCCCAAATCAAAGCAAAAAGAATACGCACTCAAACATCACGTGCCTTGGCGAGATTAAGACCCCAGCAGAAGTCGCGCTGCTTGCCGTCATTGTTGGACTAGCCCGGTCCTCCGAACTCCCTTCCCCGCTTCATGATCCTCCTGTCGTTGCTCCGGTCGCGAACACGGGCTCCCCGGCCGTTGCCCCCGCGACATATTTCCACGGTCGAACGGGATGTCCACCCCCAGCCCCGGCCCCACTCTCCCAGCCTTCAGCCGGCACGGCTTCCCCGGGTCGAAGGGGCGCAGCAGTGCCCGAAACCAGGCGACATTCATCCCCTCTGCCTCGTCTTTGCTGTTGTGGACGCCTGTTGTACACCTTTTCCCCGGAAGGGACCACGTGGACCACGGCGCCGGAGTTTCCGAGGAAAACTGTGGAACCCGGGCGATGCGGGAAAAGGTTGGATGTTTCGCGCGCAGGGGGGGATGAGGAGACGGAACAGACAAGGTGCATCGCGAAGAGACCGCCACCAAAGGTAACCTCGCCGTCGCCGCCAAGCGCATCAGGAACCGCTCCCGCCGAGTCACTTGTCACCATGGCACCGTTGGGCTGCAATCCGTCATCGCCACCGTTCACGCCACCGCCGCCGTGGAGTCGACAAACCTAAAGAAGGGCTCGGCCGGTGTCACAACCTGCTGCTGTATGATCGCCCCATTGCCAACGCCGCCACCACTACCGCTGCCGTCACCGCCGCTGCCGCCGCCACCACCGCCACTGGCCATCATGGCGTCACTGTAGTACATCCCGTCGGCCGCCGGGATATCACGATATGGGGCGACCGATGTATCCGTGTGGCGTACGCGTACTCCCGATCGACAGCACCAGCAGAAGTGACGACGTTGAGGTGAGGGTGCCGGTAACTTTTGGCACAATTGCGCCACATGTGGCCGTTCTGGCCGCAGGCACCGCACGTACCTTCGAACCTGCGGGGGGCGGCGCAATTCCCGGCGTGGTGGCCTTGCCTCCCACACCGCATGCATCGGTGCACTGTACCCATCGGCGCGCCGGGCGGAGGCGGTGACTCCGGCTGGTGGTACACAGCGTTACTACCGTAATCGTAGATCCCGCCAACCCCGATCATAGCGGACTGTTGCTGCTGCTGCTGCTGCTGCTGCTGCTGCTGCCGCTGCCGCTGCTGCTGCCGGAGCCACCGACCAGGTCGTCCACCCCGGGATCGTTGGCCCCGCGCACCCCCGTCGCGGGTGGTGCCGTCACCGATGTCGCCACTTCAGTCGCCAATGCCACCGCTGTAGCCACCTGCGCGGGCTCTCGAGCCATTCTCCCCACCGCCGCAGCGGGAGAAACAACACCGTCGGGTGCCGCCGCCGTCGCCGCTGGAACCACAGTCGATGCCGACCCGCCAACCACCAACGCGGGCGCTCCGGTCGTTCTCCCCGCCACCGTCACGGAGATAACAGTGTCACCGGGCATCGCCGCCGTCACCGCTGGACCGCCGCCGATGCCGCCGCTCCAGCTGCCGCCGCGAGCCCTCCGGGCGCTTCCCCCGCCGTCGCTGCGAGGGAAACACTACCGCCGCCGTAGGTCGCCGCCGTCGCCTCTGGAACTGCTGCCGATGCCGCCGCTCCTGCCACCACCGCAGGGACCCCGGCAATTCCCCCCGCCGCCGTCGCGGGGAGAACACTACCGCCAGAGGTCGCCACCGATGCCGCTGGAGCTTCTGCCGATGCCGCCGCTCCTGCCGCCACAGCGGGTGCTCCGGCCATTTCCCCCGCAGCAGCAGCGGGGAAAACATCACCGCAGACACTGCCACCAGCGTGAACCATGTCGATAGAATTATTCCATCCAAACCATCCGTCATCATCACCGTCCACAGCGCTGCCAGCGTGAACCATGTCGACAAAATCAGAGCGGTACTCGCTATCTGCCACCACCTCGCCGCCAACGTGAACCAGGTCGACAAAATCAGAGCGGTACTCGCTCTCTGCCACCACCTCGCCGCCAACGTGAACCAGGTCGACCAAATCAGAGCGGTACTCGCTCTCTACCACCACCTGCTGCTGCACGACCGGGCTTCCGCCGCCGCCACCACCGATGTCCATGCAGCTGCCGCCGCCATTGACGCCCATCCAGCAGCCACCGCGGACGATACGGCCGTCATTCTCGCCGCTGCTGCCATGAAGATGCACGGCGCAGTTCCGCCACGTAGGGTCGTACTGACCACAGGCGCCGCACGTACCCTCGAACCTGCGGGGTGCGGCGCATTCTTCGCCGTGGTGGTCGTTCCTGCCGCACCGAGTGTAATGGTATACCGTACCAGGTGGAGGGGGTGATTCCTGCTGGAAATACACGGCGTTGCTCCCGCAGTCATATATCCCACCAACTCCGGTTGGCGGCGGCTGCTGTTTCTGCGGCGCCGATTGCTGGTGCTGCCGCGTCTGGTGACTCGGAGTGAAAACGCAGTGTTGGTTCTGCTGACGGACAAAACCACCGGGAGAACACTGCTGTACCCGCGATTGCTGCTGCTGCGATTGAGCACTCCATCGCTGCTGCTGCTGTTGTTGTTGTTGTTGCTGCCACCTAAGTCTCTCCTGTTGGGATGTAGAGCTCGAGGCTCTAACCTGTTGGGATGTAGCCTTTGTGATAGGTGTATCCCTGGATGTGGCACTGTGTAATAACAGTGTGCAGAGGTCACAGAGTGACTGTAAAGTACACTTGTGGTGTTGTAGATAGACCAGATTGATGGTTTGAATTGGCGCTTATGTGGCCGAAAGGTAAGAAGAGGAGAGGAGTCCTGGGACTCGCAAGACTCCCGAAGGACTTGGAAGAGGCCAAGGGCCTTGGAAGAAGAGAGAAAGGAAGGAGAGTGATCGAGAGGGGGCAAGCACCGCAGGGGGCGAGCCTCCAAGCTATCACGGAAAGATGCACGCATACGGACTATTGCAACGTACCGGTCACGGTAACAGTCGGTTAATCCGACCTATAGAACCAATCCAAGAATATCCTACTGGACAATGGTCCGATGTACCATACTCCTATGGTTCAACATATAACCCGTAGGTGTGTATAATCTACCGAAGGCTCTTCGGGTTATACTACTCAGGTGCATACCTACGTGCTGTGTACAGCAGTAACAATACGTATGACTGACATTGAGTATTCCAACATCTCCTTCTCATACTCGGCAGCCTCCGCAGCTGTAAGCGCCTTCACCAGCCTCTCCACCTCCGACTCGGCAGGTCGTAGCTTCTCTGCTGCGTTGCGCGACCTCTCCTCCATGTTGATGCGCACAGCTGTAGTCTCCTCCCTGTGCGAAATCTCCTCCTATTCCGCCGCTTCTCCCCGCTATAATCTACACTTGAAAAATATCCCGTACCCTGCTGTCCCAGCCCTGAAGCGCTGTCCCAGCAATACACCCTCTGCTGTCCCGGTCCCCGATGGTCACCGTCCCAGCTATACACTACCCGCTGCCGTGTTGTCCCGTCCCCGTTGGCCACGTCCCAGCTTGGCTATATATATCGTGTTCGCCGCCCCATTAGCCCGGCACATACAGCTCAGACGCCAATACCCACTACCAACACCAGCCCATACAATATATTGTGTTTGGGTGCGGTAGCTCGTCACAGGCCGAAAGAGAAGGAAGGTCGACTCAAGACCGTGTTTCTTAGAGAGTGAGAGACATGCGGTAGGCCACACCATCGCCATGCAGCATGTCCGTCAATACTTACCATCCGCGTATCCCCCGGAGGTCCCGTAGACAGTATACTCTGCCGAGCACCCCAAACAGGTTCCGTGTGAAGAAATTCGTGAAACAATTATCGCGGGTCCGCTGAGCAAGCCGTTTGCGTACAGCACACCTCCTGAGAGTAAATAAATAGGAAGGTTTGTTCGAAGAGCAGATAGAATAAACTGGTGTTTATTTTGAAACAGTCGAATTAGAATTTGGCTTCATTTTCTATCGGAAACCCTGGGTCACGGTGTTTGGATTTGTTATTGTAGTCTATAGCCGGGGGTGTCATTCCGTGATCGAGTCCACGCAGGGGCTGTAGCAAAGTCGGGTAACGTGTGAGAGCTACAGAGCGCGTGAAGCAACGGAAGGACAGCAGCAGCAGCCTAACGCAGTAGCGGCGGCACTTTAGAAAAAAGGAAGGTTTGTTCGTCGAAGCAGATAGAATAAACTGGTGTTTATTTTGTAACACTCGAATTAGAATTTGGCTTCATTTTCTACCGGAAACCCAGGGTCACGGTGTTTGGAATTATTAGTCTATGGTTGGGGGTGTCATTCCGTGATCGAGTCCACGCAGGGGCTGTATAGCAAAGTCAGGTAACGTGTGACAGCTACAGAGCGCGTGAAGCAACGGAAGGACAGCAGCAGCCGCCTAACGCAGTAGCGGCGGCAGTTTAGAGACGAAGTCACCGGACCGCAGTCAGGTGTGAGAGCACGCGGCGGCGCGGTGGCTCTTGTGGTGGAGCTGTTATCGTGTCATGCGACGTTGCCTGACTCCGCACCGTTGGCTTCGTACCGTAGTGGAAGAGCAGTGAGAGTAGTGAGGTATACTGCTGCCCTCCGTGCAGTCAGAGAAGTGGTAGCGAAGTCGGGGCGTAACCCCCAGGAGTACGCGTTGCACTCGTTGCGAATTGGAGGCGCGACGGCTCTTGCATCGGGCGGAGACATCGCAGAACGAGTGATTCAGAGAGAAGGGAAGTGGAGGTGATGCATACAAGCCGTACGCGCGAAACAATGTAGAGGATTCGCGGCGAGTGTCACGGAAACTTACAGACGGCAGTAGGATCGTATCGAGACAGCCGGGGGAGGGGACCGTCTGGGGGAACGGATAGTTGACTTATTCGGTAGTCGTCCAGAAACTGACGTCGATGTGGGTGTTGTAGAATGGTGTGTACCATTTGAGGACTTGGTCAGTTTTGGGACTCCTGCGTTTGCAGTCGTAGTCCCCCGGCTAGTATTTGTGGGGAGAGAGATGGATTTGTAAGAGTTGACGCCGGCCTTTGCAGCTAACGCGGCCGGAGAGACGATGAGCGTTTCGTGCGTCTCTCTCCCCAACACGTAGCCTAGAAACCGAAGAAATAATGAAGCAATTCGAAAGAAAACAAAATAAAAGGAAGGTTTGTTCGTCGAAGCAGATAGAATAAACTGGTGTTTATTTTGTAACAGTCGAATTAGAATTTGGCTTCATTTTCTACCGGAAACCCAGGGTCACGGTGTTTGGAATTATTAGTCTATAGTTGGGGGGGTCATTCCGTGATCGAGTCCACGCAGGGGCTGTATAGCAAAGTCGGGTAACGTGTGACAGCTACAGAGCGCATGAAGCAAAGGAAGGACAGCAGCAGCCGCCTAACGCAGTAGCGGCGGCAGTTTAGAAAATCCCGCCCTCCCATCCCTTTTCTTTCGAAGGTGGGGGCATAAGTTCGGGAATATTCGGTATCTAGTCAGTCAGGTGTTGTAGAATGGTGTGTACCATTTGAGGACTTGGTCAGTTTTGGGACTCCTGCGTTTGCAGTCGTAGTCCCCCGGCTAATATTTGTGGGGAGAGAGATGGATTTGTAAGAGTTGACGCCGGCCTTTGCAGCTAACGCGGCCGGAGAGACGATGAGCGTTTCGTGCGTCTCTCTCCCCAACACGTAGCCTAGAAACCGAAGAAATAATGAAGCAATTCGAAAGAAAACAACATAAAGGACGGGACGGGACGCGGCGCAAGCATTGGGGAAGCGACCAGCGCGCGCTCGGGACCCTCCATATAAGGGCCGTTTTAATCGATGTCCAAAAATCCAAATTTTGTACAAATCTCCAAAAAAGCTCGAAAAATTTGGAACCCACCGTTCCACATTTTTGACATAAATTTGGAACGAAGTCGGGCCCGAAAATTTGGAGCCACTAGCTTCCAAATTTTGGAAGCCTTTTTGGAGCACTTTCCAAATCACCCTTACAGACGCACGCGCGGGCTGCGACGGCTGCAACACGAGTGCCCCTCACCAGCGACGTCTACAACACGAGTGCCCCTTACCATAGGAAGCCAGCTAGGGTTGTGTTTGGGGCATGGGCGACCGTAGAAAGCGCGGCGCGGCTACAGAATGTAGTGGCTCCCTTCGCCCACGGGCACGCGCTCGGCCAACACACACCCGGGATGTCCTCGACAAGCTCAAAGCAATAGCGGCGATTGTGCTGGTGCTGACTGTCGCCACATCGACTGTCGTTCAGCGCCTAACACCCAAGACGCGGCAACGTATCCACGAGCCGTGACGGCTGGTTTGGGACGAGCACTTAGAAGATGTGAGGCGCAGGAAGCTGTTCCGACGCATGTACAGCATGGAGGAGCACAGCTTCGACAAGCTCGCGGAACAAATACAACCCATCCTCGAGCGCAACGACTTCTACGCAAGTAAGAGATATACCCACACTGGGTGCGTCCGCGCGTGAGGAAGAGCGAGTAGGGTTAGGTTTCGTCAGGGTTGTCTTGCCGTCGCGAACGCAGCCGCCGGTTTGCACTTGTATTTGCTGCTCACCGCTGATGTCCGAAAGATGAATTGGCACCGCCAGGGACATCAGCAGCGCAGGAGACGCCTTGGAGATGGCATGTGCGCTGATGTCCGTCCGGCGATGCGCCTGACAAGTGCTTGGGCTTCGAATTTACCGGTACATCCATGCTTGTATTCTTGTTGGTCGCGTGGTGCGGGGTTGCGCGCGAGCAGTGGAGCTGTGCCGGTGAAAATTCGGCTGGCAGTTGCGCTGTGCATGTTCGCAGGGGCGTCATACATCGATGTCGGCTTGCTGTTCGGCATTTCGAAGGAGTCCGTCTTCCACATCATGTGGCAAGTGGTGGACGCCATCAACAACACGCCGACGGTTGGGCCGTTCTTTTTTCCCCAGACACCAGAGGAGTGCTCCCGGTAAGCGAAGGAGTGGGAGGTCGGTGCATGTGTGTTTGTATCATAGGTGTTGTATTTTAGTCGAACATCGTATGTGGTCTCCCATGCACTTCTACTATTGCGGGAAGGGGATCTCTGGCATTTTCCCCTGCATCCCCTCACTCAGCAACATAGAAGCGAACGTGTTGTGGAGTCCAAGAACGACTCTTACAGAGTGGGCGCCTGTGTGTTGCATGATATTTCGTAAATACCCAGTCCTACACTCAAAATTCCGGACAACAGCACGCAAAATTCAACAGGTTACTACTGCCTACCTCCGGCCCCGTACGGCGGTAGACTAGTGCTGTAGATTGTTTTCACCCTCCCAATAGGTTGACATCAGACCCATAAACGTGGTCAAAACGCGCGCGTCCACCCTTACGTTGGGAAGGTCAGCAACATTTTGTTCCATGCGGGAGGCGCTATCGCCCCCGAACCTTCATTTCGCCCGCCGATAAGGTAGTAAGCTATACCACGGCTGTACGAACCGTCGGCCACGCTCTGATGTACTGTTGTGTGTTTACGGGCGTCTGTCCTCACACTCCTACGAAAAGATTGTCACGTGTGTATGTCGACTCGGGTCATACAAGAGGGTAATGTGGAATAGCTTTGTTGTTGGAAAACGTACCTAGTAGGCTCGTGCGTTGCTACAAAATGCTCGTTTCTACCACACCAACCAGAGAAGCGCCGTGTGATTTCCAGAGAAGGGGGGTGTGTGTGATCATCAGCTACATACATAGCAGCCCAAGAAAAAACTTTCTCTGTTTGTTCTTCTCTCTGGTTGGAGCTTTGATCTATGCACTGTAGACAACTCCAAAGCGTGTGATTTGTGGTCAGACTAGCACACGGAAGGGACAGGCGGCACCCCAGGCCCTCGCACAAAAGTATGGAGAGGTTTACACATTGATCATCAATAGTGGTGTCTAGCCGCGTGTTGGTGTGCATCTTGTCCTCTCCCGCTTATGACAAAAACGCTGCCGCTCGCGAAACGTACAACACAACCAACGCTTCTTCTCGTCTCCTCTCGCTTCCTCCGCCGATGGCAAACAGCTGTAGAGTACAGGGCACACCCTCCCGCCTTGCTCTTCCGGTGGTGTGTGTGTGTCTCCCGCCCCCCATGTCCATCAGCCCTGTCTCTGTGTAGCGTGTGTGTTTTGGCACAGGAGCAGCAGCTGCTGCTGAGCACACCGACCGGCGGAACCAAAAAAAATCACGCCTGCCTGTGATTTTGGGCGAGGACGCTTGGTTCTCTACTTCAATTTCGCCGCAGATGCTGTGCTAGCTCGATGCACCGAGCACGGATTGAGCTGGAAGCAGTTGTGACAGCTCGGGCAAAATTCTACTTTTTGTGCACCACTCTTGAATTGCAATTTTGTGCCTAGATGGCGAAATGGACTCGAGTCTCCTGTGTATTTATCGGCACACAGACACGGCCGGACACACTCGCTGCGAAATGGCCCCCCTGTGCACGATTTTTTTGTTTTTTCACGTACGTACATGCCACATCACGATCCCTCTAAACAGCTTTTTCTTGCAAAAAAAACAAACAATTGGGGCCGCTCTTCATCAAAAATGCTATAACAACCAGCAAAAAGGCTACAGTACATCTCTCTAACTGTGGCTCGTTGTTCTCTACCCCCCCCGGCGCCCCCCCCCCCCCCCCCCCACCGCATGCGTGTTCTACACCGCTTCGCCAACTCTTGCTCTTTCCGAAATCGCCAGGCCAAAAGCACCGGTGGCGCGTTCGCTGGTTGTGTGGCTGCTGGAGATGGCCTTTTGGTCAAGATGCAAGCTCCACCTCCCACGCAAACCCCGAATGTGCTCTCCTATTATTTGGGTAGCAAGAACGCGTATGGGTTGAAGGTGCAGGCGACCTGTGATGCCAACTACTGCTTCTACAGCATGTCGACCATCGCAGCCGGTTTGACCAATGACTGGACTGCGTGGAATCGCTCGGAGCTATCACATACCGTGGCGCGCCTGCCGCCTGGCTTCTATATGCTAGGAGATGCGGCGTACCCCCTCAGCAACCAACTCCTCACGCCGTACCCCGGGAAGCTACTACTCCAGCCCAGGACGCCTTCAACTTCTACCTCATTCAACTGAGGGTGAAGATAGAGCAAGCTTTCAGCATCCTCGTTGGACAGTGGGGTATTTTGTGGAGGCCGTTGCGGGTCCAGTTCCCTGGGCACAGTACCCTCATCACTGCACTTTTCCGTCTGACAACTTCCTGTGCGACGAGAAAGTGAAGCCTCTCAACCCGTCAGAGGAGGACGGGGAATCCGGACGTGACCGGCCCCAGCTGACGGAAAAGCGCACGCTCCCGGCAGGGTTCCGGACGACCTCCAAGGCCGCGCCGACGAGGTCGGGCGACGCCGCCACCCGTATGGCGCTGCGAATGATGCTGGACAACAAGCGACAGTACCGCCCGCTGTTCAACCTGGAGCGGAACACGGGGCAGAACAAGGGACAGGCTTGATAAAGGGCTGGGAAGCGATCGACAATGGGCTGGCCGCGACCGTGGAGGGCGTGGCTTAGCCTTTGTGCTTGGAGCGTGGAGGGTTTGGAGCTCGCAGGGGTGGGGGGGGGGGAGAAGGGGTGTGGGAGGACGTGAGGATGGGGAAGGGGCTGTGCGGACTGGACTCGATCGGCAATGAGCTGGCCACGACCGTGGAGGGCCTGGCTTAGCCTTTGTGCTTGGAGCGTGGAGGGTTTGGAACTCGCAGGGGTGGGGGGGGGAGAGAAGGGGCGTGGGAGGACGTGAGGATGGGGAAGGGGCTGTGCGGACTGGACTCGATCGACAATGAGCTGGCCGCGACCGTGGAGGGCCTGGCTTAGCCTTTGTGCTTGGAGCGTGGAGGGCTTGGAGCTTGGAGGCGTGGGGGGACGTAAGGATGGGGGGGGGCTGCGCGGACTGGACTCGATCGGCAATGAGCAATGAGCCGGCCGCGACCGTGGA